>CM076676.1:107570143-107920143 GCA_038501925.1 Xenopus petersii
TGGGCACCCCAGAGATATTACGTCAATACTTAGTTGAGCCTCCTTTTGCAAATGTAACCGCCTCTAGATGCCTCCGATAGCTTTTGAACAGTGTCTGGATTCTGGATGGCAGTATTTTTGACTCTCTCTCCAGTTCAGTTAAATTTGATGGCTGCCGAACCTGGACAGCCTGCTTCAAATCATCCCATAGATTTTTCGATGATATTCAAGTCGGGGGACTGTGACGACCATTCCAGAATATTGTACTTCTCCAGCTGCATAAATGCCTTTGTAGATTTCAAAGTGTGTTTAGGGTCATTGTCTTGTTGGAATATCCAACCCCTGCGTAACTTCAACTTTGTGACTGATGCTTGAACATTAGTAAGAATTTGTTGATATTGGGTTGAATTCATCCGACCCTCGACTTTAACAAGGGGCCCAGTCCCTGAACTAGCCACACAGCCCCACAGCATGAACCTCCACCAAATTTGACAGTAGGTAGCAGGTGTTTTTCTTGGAATGCGGTGTTCTTCTTCACCATGTAAAGCACTTTTTGTTATGACCAAATAACTACATTTTTGCCTCATCAGTCCAAAGCACTTTGTTCCAAAATGATTGTGGCTTGTCAAAATGAGCTTTTGCATACAACAAGCGACTCTGTTTGTGTGAGTGCAGAAAGGGATTCTTTCTTTTTTCTCCCTGCCATATAGATGTTTGATGATTTGTGCAAATTGCGCTGCATTGTAGAAAAATGTACAGATACACCATCTGCAGTTGTAAGATGTTCTTGCAGGTCTTTGGAGGTGATCTTTGGGTTGTCTGTAACCATTCTCACATTCCTCTGCATATGCCGCTCCTGTATTTTTCTTGGCCTGCCAGACCAGGGTTTTACAGCAACTGTGCCTGTGGCCTTCCATTTCCTGATTACATTCCTTACAGTTGAAACTGCCAGTTTAAACCTCTGAGATAGCTTTTTGTAGCCTTCCCCTAAATCATGATACTTAATCTTGTTTTCAGATCTTTTGAGAGTCGCTTTGAGGATCCCATGCTGTCACTCTTCATAGGAAAGTCAAACAGAAGCACAATTTTCAATTGGCCACCTTAAATACATTTTCTCACGATTGGACACACCTGAATATTAAGTTCAAGGCTTAAGGAGCTAATCCAACCAATTTGGTACTGAAAGTTATTCATTTGTGGGGTATGTCTAATTCCTGCTAATTGAACTTACTGGTTAGATGACCAGACTCAGAGATTCTTCTGTCTTTAACTTGTCTTAATTAATCAATTGCTGGCCCTCACCCATGAGACCCTCTTGCTGTATATCAGGACATTCATTCTAGGGGAAGCATAGCAGGGGTGAGCATGGCAGGAGAGTCATGGCAGATTTAACAACTTGAGTCCATCAAGTTAAGAAAGTTTAAGTACAGCATATAGAGTTAGACAGAGTTAAGTACAGAAAGTTTAAGTACAACATATAGAGTTAGACAGAGTTAAGTACAGAAAGTTTAAGTACAACATATAGAGTTAGACAGAGTTGGACAGCAGTTGGATCAGAGTTGAATTGGAATCTCCAAGCAAACATTGGACATCACTGCTCATCAATTCTTCTATCAACAAGATAAGCCGGATTATACTGTCTATGTTTAATTTGATTGCCTTCTTTTTCTCTCTCTCCTCTATACTTCTGCATATATCCTCTGCACTCCAACATCCATCAAACTATCCTGAAATTGAAATCTCCTCTTCACTGCTCCCATCACCCTCTCTCAATCTAAGCACACTATCTTGTATTGTTAAATCTATTATCCCCTCTCATCCCATCAAACAATACAATGCTCGCACTGTCAAATCTAGGTCACACCTTGTCTCACTCTCATTATTACTGTTACTTGCAGCTGGGGATATCTCCCCAAACCCTGGTCCAACTCACTCATTTGTACCCTCACTTATTCCTACTCTCAGGCATTCAACAAGGTCTTTTCCAGTCTCTCAGACTTTACGCACTTCTAATATTGCAAACCTAATTCACATAAATTAAGCACCCTCCCTGCCTTTCTCATGTGCCCTCTGGAATGCACGGTCAATCTGCAATAAACTAACAGCAGTCCATGACCTCTTTATAGCTAAATCCCTTCACCTTCTTGCAATCACTGAAACATGGCTCTCCCCCTCAGACACTGCTTCACCTGCTGCCCTCTGCTATGGAGGCTTCTCACTTACTCACAACCTAGACTGGATGGCCGTCATGGCGGTGGGGTAGAATTTCTTCTCTCCCCCAAATGTAGGTTTCAAAATCTAACTACACCGACTACTCTCTCCTTCACTTCTTTTGAAGTCCACAGCATACATTTGTTTTCTCCAATCTCTCTGCGTGTTGCTGTCATATATCACCCCCCAGGTCCCTACTCCACCTTCTTGGATCACTTTGCTGCCTGGCTTCCATACTTTCTCTCCAGTGAGACACCTGCTCTCATTTTAGGGGACTTCAACATCCCCATTGACAACTCTGCTTCTGCTGCCACCTCTAAACTTCTCTCTCTAACAGCTTCATTTGGTCTCTCTCAATGGACCACCTCACCTACCCACATCGAGGGTCATGCTCTTGACCTTATATTCTGCCACTCATGCTGCCCATCCAACTTAATTAACTCTCCCTACCCTCTGTCTGACCATCATCTACTCTCCTTTCAGATACTGCTTTCACCTGCACCTTCACAACCATCTCTCTCTACCCACACGTACAGAAACCTTAATGCCTTTGAACCACAACAATTATCAACAGTATCAGCACAATCCATATCTCATATTAATACTCTCTCCTATCCCAATATGGCAGCTTCTCTCTACAACGATGCCCTTTCAACAGCACTTGACTCCCTTGCACCTTCTACCATCTGTCACAGCCAGCCAGCTAAACCCCAACCCTGGCACACTAGTGTAACACGGTACCTCAGAAGCTGTAGTAGATCAGCTGAGCGACGGTGGAGAAAGTCACGAACTGATCCTGACTTCATCCACTTCAAATTCATGCTCTCCTGCTATAACCGACCTCTATCATTAGCCAAAGAACAATACTTCTCTTATCTAATATCTACTATATCCTCCAAACCACAGCAGCTGTTTGCCACATTTAACTCACTCCTATGCCCCCCTCCACCTATTAATGTTACCGCCCAAGACCTTGCTCATTTCTTCAATGAAAAAATCGATTAGGCTGAGCATACCGTCCGACAACAATCTCAGACCAACGTGCAGTCCACTCACATCTACTTTGCACTCCTTCACCCCTGCAACTCTAGATGAAGTTAGCAAACTTCTAGCCAGCTCAAAACCCACCACCTGCTCCCTTGACCCCATTCCCTCTCGCCTTCTCCACCCAATCTCTGATACACTCTCTCCTGCACTTACCCACCTATTCAATCTTTCACTCTCTACTGGTACCTTTCCATCCTTATACAAACAAGCACTAATCACTCCTATCCTCAAAAAACCTTCCCTTGATCCCAGCTTTCCCACTAACTATCGACCGGTCTCCCTTCTTCCATTCGCATCCAAATTACTAGAAAGGCTTGTTTACAAACGCCTGATCCAGCATCTCACTCACAACTCCCTCCTCGACCCCTTGCAATCTGGCTTCCACCCATCACACTCGACTGAAACTGCACTCACCAATGATCTTCTATTGGCAAAGTCTAAAGGTCATTATTCCATTCTAATCCTTCTAGATCTCTCTGCAGCCTTTGACACAGTTGACCACACACTCCTCCTTGACATTCTACACTCAGCTGGCATTCGGGACACTGCTCTTTCATGGTTTACATCTTATGTCTGACCGTTCCTTTAAAGTTTCCTTCGCTAACTCTACTTCTACTACTTTCACACTCTCTGTTGGAGTTCCTCAAGGCTCTGTTCTTGGCCCCCTGCTGTTCTCGCTCTATACAACTTCACTAGGAAAACTCATTCAGTCATTTGGACTTCAGTATCACCTTTATGCTGATGACACCCAACTCTACTTGTCTACTCCTGATATTTCTAAAGCTGGCCATAGACGCAAAGATCTATGCATCTATGGCCAGCTTTATTCTGTCCTTTCCCAAGTCACAGACTGTCTCTCTGCTGTCTCCTCCTGGATGTCACAGCGCCACCTGAAACTGAACCTTTCTAAAACAGAACTCATTATATTTCCTCCAAAATCTTCCCCTGTCCCTCAGATATCACTCACCTTAAACAACACCACCTTTCATTCCACCACACAGGCACGCTGCCTATGAGTCATCTTAGACTCTCATCTGTCTTTTTCACCACACATTCAAACACTTGCAAAATCTTGCCGTATTCAACTGCGCAACATTGCTCGAATACGACCCTATCTCAGTTCAGAATCAACTAAAACACTGTTTCAGTCTCTCATCATCTCCTGCCTTAATTACTGCAACTTACTCCTCACAGGTATTCCAACAGGTCACCTTTCACAACTCCAATCTGTTCTAAACGTGGCCGCTAGACTCATTCATCTAGCTCGCCGCTCAACATCAGCTGCTCCCATATGTATGTCCCTTCACTGGCTCCCAATCTCTTCTAGAATCAAATTCAAATTACTTACACTCACATTCAAGGCCCTTAATAATGAAAACCCTCCCTATATTTCATCTCTAATCTCCAAATACTCTCCTTCACGAAACCTACGCTCTGCTTCTGATCTTCGCCTCACTTCTCCTCTGGTCACTTCTGCCCATTCTCGTCTACAAGACTTCTCTCGGGCTTCTGCTTTTCTCTGGAACTCTCTGCCACAAGCTGTCAGACTTTCTCCTTCCTTCCAAACTTTCAAGTGCTCCTTAAAGACCCATCTGTTTAAAGAGGCCTATTCGATGTACCTTAATTAATCATTGCTGTATCAAAAATGACAAAGTGTTTATACAATCCTAATGTCTCAATTGTACCCTAACTTTTTAGTTTGTAAACCCTATTGTACTCTGTAATCCTTGTCTGTTATCCACCATTTATTCCCTGTTTGCTATAACTGCAGTAAAGCACTGCGTTTCTTGACAGCGCTATATAAATAAATGATGATGATGATGACAGTAATCAGTATTGAGCAGTTTTTCACATTTGATTTAATTTCATACAACTGAATACTGCTTCACTAAAAATCTTTGTTCAGCATACACCCCAGTACTCAAATGTTCCTGGGAAATGAAAGACATACCACTGTTTTCTTTTTTTGTTGAAAGTGCAATTATTATGCAGGCTGAGACGGGTTCCCAAACTTTTTCATATGACTGTATATGTACCACGTTATTAGCTATGAAAGAGCTTACAGTATGATGGTGCACCAACTGTACCCCACTTTTGTCTGCTTGCTTTCTCTCTTTTTTTATAAGGGATAATTTAGACTGTCCTCCTAAATCAAAGTACAGCAAATACAGTTTGTTACATGTGTTTTGCCAGCTATTTTATCAGAAAAGTATTAACAGATCTTACAGTTCAACAGCAACAGCACACACAGCTTTTAGGGACAAATACCGTTTAAAAATGTTATTTTGAGGACAGTTGGATTATCATGCTATTTATACCTTTTTATATTACACAAATCAAACATTATTGGTCTTGCGATCATGTCAACAATCTCTGTTTGTATGGATGACTCCTAAATTGTAATTAAAAAAACTCTCAACACGTCAGTTTAATACGATATGTTTGTTTATTTGGAGCAGCGCTAAAAGGTCAAGATGGATTTGTTGCGTAATAAGAGACAGGCACAAATCATGTCCTCAAGAGCAGTTATAGCCCAAAACTTTATTACTGCTTTAAGGCCAGTATATAGTGAATAAAGTACCCACTACTGTAAAATATTATAACTTACCGAGGAGTTCCATGACCATATAAAAACACAAGGCTGAAGGCTGAGTGTTTTTTATACAGAATCACAGTGAACATTTAGTGTGTTTAAAATGTTCACTGTGATTCTGTGTTTGTTACACTTGAGAAAGGGCAATTACAGCCCGAAACATGTCGTGTACAGCATCTTAAATAAATATTAATCACAAGCAGTAGTTTTGGATGTTCGGTACATCTGCTTAAGAGGATTGATGCATTCATCTACAAAGAGTTAATTGGCTGAGCGCGGATTCCCTCTCCCTCTACAAATACTTCAATTTGTTTCATTTTAATTTTCCTTCAAGGGGATCTATAGTCGAAATCTATGTTTCCTAGGCTTTGGGGAATGATTATAATGCCATTTGTAACTGCAATGCATTTTTTGATGCTCTAATAGCCGTTACCTTGCCTGTTAGTGTATTCCCCACAATCTGCTCAGTTCACTTGTACAGAAAACCTTCATGGCCAGCGGCCATCTCTTCTGCCTGACCCGCCCATCCACCAATGAAAAAATAGTAGGCGGTTATTTTTACAGATGCCAGGTCAGAAGTGCACACAGCTGAGGGGGACAGTAGGGAGAGGGGAGGAAGTCTAGCGTAGTGTAATGCAAGAAATTAAATAACCTTACAGTGACATAAAACAGCACATTACTCGTTTTTTATTCCCACTACACTCTTACCGAATCAGCGTCATCTCCTTGCGATTACCGGAATGCAAGGATGGGCACCGTCAGAAAAAGCAGGAAGCAATTAGCTCAAAGTTTTAAGGCTTAGGAGGGGGCGCTTCTCTGGGGAATCCCAAGTGCAGTGCGTCTATGGCCGGCATCATTCATTCCACAATCCTGAAGATTATGTGACACCGGCATCTGTTACCTGTGCCTGTCCTAGCATTCCAATAAGCGCAAGGAGATTGCGCTGATTCAGTGACAGTGTAGTGGGAATAAAAAAAAAACGAGTAATGTGCTGTTTTATGTCACTGTAAGGTTATTTCATTGCTTGTGTTACAGTACGCTAGACTTCCTACTCAGCTGTGTGCGCGCTTTTGACCTGGCATTTGTAAAATTAGCCGCCTACTGTTTTTTCATTGGTGGATGGGCGGGTCAGGCAGAAGAAACTGCCGCTGGTCGCGTAGGTTTTCTGTACATGTAAACAGAGCAGATTGTGGGGGAATACACTGACAGGCAAGGTAACGGCTATTAGAGCATTAAAAAATGCATTGCAATTACAAATAGCATTATAATCATTCCCCAAAGCCTAGCTTTCCGCCATAGATTCCGCTTTTACAACATAAAATCGAAAGATTTCATTTTGTATCAAATACATGTCAAAAAGCAACTACATTGTTATTACAAGGTAAATGCCACTTTTAGAGTAACTGGCTTTGTTCTGATTGAGCCTACTTGCCACTTTTAAGAGAGAGACAAATTAATTCAAATTGCTGATTAATGCTAGTCTCACAGGCATGTAACTTCTCCAACATCAACAATGTTTTAGGGTCCTTGAACAAAATTCTCACGTATCTATTACTGAAGTTGATGCAAATGATGATGTTCACATTTTAGTATTGATCAACCTTAATTGTATTGATAGACCTTAAATGTATGGACCACAAGAACATTAAGTTAGTCCTGTGTCTACTGACTATGCCGTACCTTGTGCACTTTTTCATCTCCAATTTGTGCCTGTATGTTAGCCTTCCATTCCAGTCATCCACTTAGACTGTAAGTTCTAGGGGGCAGGGACCTCCTTCTCACCATGTCTCTAACCACATAGCTCTTTGTCCTGATATGATTTCTGTTTATATTTATGTGATTTGTCTTCCCCGTGTATACTTATATATATTGTACTTTTATCTACTGTACATCGCTGTGGCTCCTTAACAGCACTTTACAAATAAAGTTATACATACATGGCAAAAAATGATTCTCGTAAAACCCCCGACATCCATCCATGTAGCTGGACTAATGGACACTGCAAATCAAAAATCCCTACAGAACCACTGAATTATTTTTTATAGCAAATGAATATGCATTGTTCATAACAGCCCATGTTGGCATATTACAAATTCCTGCATCTCTCACAGGGCCCAAATAATTGATCTGAAACAGGACACTCTGCTAAACATTTCCAGCTCTTATTGCAGATCTTGGGACTTCCAACCTGTGGCAATACACACTCCTGCACCCCAAGATGTTAAAATTATAGTTCAACAACAACAACTGGACGGCTCCCCTGTTGGACATCCAAGGGCCACTAGGAAAAATTCTATTTGGACCTTTGGACTTCTGAAGAAGTGCATTTTTTATGGTAAACATTGCCTTTCAATGCTCAGGCTCCAACATAACCTTTCAATGCTCAGGCACCAACACAGTTCCAACATAACCTGCATTCTCTAAAGCTCTCCCAGATCCTTCATCTAAAGAAATAGGCGCTGTCGGTGCCGTCTGACAACATGCTCATCACAAATGCAGAAGCAGCACCCGCCATAGTTCTTTAACCCAACGCCAACTACACGGGCGTACAGGTGACTAGCGAATGGCAAGCAGTTATACCAGACTACCCTGTCCTGTCATTGGTGACAATGCAGGGATACCCACAGTGAAAGTAGGTGCTAGACGTCCGCCAAGTCATACCCCTCACCCTTTCCAGTTAACGGCCTACACTTATAGAAATCCCTCCGCCCGCCAACTCTGGGTGCGCTCGCTAAACGCCACACAGTTTAAACTTGTCGTTAACCTACCAGGTCGTAATCCTCTTCATCATCGCACATGAAGTCATCCTCCATGTCAGACATCTTGGCCGGGGGAACTGGAGCCAAAGGGCCTCCCAGAATCCTCTGCGTCCGTCGGAATTATCCGCTCGTCCGGAACTGAATGATCACCGTCCTTTGTGCCTGGACGGACATGTCACACTGTGGGACAGAGAAAAAAGAGGAAGTTCCGAGGCGTTACCCTTAGCAACCTCTTGTCAACAGGCTGAACCAAAGCATTATAATGATGCAGGAATACAGGGGGTGTTACTTATGGGGACGTGAATTTTTTGCTTGCAAATGTCACTTTTACTGCTTGGTTTATTATATGACACGAAATAAATCTGTTTAAATGCATGTTTTATTTTCGTAATTGTTTCCTGACTTTATCGGATTACTGATAGCCTTTTCTGTTGCCTCAACAGTATTAGCTGAGGGGGGTGGAAAGGTGACTCCTGTGGGCGCACAGCAGCGGGTGGGTAAACAATGGAACATGATGACAATCTGCAGCCCTTTAGTTGTTGATTTGCAACTTCATTTCCGAGGCGGGCTGGGGCTGCACGTGGCTGTGCCGAACAGGATTTCCGTGAGGTGTCTCCTTGTATCCGGAAGGTGCTGTCAGGGCTAATCCTGCTCCAATTGAGACATGGCATCTGCCGCATCCCCGCCGACCCTCCCGGTGCATCTCACAGACAATGCCAGGTAAAGCGGCACGTGTCACTCTCTGTTATAACGAAAAACGTGAAGAGGCGGCTTGGGTTCCTACTTCATAGCTAGTTAGGAACGTAAACACCATGTTCCCACAGAAACCTCTCACAAAGGCGCCTTTATGTGATGTGGGAAGAGAAGAACCAGGTACAAAACGTCAGCCTGCAGCGCCTACGTGGAAAGTTTTATTATTGGTTTGGGTCACAACTAATCTCTCCGTTTAGTTCAGACTGACCTGTCTATTACTTTATATGTTCAACCGAACTTGTGAAACAGCAGCGCTGGTAATATAGTCACATGCCATATCTGCGGCGTCAGCTGTGAGGAGAGAAAGAGTGTCACATGACCAGTGTCTAAAAAGTTCAGCTGCTTCCTGCTGTGTGTTATTCCTCTCATAAGTATACAACGTTATTTGCAATATCAGCGGTTTCCGACAGTGCTTAACGTTGGTTTTTTATTTAAAATGCTTTCTAGATGTTTGTAAAGACACATAACTTTGTGCATGTTTTCTGTAGGGTAAACAACATTGCAATATACATTCATTGCAAACTTTCTGTGTTTTTTTTTTAAGTTATTTGCACATGGATTGCTATTGAATACATCTAGGGGCCCATTCACTAAGCTCGAGTGAAGGAATAGAGGAAAAATAGTTCGAAATTCGAATGTTTTTTTTGGCTACTTCGACCATCGAATTGACTACTTCAACCTTCGACTACGACCTTCGAATCGAACGATTCAAACTAAAAAATCGATATTCGAAGTCGAAGGATTTTAATTTGGCAGTCGAATATCGAGGGTTAATTAACCCTCGATATTCAACCCTAGGTTAATTTGCCCTCTATTGTTTGTCCCTGTCTTTTCTCTGCCCTGGTGGCTGAGACTGATACAATGTAAGACAAGCAGCTGATTAACACACTTGTCTTTTGCTGGGTGAACGCAGCAACATTGTTTAAAAATAAGCAGTTAAAGGATAAGTAAAGCTTTAAAATAATTGAATGTAAAATTGATGAGGGTGCTATTCTAAGCACTTTTGCAATGTACATTCATTATTTATTTATTTTTTATTCCAAGATATTAAGGGATACATGTACTGTTACTATTAATGAATTTTGTTACAACAGCGCCACCTGCTGGTCAGTTTCCTACCAGTCTGACCACCAAGTAGTCAAGGAAGTTGTCAGGAGAAAGAAAGAGGCTGCTCTGATGTTCTTCTGCTTAGGAAAGATGTGAGAAAGGTTTCTATTTTTATTCCTAAGCAGAAGAACCTCAGAGCAGCCTCTTTCTTTCTCCTGACAACTTCCTTGACTGCTTGGTGGTCAGACTGGTGGGACACTGACCAGAAGGTGGGGCTGTTGTAACAAAATTCATTCATACAGTATATGTATCCCTCAATATCCTGAAATGAAAAATAAATAAATAAAATATGTAAATGACAAAAGTTCTTAGAATAGCACTCTCATCAATTTTACATTCACTTGTTTTAAAGGTTTACTTATCCTTTAAGCATTGCTGCTTTCAATAACAATTGTTATTACAAATACAGTAGAACCCCCATTTTACGTTTTCCCTCATTTTACATTGTTTTGTGGTCCCACTTATATATTATGCATTATACATTTCCCTGATTTTACATTTTCTTGGACTTTACATCATTTTTTTCTGGTCCCCTGAAAAACATAAAATGGGGGTTCTACTATAATTTTAAAAGCACTGAAATAAATGTTTATTGCAAAGTTGCTTAGAATTATGTTTACTTTTATTTAGCTTTTTTTTTAATTTTTTGTTATTTTAGAGTTGATCTGCCCTTTAACATAAAATTATAGGAAGACCAGTGTTTTTTTTATTCTTCAGAAAAGGTGGCAACCCCACCTTCTGTAGGAGAGAATACAATGTCCTAATAATACCGATATGCTCCTAATGTTTTTATAGGCTCCATCATTAGGACTGTAAGAGGCAGATTTATTATGGTTAAAGTTGTGTTTTCCATGAAAAATTTGAGTTTATTTTTGAGGCAACTAGAACTGGAAATAGCTTGAATCCAAAAATACACCATCTAAAACCTGTCAAGGTCATGTAGTCAATGGCAGAGGTCCCTTTAACCATCTGAAGATGTTTAAAGCCTTCAGTTTTTATGGGAGGGTTTTGCTCAAAACCTTGAACAATTTGAGCGATGCAATTTTCTTTACTGCGAAAACTCCATTAATTCGAGTTTTTTGGTTAACCCCAAACTTGCTGATTCAAATTTTCTCCATTCGAGCTTTTTCTTAAATTAGAAACTATTCGAGTTGTGAGTTTATTCAGGGTGTAATAAAGCTCACATAGCTCTAAAATTCGACCATTGATAAATAACCCCTTTGGTGATTTCAAGTAATTTATGCCTCATCAGCTGACTAAACAGCCTCTCTAACTAGAGACACTGACCAAAATGCATTAGTTTGAGTACATTTCTGCAGTTCCTAGTTAAGTATTGATGCTATCAGCAATTTGTCTATACACGTGTGGTCAAACTGCACTACTTACACCTGATGAAGAGAGAGCTGCTTATTATAAAAAGATAGTCCAAAAATGAATAGTTAGTCTAAAAAAGTATATTCCTACAGGATGTACTACTTTCATAATTTTTGCATTTGGAGGAATACCTAATATTCCACAAAGATTCTAGCCAAATATCAAACTGATTTGAATTCTAATTTCCATATTCAAATTTGAGACAAATCTGAATATTGCATCATGAACTAAAAATTGTTGCAGTCATTTTTCCATAGCTATAAAGTCACCCAGTTCTGATCTGGTATGGCTGATCACAAAAATGCACAAAGTACATTATCATGACTATTGGCAAGTGGTAAGTTAACAGAGCAGGTATTGTTGCCAGACCATTGTTTAAAACTGATCTTAGCAGGGTCGGCCTGGGACAGCGGGAGAAAACTCTCTGGGCCTCTGCCATTGTGGGCCCTTCCAGCCCAGACCCACTCCCTGCACCATGACCCTGCCGCTGCTTCTGACCTCCCTAACTTTGCCCCTGCCGTGACCGCAAGAAAAAAAGGGTACTCGCGGACCAAGGGGGACTTTGCGGCTGCTGGGGGGTCCTGGAGGGCCCTGAGAAAACTTCCCAGATGGGCCCCGGGTCCCCCAGTCCGACACTGGACCTTAGGTAATATTTTAGTAAAGTCAACAGTTTGCATCAGAGCTGAGCAGCATGCAAGTGAAAACATTTTTAATTGTAAATTGATTTGGTGAAAAATTCTGTTGTCCTGGCAGAGAGTTCGGTTTGGTCTGACTTGTGCACCCAAGACTAGTGAGTTTCTGCCATTCACCTGCAGTATTAAAACCAAAAGAAGCAAAAATATTAATCTGTAGGGTTATTTGAATATGTGCTAGTAGATCACTTTTCAGGGAAATCTCAATTTTCTGCCTGATTGTTTTTCCATGACTGAGATATAACACATTGTGCAATTTACAGTAAAACATTTGTTTTTCCATTGCACGTGTCCTCAAATTACTATTTACATTTTTTGTTTAGAAAATCGTGTGATGAGAGACTAAATGTAAAGCAAATTCAGTGTTCTCACAAGGTCACAAATATTAGACCTAATGCTGTGTCTTGACATGGCTAGCTCTACAAAGCAAATTTTAAACCAGATGATCAGTTTACTGGGATTTTAAAGAATGAATGGAGTAACCCTTTTTAAGTGTAGAGAATGGCAATTTCAGAATACAGCAGTATATAGGTGCCTGTGTATAGCATGCTGTGTTTTAGCATCCTTCCACCTTTTTGAGCTGTGTTTCTAGAGCAGATTTACACATGCACTTTAGAGTACCAAGCATGATTTTGTACCAAGCACTCCATTTTGCATATGTGGAGTATTCAATGTGACATCTTCAGTAGTGGAGATCCTCCCTCACAGAGGGACTACAGCTCAGTTAAGGCTGCAATATGTATTACTCTTGGTGCTTAACACAGGTTAAGGAAAAAGGGACTCTCGGTTTCGAAATAAAAACCTATGCAGAGCGGGGTTCTGCTGCAAATCAAACTGCCAACTTGTACCAAAGTAGACTGCAACTTCTGGAACACTAATGCTGACTTTTGACAAATTTTTCTTTAAATTACATTTTTACACAATCTCTGTAATAAAAACATTATACAAAAAAAAAATAGCAAAGTAACCAATTCCAAATGATCAGTGTAAACTCACCAAATGAAACAGTGGGACCAAGTGCATGTGCCCCTTCAGCTTGAGGAGTAAATAGTGAACATTCTTTGGAACTAGCTGCTGTTTTGAATGCAAATCTCTAAAACATATTTTATATATATATATATATATTATGACGTATTAGCACATAAATGACTCAATCATCTTAAAGGAGACATATTGTGTGAAAAACAGAAATGTACCAATGCATTATACTCATGAAAATACAGAAAGACCTTGCTTCTACAACATGCTAGATGTGTGGGATAGGGTTAGAATCGTCCGTGTATAATTTTGTAACCTTCTTCCTTCAACCAAATTTTAATAATCCTTCCTTTCTTTATAATATGTAACCAGAAGAGGGCCGCCTACAGACCATACATTTGCTGCAAAATGTTTCCTTTAGTTACTAAGGTTAAACTCCAGAAAGCTCACTTCTTATATGTCAGTCATTTAAATTCAGGATGCTCTAGTAGTTTTCATGTATTGCAACTTTCTTACCCCTCCTTCGCACACATTATATCCTCTTTATAATTGTATCCTTATGTCCCTAGATGCTTTAAACCTTCCTTTATTTAAATCAAGGGACAGAGAATTGAACATGGGGCTACAACAGGAGAATTGCACGGGCCTCATAAAAAGGTTATTATTCAGTCCAATTTTCAATGAAAACCAACATTCAGGGGCACATTTACTAAGCTCGAGTGAAGGATTCTAAGTAAAAAAAAACTTTGAATTTTGGGTACTTCGACCATCGAATAGGCTACTTCGACCTTCGACTACGACTTTGATTGAAACTAATAATCGTTTGACTATTCGACCATTGGATAATCGAAGTACTGTCTGTACTTCGACTACATACTTCGCCACTTTAAACCTACCGAGCTACAATGTTAGCCTCTGGGGACCTTCCCCATAAGTTTTCTAAGCTTTTTTCTTTTTTTGATCGAAGAAAAATTGTTTGATTAAAATCCTTCTAATCGTTCGATTCGAAAGATTTAATCGTTCGATAGAACGATGTTTACTTCGATTGATCAAAGTATTTGCGCAAAATCCTTCGAATTCGATATTCGAATTCTAAGGATTTAACTTCCAGGGTCAAATTCGAGGGTTAATTAACCCTCGATATTCGACCCTTAGTAAATGTGCCCCTCAGACGACATAATGTTCACCAAATGGTAGCTGAAGCTTAAGAAACTCCAAGGAAATTTCCCTAAAACCTACAGACTTTGCTGAAGGTTCAATTTGAAGCCTTGGCATATTGTTGCATATTTTCTGATCTTGTACAGCAATTAAAATAATTTGAGTTCAGGTTCTCACTGTCTTCTTATATATTCTTGCTCGAGGGTTGCTAGACTTCCCGGCACGTTTTACTTTAACACATTCCTACTAAGGAAATGCTCAGCCCAGCCTCATCTCCTTGATCCTGCTAAACCTTTAGTTCAAGGAGTGTGACTTAAACATCCAAGCAGTTGGGCTCCTTTGGTCAACACTTATTGGCACTTAGAAGTAAAACAATGCATGGTACAATGTGATTTGTAATTCTTAACCTGCTGACTGAACAGATGTATACAAAATATATGACCATTCCCTGCTTTTATTGTTTGCAACTTGTTTTTCCTACATTCTTAAACAAGGTCTCCTAGGAAAGACATGTTTATGTTGTACTACTTGATTTGTTTATAACTTGTTCCAATAAAACTTAAAAAAAAACAGAAAAACATAATAACTGGTCTCCCTGGTTGGCACTTGCGTCACACAGCTTCCCATAAATGAATGTTAAGTACATGCAGGTCATCAAATGTAAACTGCTGCTATGTCTGATATTGGGCATATGACAGAAGAAAAGACTGTAGGTCATCTCTGTAGGTCAGTATTGATGTTTCAGGTTTTTATTTGTTCATTTTTGTGTTTTTGTTATCGTATCCCTAGAGTTTTTTTTTGTTGTTAAAGTGTAATATTTCTTGCTTGAAATTGCCATTGCACTTGGTCCCCTTTAAGCCGAGAATAACATTTATAAGTTAATCCTGTTTTCTCATACACGCCTCCCTTTTATTCCTTTCTCTGTCATAATTTGGCTGTACTGTGCCTGGACTGGTAAATTTCATCTGGCAATGAAATGACATTGCTGCCTTGAGTGACGTAAACAAATGGTGCTTCTAAAATCATTCTGGGGAACATTCTGCACAATAACAATATAATGATATCTTTTGTACCCAACCACAGCTTTTTAATTACTATTCTGCAGATTGCTCAGAGCAGTTGGCAGACTGGTACAGCAGTTAAATAAGGGTAAACTGATATTTCCTGTATTCCCCAATCCCTTCCTGTGACTCTCAAATACATACAGTATGTGCCAGTGAGATTATGCCTGGTAACATGCAAAGAACACGATTAATGTTCATAATATTATATTCATAAGTATATTCTGGAACCTTGACCATGGAAGTTTTTATTTATAGGCCTTTTATCCAACAGGAAAATGTTTGTTAAAGGGGAACTATTGCGAAAATGAAAATTTCATATAAGCTTCATCGTACTCAAACAAGAAACTTTCTCAATACAATCAATTAAATCTTCTGCATCGATTCTGAAATAATCTTCACTATCCCATTCTCAGCATCTGTTGCCCAACTGCTGCAAGAACACAGAATGAAGGGAGTCAAACTTTCATTGACAGTTAGATTCTATTTATCTTATGGGGGGCTTCTTTTCCTAGCAGATGAATTAGAACTCACTCAAATAACTGATTCCAGTACAAGCAAAACCTAACAAAATAACTGGCTTTTGACAAATCCTGCATGTTGAGAGACATGATGTCTGGTGATTTCAATAGAGTGAACTCTAATAAATTTTTTATGTAAAAGGAGCCCAACTATAAGATATATTGGATCTACAGTAACTGTCAATGAACATCTGACACCCAACTCCTGCATGAAGAGAGAATGAAGAGAAGCAGATGCTGAGAGAGGAATAGTGAAGATAAACTTGATTATTTCAGAAACAATACAGTATTTAGAAAACATCTTATTGCAGTATGCTGAAGCTTGTATTAAATTTTCATTTTTGCAATAGTTCCCCCTAGTAATCTAGCTCATACATTGAGATTTTAACATACAGAGCAAGTATTCTTCTGATATTGTCTGGACCTTACCTATATTGATGGTATTTCTGTTAATAAACACTGCACTGTTAGAGAGTTTCTTCTTGGCTAGGCAAATGGTGTGGTTTCCCCAGGACCTAGGTTGAAAATATCAGTAACATTTTAACCACGGCTGATCAAAAACACATTTCTTTGACAAATGTGCAAAGTCTGATTAATTCTTTCATCTGGCTTATTTTTCTTTAGTTAACTCCACTTGTAATTAGATGACAGTTACTTGGTACTCACCTAAACAGTTTGTTGCCCTATGTCATGTAACTGCTGATTAGCCTATCAATAATGTATAAATCATGGGAATACTTGGGTGACAAATCATGAATAAAATTTCTATAAAACAAGCTGGTTATGATTATGATTTCAGCTTTCACAGAAGTTAAACAAAAAGTTCTGATGCCAGTCAAAGAGGATGCGTACATTGGTAATTTTGCTTTAATAATGCAGTTGTGAGCTCCAGGCTAGAAAACAAAGAAATTCACTGGAGTATGTTGTTGTGTGAACACTACTCAAACATTTGTTTGAGCAGGTTTCAGACCAGGCTAGTATTTTTGTTTGTCAAGGCATACAAATAACTATCTTATTTTATACAATGAAAATTAAAGCTATTATTCCCACTAGAATTGTATAGCAAATGTTTATTTAAGGTGGCCATAGACGGGCAGTTATAAGCTGCCCAGGCTGATTTAGCAGCTTATCTGCCCTCTGTTTGATTTATCTGTATACTGCTATATACACCACTCTATTGCAACTCCTGTAAGTTGCTCAATTCTGGTGTTTCTAATTATATCATAGCTTGTATCTGTTAACCCCAATAACTTTTGTCTGTTAGGCTTACTCTGATTTAGTACTTTGATAAATATTTCGAACATACATCTATGTCCTCTCCTCAGTGAGCAAGAGATATTTTTTATAGCCCCAAAACTTGGTTCTGCTGTCTGTAAACTCTGCCCTTTGGTCAGAGGTTAATTGATTAATTAGTCAATTAGGCTCTGGGTTTTCCCAGTTTTCAGCTGCATATGAATTCAGGACCAGCATAGGGGATGGAACTAGTGTCAGGGGCATGGCACTAGTGTTAACATTGCTAATGTTTCACAAGTCCTAGGAAACGGCAGTTAAACAAGGTAGTTGGACATGGTTTAAGGACTCTCTTCAATCAACACTGAACAATCCAGGATCACAAGAAAACAGATTTGTTGTATCTGCTAGCTTATTATGCCATAATTTAAAAATGTTTTATCCTGTATTTCTCCTCTTTGCACTTTCATATTTCCTAAAACATTTTTTCCATCTCCTCCAACATGTCAGGAAGGTATAGAAATTTCAGCCTCTCTACTTCTCTCCACACCTGAAATATATAAAGTACTGTTTTGTTGTTCCAGGTTACTCCATTTCTTCATACAAGCCTTTCCGTATTGAAATCACGTGTGCAGGGAATTGTGGGGTTTGGAGGATGCAGGCAGCTGGCTGTTGATACAAAGTAACAGTAGTCAGTCAGCTCAGCAAAGTACTCTTAAGAGATCAGCAGGGGGCTAGACTTAGGAAATTGTCAGAAACCATTAAAAATCATGAATTGATACAATAGTAGCTAATATTCCTCAGATGCTGCTGAGAAATGTATCCACTAATGTAGCAAATTGTAACAGTTCAGAATCTGCACCTTGATTACTGAGCTGATAGTCTCAAACACCATAGAGATAGGAACATTAAACTTCAAACTTCAATTTTGGGAAAAAAACTATTAAAAATTTTAAAGAAAAATGGAAAGCAATTGAAAAAAAAGTAATTTTTTTCTGGTGAATAATCTATAAATAACTGAACTGAAAACTTGTTAATAAGGTGAAAAAAACCTTTAAGTCTATAGCCACACTGTGCTGATTCTCAGCCTGCAGATAAATGCAGGAAGAGAATCATCCCATTACTCAAATCAGTTTTATACTGTGCCTGCACCCAAACCACTGTGCTGGCCTGGGTGCAGGCACATAGAGTGGGTTCCTGCACTGAAATGCATACTCATGATTTTTAGTGCTAAAATCCACTCCTGCTGCATGCAGAGAAGAGTGCTGATGTAAGTGTAGAGGCTGATTCTAAGCCTGCTTTTATCCACAGCCTGATACTCCGCCTAGTATGGAAGTAGCCTTGCAAGTTGTATTCAACAATGCTTTCCCAAATAAAACTGTATAAAGCAATGGCAACCTAGAAAATCAAATGGAACATGTTTGGTAGATAAAAACGAAATCTTTTCACTTATATGTTTATGTAATTAACAGGTTGCTGAAGTTAAAGGAAATGTTCATCTCTAAATATGGTTCTGTGCCCTCATTTTATGCCCGAGCACCAGGACGAGTCAACTTAATAGGTAAAATGTTTATATATGTGTGCAAGTATATGTCATATGTTGTATTTTGGTGTTTTTGTTGTAATTGCATTGGTGAAATGTCTCTGTATCATGAAGGTTGACTGTGATAATATAATGTTTTGTAAAGAAATACAAATAATTTGATTATCTAGTTTTATCCAGGAGGGCATAGTCACCCATTTTATTGTCTTAATGCACTCAGCATTTTCAGTTAAGCCTTTAGGGCTAGGGACATAGGTGCAGCACCATGGGCTTTTCTTTTGCACACTGTAAAAGAGTGCAATTTTTCCTTAATTTTGCACAATGCATTCTTCCTTTTGTTTTAACAACATGCAAAATTCCTGCTGATGAGAAGCAGCTCCCCTGCAGATGCTACCACCTCTGTACTTCACTGTAGGTATGAGCCAGCTATATCAAGAGCTTTGCATAACATTGGCATTGCACAAATACATGCCACATATAACAGCAATTGTATCATTTGTTTTAGGCAGCTTTAGGCACAGATTTGGAAAAGGTACTCAGATTTAGGAAATCTAAAAGCTAAATAGTAAAAGAACTAAAGAAAAAGTCTATGAATAAAGGAATTGAAATGCTATGAAAGCTTACTGTTTTGCTTATCAGTCACCTTGACACCACTTTTGTTATGTTTCATCTCAAATCATCTCCTGTACTTGGATATCTGGGTAGGTTTCTATGTGACAACTTGTCTTTTTTGCCAGGTGAGCATATTGATTATTGTGGCTATGCCGTTCTCCCCATGGCTATTGAGCAAGACATATTAGCAGCTGTGCAGATCAGTAATGATCAAACCGTTGAGCTCTCCAATACAAACCTATCCTATGGGTAAGTAGTCTTTTTTCTTTTCTTTCTCTGAACATTATGGGTAAGAAGCAGAAAAGTATGGTGCACCTGTTCTCTTTTATTAATTGTTTACTGGAAAAATGATTTTCATAATGTGCCTTATATATATATTTATTTTTATTTTTAAATCAAACCAGATGCTAATGCATTGTAGCCTATTTTTTTATAAAATCTAAAATGTTATTGCACCCCATCAAAAATGGTACATACCCCTGTGGCAAGAAACAATGTAAAACCTGCCCACACATCCTGGATTCAGACAAAATACCAATTCCGGACACATTAGAGGAGTACAGCATCCATAGACACTACAACTATTCTTCTTCCAATGTAGTGTTCTTAATACAATGCACTAAATGCATAACAGGGAGACTGTATATAGTAAAGACTGGGCAACGTCTGATTAAGAGAAATACACACCACCGATTCACTGTAACCAATAAAAAACTCTACACACCAATAGGAAATCTTTTCAATGGCCCTCATCACTCCATAAAGGATTTTAGAATTTTGGTTCTTAAGGGCAATTTTAAAACAGATAACAAAAGAAAAGTGTGGGAGTACAAATTAATTCTTTGGAGAAGGGACTAAACCTGGGCCTTGGATTTATGGCTAATAATGTGGACTAAGAAAGGAAATACCAACATCTGGACTAAGAGATCATGTGGAATTCCTTTTATTCCACACTCCATCAATTCAGCCCTAATATATATTCAGCCTCTTTGACCCACCCTATCTTGTACCTTATAAGCTTGTCTTTTGTAGATCCCCTCATAAATGACTTTGACACCTTACATGCAGATTGATATTCCTTTTGTTGTTCATTTGACCTATGAGCTGAATGTTGTATATATATACCAGAGAACACCACAGCTTTATTGTGGTCAGCTTGAAAAAGGAACTAAAATGTTCTTTTTTATTTCAAAAGGGTTGACCTGTAGTATAAAATCTTTGAAATGGAATTAAAAAACACCTAAACTATTGAACTAGACAGTACCATTGACATTTTTATGTAGGTAGCCAATTCTAAAACCTCAGATATGTTTTGTTAATTTGTCATGGTAATTATTTCTAAAAGAACCTGTCAACCACTGTAATTAATGCTCTTTTCCAGCTTGTTCATACAGAGTGTTTTAAATGGATATTGAGTACAAGATTTGAAACGATCCACAGGTTGCAGGTTGCACATATGTGTGTATATATATATATATATATATATATATATATATATATATATATATATATATATATATATATATATATATATATATATATCTCTCTCAAAAGAGTTGGAGCACACCGTTATTATGAACAAAGTTAAAACATATTACTTTTATTGATCCATTTAAAAACAGGCCTGTTTTTAAATGGATCAATAAAAGTAATATGTTTTAACTTTGTTCATAATACCGGTGTGCTCCAACTCTTTTGATATATATGGATAAAGCATGTAGTGGAGGCACCCGGATCTTTATAATTGTGAACGGTGTGTGGGAGATGTTTGGACTATCTATCTATATATATCTATATCTATATATATATATATATATATATATATATAAATACTTACCAATATATACACTAACCAACTGTAGATCAAAAATCAGATCATTTGTGAGGCTTAAAGTTACTCATTTTTGTTATCATTCTAATAGGGTTCATTACTGTTTATCTGATTTCCAAACCAGTGTCTGATTGGTATGGTAATTTATTCAAATGAAGACCAACAGTCTAAAATACAATGTTTAGGTGAAAGACCCCTTTAATCTCTCTGTACTATAAACACTGTATAACGTACAGCTTCCATGCACATTATAGCTTGTCATACATGCTAGTACTTATTAGCTTGAGGAGTTTTTCATATAAGCATTAGCTACTCAGGTGCTGGATGAAATCAGGCTGATCTGGCCCTTTAGCCCCCAGGAAAACACTTGGTATCACATTAGTGGCCTTTGAAGATCTGTGTGAAGAGGGCCATACCAATAGCCTGATGTAGTCCTTACATTCTAGTTAACCTAATCAATATCTAACCTAACCAAATACCTAACAAAATATTTGATGAAAAAGCTGTGGTCAAGTCAGCAAGCAATATCGGCCCAAGTATGGTCACCTTAGTACAACATAAAATACACATATACTGTATGTAGTGAGAAATAATTAACACACACAGGCATTATAAAAAACCTGGAAGCACTTCATGGTAATACGTAGCAATACACAAAGGGCTATATTCATATTTAGCTGGATTTACCAACATACACTTTATCTATCAAATAAACGTTGACTGCTTTTTGTTGTGCAATTATTTCTTACAAATATAATTATCACAATTTCACATGGATTACGACCTCTTGTCATAACATGTAAATGATCTATTGGCTCCCCTGTCAACCATAATAAGAAGGGTGTGGGTAGGGATGCAGGTGCTTTATCTTGCCTCAGGTATAATAATGTCTAAGGCAACCTCTGGGACAATGCCTCTTCTGTGGGACATATAGTAATAGCTGGAGATCCATAGTTTGGATTCCAACAACTGCCCTATAATGCTCTTCGTAATTGGTGAGGTTTGAATGCTATATGTGGGGTTTTTTTGTAAAAGAGGTATTTAATAACACTAGCGTGGCAGTGTTAAGTTACTGTAAGTATTTTGAGATCCAGAGCTTACCCTACTTACTAACCTCTGGCAGCTGGAAAATTAGCTACTTTGTGCGCAATATTTTCTTTATCCACAGGACTGTTTCAATTTACACTCCTGTTTTCTCTTCCGTTATAAAGTGCTTATTGATTCAATAGGTTGAAATAACTGGGGGACGGCAACTGGAAAGCTTAAACAAAATCCAGATTTCCAGATGTTGAAATTGCTTGTGTAAACCGCAACTCCACTTAGTATGTAAAACATCTGAATATTTCTCTGAATGAAGATGCCATATCACATCAACATCATGCACTCATGGATTGTAAGAGACAAAGAAAAAATGGAATACAGTGAAATTTAAGCAGAAACATTTAGATTATTCATTATTATTATTTTTGTTCCAACATTTTAGCCCATCGGTTTCAAAGCAAATAGGAGGCAGCATTGGGCCAAGAAATGCTTAGTATCAAAGGAAAAATTGCGTTGAACTAGACCGACATTGTATTGGGTTTGTGTGGATAAACTCTCTTGCCTAATGTGTTTCTATTCACAATTTTATCTTTTTTCTTCTTCTAATCTTGTCATATTCAAATTGCGTTTACCATCATTAACAAGATTCTTTAAATCATCGTTCAATAACTCTGGTAAAGTACCCCAAAATAAGGATGCTATGGATACAAAAATAAATCCTAGTTATATACGTTATAAAGTATTGGAAACATTGAACTTGATCCATTAAAAAATTATGTTCTCCTGCAAGTAATATGTTGGACTTCTGCTGTATGTCATTGCAACCAATCAGCAGTTAGCTACGATAATCTAATGCGCTCAAAATAATCAAAGCAAATATTGGATTGATTACTAGGTACAGATTTGCACCATGTTTCTTTCACTAGAGACATTTATTCATCTCTTTCTCCTTCCAGGTGTTAAATTAATATGAGGATATTAGCATTGTGTGGCGGGGGTCATTGTCCAAGCAGATTCTTTCCTATGAGAGAAGAAAAGAGTCATTAATCAAGTACAGGGTTCAAAAAACAGTACACGTGACCTGCCTTGTGGCATTCTGATTTGCAAAATTAAAGGAGATTGTTCAAATTTAAATTAGCGTTTAGTATGCTATACTGTAGATAGTGATATTCTCAGACAATTTGCATTCGGTCTTCATTTTTAATTGTGGTTTTTAACTATTTAGCTTTTTGTTCAGCAGCTCTGCAGTTTTGAAATTTCAACAGCTATTTGGTTGCTAGGGTCCAAATTACCCTAGCAACCAGGCAGTGATTTAAATAAGAGACTGGAAAATGAATAGGAGAGAGCCTGAACAGAAGGATAAGTAACAACAAGTAACCCCCATTTGAAAGCTGAAAAGAGACAAAAAAGAAGGCAAATAATTGAAAAAATAAAAATTGGCGACTAATTGAAAAGTTGCTAAGAATTGAACATCATCATTCCACCACCTAGCCATTGTCTAAGGGCTAAACTACACCCTGAGGGCAGGGTGCAAAGTGAAAAAAATCAGGCCCCACCTGCCATGGTTTTTATACACATGTCCTGCCTTGTGCCTTTCTGAACTGGAAAATTGAGATCAAAGACCTGTGGGTACATTTGGTAATGCTGTAATCCATATATACAGGTATGGGAACTGTTGTCTGGAAACCCTTTATCTAGAAAACCAGTTACGGGAAAGCTGTCTGCTTTTTTCCTTTTTCTCTGTAATAATAAAACAGTACCCTGTACACAATCCAAACTAAGATAGAATTAATCCATATTGAAGGCAAAACAGGCCTACTGGGTTTATTTAACGTTTACATTTTTTTTTTAGTAGACTCAAGATATGAAGATCCAAATTATGGAAAGATCTATTATCTGGAAAACCCCAGGTCTTGAGCATTCTGGATAACAGGTCCCATACCTGTACTGTATATACGTGGTGCTGTTGCAGGAATTAAACCAGTTGTATCAACTCAACTGAATATCAACTTCCCAGCGATTGTTAGTCATTTTTTCTTTGTTGTTTGAATGCCAGTAATACTTACTTCTTGCACATGATTATTTTAGTAGTCCAAAAATGCCTATCCAAAGTACACAAAACCATTCTGATTGACTGCAGTCACCTGCAAGCATTTGTATTAAGAACTACATGAATTATAAACAGAAAAAAAATTCAATAGGTGAGAGCATTCCGTAAGAAAAAAAAAAAC
Source organism: Xenopus petersii (assembly GCA_038501925.1). Lineage (NCBI taxonomy): Eukaryota > Metazoa > Chordata > Amphibia > Anura > Pipidae > Xenopus > Xenopus petersii. The sequence goes on from CM076676.1 coordinate 107,594,865, forward strand.
AAAAGATGGCACAGCAAAGTTCATGTTTGTCTATTCTTTGGTAAACCTGACTGTAACAACATTTTGTAAAGGTTTTCTTAAGTCATGCCACTCAAGTTCTCTTTATTAAAACCTAGTACGTAGTATGAAAGCATGAAACATCTTTTACATTGCAAAATTAAAATCAGGACCACTTATTTTGTTGAGAAATGTTTTCTTTTTGTGCATGTTGTACAGTAATTTAGCATCAATGCCAAGAATTGTTTCATAAAACAATCGCTTTGATTTTGTGTTCTCAGTCTTCGATTTATCACATCACCATGTACATTATCTCTCATGACCAGGAGGTGGCAGCAAAGAACTTTATATTTAACCACAAGTCCATTGTGTAACTTATACCATGGCTTATCTTTTTTACAGGGACTTCTCTGTAAATGTTAATGATATCAAGATTGATAAAACTAAGCCTTTATGGCACAACTACTTTCTGTGTGGACTCAAAGGAATTCAGGTAAGGGTTATTCGTCGTAAAAACATACTCATTATAAATAATGTGAGCTGAACAGGAAGTATTAGCCTCCCATTTGCTTTCAATTAGTCTTAACCACTTTGATTTGTGTGTGTTTAAGTTATGGTATGTTTTAACTGGGATCTCCAACCTGTGGCTTTCACCGAACAACTCCCAACCCACAAAATCTTATTCGTACAGCAAAGAATCATAAGACTAGATTCCTGCTATATGCCTAAAATCATAGGATTGACAGTGCCAATGTTTAATCCACCTTGGCAGTGCAATGTTCATGCCCTGTTCTGCTTCAATGAAGTTAGGGCTTATATCAGAACCCACAGCTGATTTTGAGTGTTCTCTTTTTTTTTTACCAGTTCAGATAATTGTTCAAATATTCTGAATGGGTTAATGACACAGAAGTAAACCCTGAGCAGCCATCTTGTTTTAATAATAAGCAGGCCTACCCCAAGTCTGTCTGCAAAACCATCACATCTGTGACATGTGTATCCTTGCGGGGAAAAATATTAAAAACAATTGTTACCCAACGTACTATGATTAAACAACAAAAATGACATAATGCCTAATAAGAAAATAGTTCAGGCTGATTAAACAACTGGATAAAACAATGAGATAGGCAAGCCATACCATTGCTTCAGCAACTGTAGTCAATTTATGTTTCTTATTTTATATGTTTTATAAACAGAGTTTCATGTCTTGACTATAGCCCATTAATTTGAAAAAAAAATGACATTTCCAAAGGATAGCGGAAGAAATGTTTTGATATTCTGCAAAATCAGCCATATGGAACTGCATAAAATTACAAAGAGATTTTCTAAACAGTTAATTGTATTCATAGATAGTGATATGAAAGAAATGTATAAATGAAAAGCCTTATATGTGCTAAAAATATCATTGGTGCATTGCATAGCTTTTTATACTGGCTCTAGCCTGGCCCTGCCCTAGCATGCATGATTAGTAAAACTGACTAATAATTGCCCAGAAATGTTGATTGCCTCTCGGGGTTAATAGTGGAATAATGAGACTCAGGTATCACCTTATGATATCAAAACAACAGTTCCTCAAAATATAATAGAACTATTTCTAGAGGTACCATAGGATTATGCCCCATAAATTGGCTTTAACATGGAACCATACAAAAGAACTTCCTGTACTGTATAAAATAGTAGTATTTTATATAAATTATATTTTTTACTGCCACATGTACTGGCATGTCACAGTGTTATGTTTTGGGTAGCCGAGGATGAGTAGAGTATAACAGTGCTTTATTAGCAGGCTCTCATGCAGCCATTACACAATAGTAACTTTCACTTTTAAGCTGTATGAAGTATGCACAGTATAAGTCCCACATATTCCCCCTATAGTAGGAAAGCATTTGGGCAAATGTAATAAACAACAACAATGCATCTTAAAGTAATAATATACATTATTCACATCACATAGTCCTGGGTCCATGCAGGTAGTTTTCTGATTCTCTCAGTATGCCTTATAGGTTCACTTTCTTCAGGCCTATTGCAGTTGACATCAGGAGTGGGAAAATGTCCTTCATCAAATGGAGCTTCTCCAAAGTCATATCTAACAGGAGCAAGACAACTTGCATTACCTATGCATCCATCAGACAGTTCATATGTGAATGGTCCTCGCTGGCGTCTCACTTCAAGTGGTGTAGTAAATTTAGATTGTCCTTGTTTCAGTATTACTGGTTTCTTAATTCTGACTAAAGGTCCAGGCTGAAAGTGTACTTCTCTGGCACCACGTTTTCTGTCATTATAAGCCTTGCATTTGGCTTGTTGACGTTTCACAATGTCAGCAGTAGACAATTTTGTAGGCACAGTATTTTGTGGAAGTTTGATGTCTGCAACATGTAACTTAGTGTGCATCTGTCTGCCATGTAATAATTCAGCAGGAGATGATTGGGTTGTTGCATGGCACGTTGCTCTATAGTTATGTAGGAACTCTGTTGTAAATACTTTCCAAGATTTCCCAGTGAGATTTGCTGTCTGTAGTGCTTCTTTCAGACTTCTGTTGAATCGCTCCATTTTTCCATTTGCTTGTGGGTAATACACTGAAGATTTCCTATGCACAATATTACTCTCTCTCAAAAAGGATTCAAACTCATATGAGACAAACTGTGGTCCGTTGTCTGATATTAACTCCTTTGGCTTACCTTCTCTGCTGAAGATTGTAGACAGAAATGTTATTACTGTAGCTGATGTTATATGAGAAACAAATGCAATTTCAGGCCATTTACTGTAATAGTCTATCAAGGTTATAGCAAATCTACAATCTATAGGAGCATCTGTAAAAGAACAGACAATATCAATAGCAAGTTTTTCCCATGTTGAATCAGGGAATGGCACTGGTTTTACATATGGTCTCAACTTAACTTTGTGTACAAAAATGCTTTGCGCAATCCAGTGAAGTGTTGCTTTGTGGTGACATTTTAAACACTGGCTGTGTGGCAGGCACTGGTGCTGTAGTAATAAGACCACCAAACTAATTGTAAGTTTAATGCAGCAAAGAGATCTCTTCCAAGTATAGCAGTACCCTTATTCACAATGTAAAAGTCACATTTTGCAGTATTTGATTCAAATTGTACAGTCACTGGCACAAAATCAAGCACAGGGATTGGACCCTTTAAGTAACTGACTAGTTTCAGGGCAGGTGCAACAAGTGGATCTTTTGCAAAGTATTTCAAGAAAATATCCTTTGGTAGTATAGAAACAGCTGAACCTGTATCAAGCATCAGGTTAATGGAGTGTCCCTTGTCAGCAGAAGCAGTACTGACACTGCATATAAACTTGTCTGGAATAAATGTACCAGCTTTAGCCACACTTGTAACATTTGTAGTAGTGACTTCATGAACATCTTTAGCAGAACTAGGGCAGATCTTATCAAAATGTCCTACTTTTGTGCATTTGCGGCACTGTTTAGCTTTTGCACGACATGTAACATGATTTGCAGTGTGTTGTGTTGAACCATAGCGATAGCAGTATTTTCTATTTGTATTTACTGCACAGTGTAGGTGAATACATTTCCTTATCATTGTATTTTGCCTGTGACTGTGCATTATGAGACCACAGTGTTGAATTCACAATCTGTACATTCCCAGCAAATTCCCTGACTGAGAGTTTTAGCCTCTGCCACTGCAGTTTCAATTTGGCTAGCAACTGTAATAGACTTTGCAAGGGTTAAATCCTGCTCTAGGAGCAGTCTCTCTCTAATGTGAGGTGAATTTGTTTTTTCCACTATTTGGTCTCTTAGGATTTCATCTGTTAGAGTCCCACAGGTAACAACCAGCTCTCTCAAAGCTGCTACAAATTGTACTGTAGACTCGCCATTACATAGTAACATAATAACATAGTAACATAGTAAGTAAGGTTGAAAAAAGACACATGTCCATCGAGTTCAACCTTTTTTTTTTTTTTTTTTATTAACTACCTATCTGCCAGTTGATCCAGAGGAAGGGAAAAAACCCATCTGAAGCCTCTCCAATTTGCCTTAGAGGGGGAAAAATTCCTTCCTGACTCCCAAATGGCAATCGGACTAGTCCCTGGATCAACTTGGACTATGAGCTATTTCCCATAACTCTGTATTCCCTTACTTGCTAAAAAGCCATCCAACCCCTTCTTAAAGCTATCTAATGTATCAGCCTGTACAACGCTGTCCACATTTATAGCAGTAAGAGCGGTTTCATAAGTATAAGTGCATGGTCTTGGTCTAGCAAAGATGTTTAACAAAGTTACAAGATGGTGACCCCCGGTGGCCAACTTTGAAAGCATAAATTAATTTTTATTAGGCTTCTGGTATAGTAAGTTCATGTTTATGGTTAGTATACAAAATACAGCATTTCTCGCATTATTCTATTTCAGACTTTAGTTCCCCTTTAAAAGCAGTTTTGGCCAACAATCAGAAAGGGACAACACCTGCTAGGTTTAGCTCTGGGAGATGTCTATTGTTAATTATAATCATGACTGTTTGCGGCAACTGAAGTGATTTTCTGTGACAAGGCGCAGAAAACAATTAAAAAGGGCTCAACATTCATTATTCGCATTGTACAATAGTTTGCTTATGTACAACCCTTCAGTCTTGTTTTTTTTGTTAAATGTCTTTTATACAGAGTTGAACTCAACATCTTGGCAGAAACTGCCTGAACACTCTGTTAAATTTGCTGGCATTATTTCTAAGAATTAAACATACTGTTCAGTGGTATAACGTTTTCAGAATTTGGCACTGCTGATTTTTAAGCCTGAAACAAGAGCATGTTATTCTTTTTTTCTTTAAACATTGCGTGATAAGTTTGAGACAGATACGTTTTCACATATGCTTTTTAGTTAAATGTCTTTCCTTCATTATTAAAAAAAAATCTTCTTGTTATGCAAGAAACTTTGTTACCTAGACGGAAGCTGACTTTATGTGTGTGTGTATAGACACATTTAAAAATATAAATTTACATATATGAAAAAACAGTTATATTGTGGTTTTGAGATATAACTAATAATCTGGGCGGTTATTTCATATACTTATACAATATAAAAGACACACAGAACAAAGTCCAACCTAAATATCTAATATCTACTGTGGATGAAATATAGATCATGCATAGCCAATAGCCATATGTAATAATATAGCTCATTATATATTTCATGATACTGCGTATCGTTAAAAATACATTGTAGTTCCCAAAAGCATGCGGTACCAGAGGGGAGGGTCCCCGCCAATAACAAATAAGTAAATAAATGAATAAACAAGACTACACCTAGGAAATATATACTAGCAATGAGATTTACTGCTGTAAAGTATAAATACAAGAAGTCCTTCCTGTGTGTGTAGTTGTTGGGTGTGGGTAAACAGTACAGTCCACGTAATGAGCACAGCATCCACCTGTTTATATATCCACCACACAGGAATAATAATGGTGCATGTGAACATGATCATCAGATTAATTAGCTGAAAGTAACAAATCTTAGTGGTGTGCTGGGATAATGACGTTGTTGGTGTGTGTAAGTGTCCGCTTTGCACAAACTGCTTAAGAGTGCTTTTGCTCATTCTTTCCAGTCATATTGGCTTCAGATTGTTCAGGTTAGTTGAATGACTCTCGAACCTCAGTTTTCAAGCAATTACACAGATACTCAAGGTGTAGACATGGGAAGACCAATATGGTATGCTTTAATCCAGTGATCCCCAACCAGTGGCTTAGGAGCAACATTAGATGTTAGTTGTTGCTTCCAGTGGCCCCAAACCAGGTGCTTATTTTTGAACTCCTGGTTTGAAGGAAAATTTTAGGAGCATGAAAAAAGTGTGCTGCCAAACAGGGCCTCCTGTTGGCTTCTAGTCCATGTTGGAGCTACCAATAGCCAATCAGAGCCCATATTTAGCACCCCAGAAACTTTCTATATGCTTGTGTTGCTCTTTATTTACATTTGAATGTAGCTCAAGAGTAGAAAAGGTTTGGTCTCCATCCTATCCTAAATCATGGAACACCTATAATTGCAGAAAGATGAACATTTACACAATTTCCAGCGTTTAAACAGGACTGAAACAGGTTTTCACACAGAATTTGTTTATTCTGTCTAATCATTATTGGTGGTTCTTGCTGTATTTTCCACCGTCTATTTTTCCTTCTGTTTTTGCAAGATTTATAGACCCTGCTATGAAAACCAGCTTCACAGCAAGAGGAACCTATGCAACCATTATGCCACTTCACTGCAAGTAAAGTCAACTGTATTCTGTACTCTGCATAACATACATTTTTGTGATGCTGACCTAAAATTATGGCAGCTGCCAGCAAACTTTATTGCAGTGACCCAAGATACAGATTCCTATTTCCAGTCATAGTGCAATGAGATATAATGGCTGCAAAATGGAGCATGTATTGCTGACATTCACAAACGTACTTGCTCCCATATGTGCTCATAACAGTTTGTGGCAGCACCACTGCACCCATCCAGTCTGTTTTGATGAATTACAAGCAACAGCTCACATTGACATAAGGCAGCCCTGGAATTTCCACCAGTATGGAGGTTATTCCAGAGTTCCCTTATTGGGTTGCAACAGTAGCTGTGCCATTGTACAGTGGTGGAGTCAAAGCCCTGATATCAATATAACTTCACTGGCAGTATTTTGAAAATGAGATGCATAAATGTAATCTAACTAACCTGGAGCAAATCTGCCTAGAGGCATGGGGCAAATTTACTCCTGAACAGTGTGAAAACCTGGACCATACTTCCCCCAAAATAGTTAAATCTAACTATTCTGTTCTGCCCATCATGACAAAGATTTTGATGGATAAACAGAATTCTATAAACAGATATAGGTAAGGAATCTGTTATCCAAAAAACCTGTCAATTTCCTTTTTCTGTAATAATAGAACAGTAACTTGTACTTGATGCTTACTAAGATATAATTAATGTTTATTGGAGGCAAAACAATCTTGTTGGGTTTAATCCATATTTAGATTTTGATGTTGTTTTTGGAAGATGTAATGTATGGAGATCCAATTGATGAAAAGATCCCCTACATGGAAAACCCCAGATCACAAGCATTCTGGATACCAGCCCCCATACCTGTACTATAATCTCAGTATAGGTTTGGGCTGAATGTTAAAGACGGTTCTGGACAGTTGATATTTTCAGCTAAACCTTATTAAATAACATAACTAAGCTTACTCATAACATGCTGAGCAAGCATGACTGCTTCTCTAATAAAAACAAAGCTTAAGGGGATCAACTGTTGTATACTGGATGTTCTGTGGTTTCGAGATAACATGCTGTGCGCACAGCAGGTGGGGAATTTCTCAAAGTAGTCGTGCTTCCCTGACCAAGGATAAACATTAATATAAGCTATAGTACTAGAACATTTTCCTAATATAGAACAGTGCTCCAAATAGCATTCTAGTAAAATATGACAATAAAGAGGACTTGCAATTTCTTTCCAGCACTAGCACCCAATGTTACAAGTCTCCCTGCAAAATCCAAGTTTTTACCCACAGACAATGGGGATTATAGCCTCATAAAGTTAATCACTCTCTGAAAGTAAGGGGTAGATTTATCAAATTGTCATAGAATTTACCACAGAAAAACTCAAAAAATTACTTGAAATTTGTCAGACCCTTCTGTCTGGAAAATATTTGTAAACTGGAATGGGGGCAGATTTCTTTAAGGAAATCTAAAGACAAAAAATGATTTTATTTACACTTATAAGCTTCAGCAATTTACATGTTGTATTTTTATTAGTTTTGAGATATTCGCGGTTTTATACTATTTTTGACTACTAATGACTGGCTTTCAGATAAAAGCTCTCTTTGAAGGTCAAAATATCAACAACTATAAATGTACTTGCACTTGTTGATGCACCTTCTGTATAGTATGGTAAACAGAGCCTCTGACTCTTGAGCCGAAAGCCTATTATTTGCAGTCTAAAGCTGCTAATAATATTTCGAACCAGAAAAAATACGTAATTAATGGAAATTGCGAGGATGCTCAGTTTAGTTTATATCAGTTCATTTCAGTTTAGATCCCATTTAACCATTGTTACTTTTTACTGAGACATCAGTGTTTTTTTGCCTTCCTCTGGATAAACTGTTAGACTTGTTTTTCTTAGACTGAACTTGATGGACACATTTATTTTTTTAACCTTGCCTACTATATAACAATGGTTAACACTTTGTAAAATAAATGCTGTTTGGCTGAAATTTATAAAGCTGTTTTCCACGCTGGAAAGATTCATTTTATTGTCAAAAAGAGCTTTTCCAGTTTGCATTACTCCCCCATTTAGAGCATACAGGTCATGTAAGTGATCCAACACAGACCAATTACTCCAATTCACTTGCACTGGGAGAAGAAATGTCTTCCCTACAAGGCCTTGGTTAAAAGGTCAAAAACAAAATATCGATTAGGAAAGCTTGCGATATATAGGGTAAAGATACTTCTGAGAATAGAGGCAGAAATATAGAAAACAATAGAAAGTTGACTACAACTGCTATTACATTATTTCCTTTTCTGTTTTCTAGGACCATTTCAGTTTGAGCAGCCCTACTGGAATGAAATGTTTGGTAGATGGAACAATTCCTGCAAGTTCGGGTCTTTCCAGTTCCAGTGCCTTAGTCTGCTGTGCTGGGCTTGTTACCCTAATTGCTAATAAGATGTCTCTTTCAAAGGTAAATATCTGGGCTCTATTTATACTGACAAGGTGTTGTATAAAGCTTACGCCTCCTATTTTTGGTCTTTACTTTGCTGCCTTGTGCTGATTCTGCCTTTAATGGTGCATTGGGTACGAGGTTTGTCAGCAAACTAATTTCCCTCATATTTTAGTATTGCACTCTTTTCTTAATACTAAATGTCTCTCAGTGTGTTGTAGTCGGCTTAGCTCTCTGGTCTCATACAGTCAGTTCTGAACTAACAGCGCCCATACTCAGGGAGCCCTTGTGTTTGGGTCTAAATTATTGCTTAATCGATTGATGTGACGAAGCATTGATCAGATATTGATATGGTCAACGGAAAATACTAATGGGCTTGGAATGTAGTGGACAGTCGACACAGCACCATTATGGCTGGGGTGTCAGAGCAGCCCAGTATGTCCTATTACTTTGGTGAATATCAACCAAACATCTTTCTGCACTGATGCTGCTTCCTAATGTTGGTACCACACCTTGTACAGACCTCATTGTTAAGTGACACAAGCCAGCCCTATCCTTACCAGCTACCATGAATACAACACTGCCAAATACTCCATTACCTGTAGCAGTTGTGCATAGCGCACTGCCCTAGGGCTGCAATGCAGTTTTTTTGTGGGGTGCTAGGGGGTCACAGTAATTTATACTGGAGGTGTGTTGGAAGTTACCGTAATGTTCTAGCTATACTGTTAGGTATAATTTTATGCTGGTGCATGCTAGGAATGACAGTCCTGTTTCTTGCTTGGGTTACTCAAAGTATCACTTCATGCTGGTAATGTGATTTACAGTACTGTTCTATACTGGGGATCACAGTGCTATTCTATGCTGGCCCAGGTGGGGGCCTTGATGATTGTGGGGTTGATAATAGCTGTTCCCTAGGGGGCTAGTAGTACTGAGCCCAAATAGTGGCCCTGGTTCAGCCTCTTGATGTATTGACAGCGACCATACATTTTTCCATGACTGATTTGTGTGACGTCTAGTAGAAGCCTTCTACTAAGATGATTGTAGTGGAATACAGTGTAGTGCTAAGTCAGGAGATTTGTAAAGTGAAATAAGTTATTACTGTAAGCAGTATAGGTTTGCTCTTTGTCCTTTCCAGGCCATTAAGTTCACAATAATATATGTAGTATCCACCTTTTTCCAGTACTATGTGATATGGAACTTCCAACCAAATTCTGAAAAAAAGAGTTCTGGGGTATGTGACTCACAACAGCTGGTAGCCATTGTATTTCACACGTAGAGTTCCTTTTTCTGAAAGAAGAAAAAAATATTGTAATATGAAGTTAGTTTAGACTGTCCATACCATTTTCATCTGTCGTTATATAAATTTACTCTGACATTGCTCATTGCTATAATGGCAGTCATTTTTACAGAGAAGGAGAAAAAGGCTAATTATATTTAACATTTCCCTTTCTTGGTGACCCTTTTCTAACATGGGTGGTCCCCCTGCTGGTGGTATATAGCCCCAGGAAAACAGAAGAAAAATTAGCTAAGGATTAGCCTATGCAATATCAGACTTTGGTGGATATGTTTAAATGGCAAACTCTGTCTCAATTAGGGCTGCCATTGTTTTCTCTGTTTATGTTCATAAAATTCTGAAGAACCTTCATGACAGGCCTGATTATTATACTGCTAACCAAAGAGCATGTTACACAAGCTGTCTGTTGTTATGCACACTTACTTTTGTCTAGATCAGTGAAGAACAAATCAAGACCCTTCCAGAAGCCATCAGCATTTGTCACAAGTGGGTCTTGTACTTTTACATCATCTGGAGGGCCTCGATTTTTTTGTCTAGATACATTTTCAAAATGTAATTATTTGTTTATAATGGGCTCTATGGAAGATGTAATTTTTCTAATTCTGATCTTCTTCTGTAATAAGTTTCTGGATTAAAGATCCTATACCTGTATAAGCACTGACTTTTCAGAGTGATTCAAATTTTCCACAATGATTTTGTCAGGTTTTGTTAACTTCTTTAATGATTCTTTGCTGTAGGTATAACCCTGTTTTTTTCCATGGGGAGGCAAACTCTAGTCTACCTTTAGTGTACTTTGTGTGCATGAGTATAGTTTTTCAGTGCTCAAGGATCTTAGCCATAGTTCTTGGAAAATTATGTTCATCTTTCGAGAGGTTTTTCCTGTCTTTACCACAAAGGAGATTTATTTTAAAATGTTGTGTCTCTAGATAATCCTATAATTGTTTGGGTCCCCTTTGCTACAAAAGAATATTCCCTTTCAGGAACATGTTTGAATACAGGCAGTCAAAAAAGCATCAAAGGAAGACATGAAACACATATTTTCTATAAACATAAATGATAAAAAGATAATTGCTATTTTTTTTATCTCCCCTGTTAACAATTTACTCTGGTAACCCCTCTATTGCTGGGGGGGGGGGTCAGCAGTGTATGGTATTCCAAGCTCTGTGCTCCTGGTTTTAGTTAATCACTCTTTGTCAGGTTCATTCTCTGCATAGCAGTTGTGATTGGAATTGGACCTGGAGGCTTCCATAGATGACTCAAAAGAAGTTTTTCTGAGAGTTCTATTTCTGCAGAAAGAGAGACAAATAAAGGGTTTCATATGATCAATACACTGGCATATAAAACAGAAATGTTAATTAAATAGTTTACTCAGCATTGTGCATTTTTCAGAATTCAGTAAAAAAAAAAAAAAAAAAAAAAAAAAATATATATATATATATATATATATATATATATATATATATATATCTCTCTGAGGTGACTTGTTCTTGACAGAGTGATTCTGCTGCTAACATAGGAGAAATCATCCACACCACCTACATTTCAATAAGCTCATTAGACCACCTCACTCTTTCTTGCCAAAGTTCAGTTACAAAGCAGCTACAAAGTAGAACCTTATGCAGTGCCCTTTATCGTTGGTTACAGAAAGTTTAACTTAGACTGTCATGTGTATACATTGTTGTCCATATAGGCTTGCCAGAAGTGGACCGGCAGTCGACTGAATAAGCCCTCAAACAGTAGCTCTGGCTGGGTCAGCTTATGTCCATATATCAGCATTATTTTTCCAAACCATTCAATATAATACTGCTTAAATTTCTTGTGCAAATGACGACAAATTTTTGATCTGTGACTCTCACACTAGTGATGCAGTTGGCCTGTTCGAAACAAGGCAGAGAAGCTTGGTGGGAAATGTTCCTCTGCCACTCTTGCCAGCCCTTCCCTGAGGCTGTACAAAGCTATGAGACATGGGCTAATGGCAGTTTTTTTTATGTTCAGAAGCATTTTTTTAACAGCTGTGTAAATTAAAAACCTGCTTTATGAGCACCTGCTGAATACTTGTAGCCAAAACCACAGAATTTGAAATAGATTAATGGAGAAGGAAAGTCGTTTCACACTTGGGGTGCCAAATGTTAGGCACCCCCAAGTGAATGTATTTACTTACCTGAAACCGGGCCGGTGCTCCTATCTGCAGAAAACTGCACCGGCCCGGGGTTATTCTAGCGAGCACCACGGAGCAATCCTGTTCCGGCTTCTTCTTTCTTCTCGCAGCTGAGCATTAGAGTGAAAAGCCGAAATTTAACTAAAAAGTCGGCTTTTTCATTCTACTGCGCATGCGTCTGCCCCGGGAAATTTGAAGAAAGAAGAAGCCGGAAGAGGAGCGTTTCGAGGTTCTCACTAGAATAACCCCGGGCTGGTGCAGTTTTCTGCTGATAGGAGCACCGGCCCAGGGTTTCTGGTAAGTAAATACATTTGGCAACCCCAAGTGTGAAACGACTTTCCTTCTCCTTTTAGTATATATCTCGTATATTTCTCAACAAGGCTGCTGCCATTTTTATAGTTTATGCAACAAATGATGGTTCTTTGTTCTTAAAGTGATACTGACACTAAAAAGTTTCTTTTCAAAATATTAATCTACATGAAAAGTTACCTATAGATCATGTTGATTGTTTTTCGCTGATAGTTCTGCTTTTGTAAGTAATTGTCACTTGAGGTTCCTAAACCTGACTGTTTTGCTAACCTGACTGTTTTGCCAACCTGACTGTCTGTTCTTAACTTGTCAGTTAGTTTCTAATGCTAACGGACTACTGCTGCACAAATATGGCAGCCTCCTCCTAGAGGAACAGGGTAGTAAGAAAGGTAATGTAAAAGCATCAGGCAAATACTTTTATGGCAAAATGATAAACAGCATTCAAAGGCAATGTTATGATAGATAATAAAAAAAGTTATTTTCTGATGTCAGTATCTCTTTAAACAGAAAAAAATAGAAAATTGCCAGGCAAGCTATCACTCCACTGAAAATGGACGACAGTGAAAGAGCACAGCCCCACACATTTCTGCAACTGTTTGCAAGCAAAACTGGTTACAATATTGCTCATTCATTAACATTGGAGACAAACATCACCGGTGATGTTGCCCATCACTAGCAATCAGCAATTACATTTGAACAGTCACCTAGAAGTTAGAAAACAAAAGCAAAGATCAGTTTTTTTGCTATGGGCAACATCACCAGTGAGCCTATGATTAAGTGTGTGAATGATGAAATGCGTAAGGCTGTATCCTTGTGCACTGAAATAAACTACTCTTTATTTGACATGTTTGTCTGGAAGATTGGACTTTGGAAGTGCCTGCTCTCTTTTTCAACATGAACATCACAGGTGATGTTTGTCTCCAAAGTTAATAAATATACCCCTACATGTCCTTCTACAATTCCAAACTTTCTCTGAAGGAAACATCAGCACAAGAATGGCCATTGGGTGCATCACAAGGAAACTTATGTATGTCTTCCCATGGGCAGCAAGAAATTTCTCCAAGAAGTTTTAGGCGCTATATTCATCTTTTTGTGACAGAAGTACATGGAACTTGGAGCATAAACCCTGCTGAGTATAACAGTTTTAATGACTACCAGGTTTCCTGATGAAGAGGGTTAAAGGCTAAACCTATAAAATTAAAAATGCCATATCTTACTTGCTTTTCTTAGAATCAGCATTAGTGTTTCCTATGGATCTGGATGTTTATATTTTGCCTGCAGCAATATTCCTTTACATTTATATTGCAATTTTTCCTCCTGTAAAAACTAGGCCATCATTTTTATTTTCTGTGCCTCTCCATGAGTTTCCATATTTTGTCCTAAACCTAGCCTGAAAAGCATTTTAATGTGATTTTCATTTCTAGTTTAGATGATGATCTCCTTATTTGTATGAAAGGTGCTAGGCAGCAAACCTTTGGGTGCATTACCTTTATTGGCATCACTTTGTGTCATGCCTGCTTATTATGGTTCTTTTCAGATGATAACTGGCTTTGTTTTAGGATTACAGCTGCTAAAATGCAACAAATCATTCGAAGCCCTTAAAATGGCCTTAACAGTTATTTTTTTTTTATAATGATAAAGAACAGCAGTGTCTGGTGTTTTACCCTCCAGCTCTAGCAATCCGTGAGAGCTTTTAGCTACAAATTGTTTAACAACATCTGGAAGGATGCAGGCTGAACATCTCCATTCTAGAACTTTAACTAATATATTGGGTTTTGTTCACTTTCTGTGGAGGTAAAGATTTTACTCTGCAATCATTTATGATGAAAGATGTTGACTTCTGTGCGTAAATGGTTGGAGAATGTAAAAACCTCCAAGTCTCATTTCCTCTTCATTGAAAGGTTGTGCCATGTGCTTTGCAACAACTGTCTTATACAGTTTTTATGTTCGAATTTATTCTGTGCCTACTATACTATATTATACGTATATTGTCTCACAAAATCTTTGTTTCCACATTCAGGGGCATATTTATTAACTTTGGAGACAGACATCACCGGTGTGGTTGCCCATAGCAACCAATCAGATTCTTGCTTTTGTTTTCTAACTTATAGGTTCAAATCTAATGGCTGATTGGTTTGCTATGGGCAACATCATCGTGATGTTTGTCTCCAAAGTTAATAATCATGCTCCTGAATGTGTGCCGCACATGAGAAAACAAAGGTTTTGTGGAGATGCAAAGCTTTTCTTTGTTCTATGTCATGTAAAGGGACCCATTACCACAGATGGTGTAAAACGTGCACAGAAAATGATGCCCTCTTCACTAAAACCACAAAAGCCTTTTAGCTTCTAATTATTGGACATACAGATTTGTTTGTTGGAGCCATGTTATTTCACGGATTCAAGTGACACAGGTAGAGCAATGTATCTACCACCATGTCGATATGTTTAGTATATGGCTCCCTTTCACCATAGTTCACTGCACAAGTATAAGTGCATTGTCCAAATTTGTTATATGAAAATCACAGGCTGAGAGCAGGATAACTGCTAATTAATTATTTATTGTGCATCCACACAACATGTTTCGGGTAGCATTGTGTATGGCATTATAGGTGGAAATAAGTTAGAATAAGCCCCAATGGCACCATAGTATACAATTTTAGTAACCATATTTCAAATATTTTAATCATTTGAGTTATTCTTATTTATAATATGGTGCACAGTGACAAAAAGCAAATGTAAAAAAAGTGCAAGGAGATAAAGAATTTAACATTTATTTGTCTAGTTTGTGTTATTACTCTGTTATAGCTACACCTGGAAGAATTTTTTTGGATACGTTTCATGAATATTGAGAAATTTGACCTTTTCCCAATATTTCATGTGTAATGAAACAGAAATAGTGTTTTTGTTTGCAGTAATTATGGCAATTATTTCCACAGGGAAATGCACCACATATAAGATTCTGATTCTTCATCCCATGCCATGATCCATTTATATTTCGCAAGTAAAGAATTCCCCTGACGTTCGTGGAATATTTTGAAATAACTGAAGTGTACAAATGCACCATTAGCCTCTACTTGGGTAGCTGTAGAGTGGATGGCATAAGAAAGGAGGCATAAAATACATGAATTGCACTTTAAAACTCTTTTGTATTCTCGATTGTTATGCTCTAACAGTTGCTGAGTTTCTTATTTATCCTCTCTTTTACTTCATGTTTAGTCATGCTTGGGATTGTAAACTAGCAGTTTTTAATTATCACAACAAAAAAAGTTGCTAAAACTCTTTTTTAAGTTTCTGTATTTTTAACACATTGAAAAAAATATGGAAAACGAAAAAAAGGGAGGACAGTTAAAAACCAGAATTCCCAGATTGTTAGGTGTTCCATGACACTATCAAGGATGACTGATAAATAAGATGTGTGTTTAAATATAGTCTAACTTTGTGTTCACAAGTGGGAATAGTTAAGTTTGATAACCATTTGAGATCTAGTACTGATCTGGCAGATGCCAACACTTGTTTCAAAAGTTGATCTTAAAGACATTTCAATTGGTGGATTATTAATAGGGATGCACCGAATCCACTTTTTTGGATTCGGCCAAACCCCCGAATCCTTCACGAAGGATTCGGCCGAATACCGAACCGAATCCGAACCCTAATTTGCATATGCAAATTAGGGGTGGGAAGGGGAAAACATTTTTTACTTCCTTGTTTTCTGACAAAAAGTGACTCAATTTCCCTCCCCGCCCCTAATTTGCATATGCAAATTAGGATTCGGATTTGGTTCGGATGGGCAGAAGGATTCGGCCGAATCCGAATCTTGCTGAAAAAGGCCGAATCCTGGCCGAATCCCGAACCGAATCCTGGATTCGGTGCATCCCTAATTATTAAAGACAGTTGGGGTTTAGAAAAAAACTGCTATTTTAGTGACTTCCTCGTCTACTGTAGCTTGATGACCAAGATACTGGCGATAGAAGGTTTGTTCATCTAATGTGTATAGTGTATGAAAACCTGAAGTTTCACAGTATCACTGAGTTAAAGTTTTCAATCATTTTACACCATTTTTGTGGTCCCACCAATATATAATTGATAATGCATTTCAACAGCATCTTTTGCTGAAAGAATTTAAGTAAACATGTATTGAAGTGGTTTCATCCAGTTTGGGATGTTGTTGGGATTTCCACAAATCCCAGTTCAACTAGACATGATGGGAAATGGGTTGCTACCTGCATTTTACTATACAAATTGGAAGAAAGCTGACCCTCTAAGTTTCTTAAGTCACTAACTTTGAGTTTGGATTACTTAAATGACTTTAGGCATTTAAAGGAGAAGGAAAGGTTAAAACTAAGTAAGCCTTATCAGAAAGATCCATCTAAATATACCCGTAAACCCCCAAAGTAATGTTGCTCTGAGTCCCCTGTCAAAAGAAACACTGCATTTCTTTCCTTCTATTGTGTACACATGGGCTTATGTATCAGACTTCCTGCCTTCAGCTTAAACCTCATTGCCCTGGGCAAGAGCATGCTCAGTTTGCTCCTCTCCCTCCCTTCTCTACTGTAATCTGAGCCCAGAGCAGGGAGAGACAGGCAGGAAGTGATGTCACACCGCATTAATACTGCAGCTCCTATTCTAAACAAACAGAGAGTTTCTAGAGCTTTTTACTCAGGTATGGTAAAACATTCTACAGAATAAATATAGCATTCTAGCTTGCACTATTACAGATAATCTATTGGCAATAAAATGCCTCCATAGCTTTCCTTCTCCTTGAAGAAAGAAAGTTAGTCACCCACTAGCCCAAGGGGTGGGATTTACCTCAGTGTAGCCATAACTGTTTTGAGTGAAAGTATGACTAGAAGGTTGCAGAGAAATGTAAATTTGATGAGGTTTCGGAAATGCTGGAGTAGGTAATCTGTATAGTAAGCACCTGAAAGGGAGTACTCTATAGTACAGTGACAAGACATAGTATAGTACAGTGCTTCAAGGTATTAGGGTTCATTTAAATCATTAGGCTCAGGGTTCAGTACAAAATGGATGGATGCAGAATTGCCCTCATATATGCACTGCCAAAATTTGGCATCTCATTGTGGCAAGAGCAGTTATATTACAAATCTAGGTGAAATGGGGCATATGGTTAAAAACAGTAAGGGTATCAACTTTTTTGGAGGGGGCTTTTGCTCCTTCAGTAAATAAACCCTACTGGCTTGTATTAAAATTGGCATTGGTAAATAAGAGTGCAATTTTTAGGGATGAACTGAATCCCAAGTTCAGTTTATGATTCGGCCAGACTTCTGAGTGCCTCGTTGATTTTGAACCCTTGTTAGACCACTAGATAACTGAAGGTGACAATTTTTTTTCATATGCTACATTTTTTGTAGCCCCCCCCCCCTTTAGGATTACAGTATAATGCAACCCCTCCCTCACCTTGTTCTATTGTAAAGTGATGGATTTTGGGACTTGAAGTCCCTCTGCTTTCCATAGTGGATGGTGCATAGACCTGATTCATCATGAGTATCATGTTTTTTTTAAGTCTGCGGAATCAGATATCTCTGTGTAAAGAAAAAATATTTAGTTCTGGAAGTCCAGATAGTATTTTTGTACTATTACATAAGCTCAACTGAATGAGCTCATGTCGAAATGGGTGTTTAATTTTTCCTTTTAGGGCATCTTTATCAACATAAACTCAAAAGTCAAATGTTTTTTTCTTAACTTTTGGTCAGCAGGGGAAAAAATCGACTAAAATTAAAATTTGCACAAAAAATATGCTGAAACATACAAGACTGTCTCATAGGTGCCCATTGTAAGATTTTTCACTTGGTACCTTATTAACTTAACTGCTTATGTTGTTTGTCAGTGCAGTGAATACCTGAAAATCCGAAAATTCATATAGAGCAGTGTGCTTTTGTCTGTGTATTTGTAGATCTATATATTTACTAATATTTAATGATGTAACATAGCACAAATGTAGGCAACAATGGGAGATCCTGTAACTTAATGCTAGTCTTTTATGTCAAGTCTCATGTGACCATGTTAATTTGCCTGCACACTGTATAACATTTCAGAATAATGAAATGTGCACTCATCCACTCCACTGACTTGCTAAATTGAAATTTCTTTTTTTAACTTGTTTTAAGCATAAGCTTTTTTCGTAGATATTTAAATTTTTTCTCTTCACCATTATGATGAGACTTTTCTTTCTCTTTCCTAGTGCGTGTGGTTAATGAATGTATACTAACTTTTATATCCATGCTCTTGAGACTCAGGGTAGCACTGTTAAAAATATTTTTTTAAAAGTGGTGTGTGGTTTCCCTTCATATTTCTTTCAATGAACTGTAAAATATATCTGTATAGTTTAGTAAGCCTCTGTAGAAGCACAAATGGAAACACATACCAATACATAGTGCTTATGTTAACTATAATGCTACTTGCTTTGCATTAGAAAACTATCAGCAAAATATTTTGAATACGATAAGTTTGGGGCTTAAAACCAGAGACCTTGGAGTTACCATGTTTTAGTTTGAGAAAGCCGCAGATAGCAGTGCTTTAAAAATACTCCATATACTGTACCTTTAAATGAGATATTGACATAGATTTTGGTTTTAAATAAAGATTAATGACAATTTTTTAATTTAATAAGAAACTGCTGGATCGATCCTGAAGTACATTACTGTGTTCCTAAGTTGGCAGTTCATTACCTTCTGATTAAAATGATATACCCTGATACAGTGCCACATTTGTTGTAGAAATTACTATGAGATTTTCATTTCCGAATGAAACTCTCTGGCCCAAGCATAAGACCTTGCTTATATCAGAGGCAGGGTGCTGTTAAATTGAGATTATCCAATATTACACAGAAATGTGCCAGAAATGAGCGCCAGTGGTTCTTGTAACTTAACTAGAACTTGTTTATTGAGAACAATCCACAATGGAGATCACATAAATACATAGATGGTAGTAGGTTAAGTAGTAGTACATCACTATGAGAATAGCATTCACCTCTATAGATCAATGAAAGGGAAGCATATTAATCCAATCAACATTCTCTCCCCTTCTCTTGGATCTTCTCTCTGAGTAGAACCCAAGTAGAACCATCTAACCCCTAAGGCCTACTCACTAGTTCCCTTTCTGGGCAACGCTGCCACCGGGAACCTGGTCCTTGTAACACTCCTTGGTGGAGCCCAAACTGCTCAGTTAAATAGCCCTGAGCTTACCTGTCTCTCCTAGAGAGACCTATAACAGGCAATAAATCAGCACTCATTAGATCCTGCACTTATTTGGGGTTCCACCTTTGACTCCCATCCCCTTATAAGGGAATCTCTGACAAAAAGCCCTAAATATGGGCTTTAACATATATATGCAACTCTTGGAACTTTTAACGGTCATGATTTGGCCTAGAGTTTATATAGTTTATAAACTATGGGGCCTCTTAGTGCCCAAATTTTAGGGTAGAATGTAGTTAGAAGGCGCACACCCAAATTACAAACGGTGAGATGCTAATCCAAGGTGGCCTCCCATAAAAGTCTCCCAAGAAAGTTATAAGAAATAAGTAAGGAGAATTGCATACTGAAAAAAATAAATCATAAAATCATATTACAACATGCCCTACGTGTTTCGACCACTAATTGGTCTTTATCGAGGCAAAAAGATAATACAAAAAGCAAAAAAGAAAAAGGCAGAACTAGTTTAATTTTAATACAGAATTTATCAAATGGATGCAGGTGCTGCCAACTTAAATTCCTATTTTCTTCAGTGTCTATCTAAATCATTTATATTTCAACAATTAAATATTAACAGTTCAGACGCTCACCAAAAGTAAATACAAACACTTGGGGGTGCCTAACATTTGGCACCCCCAAATGCAAGAAGACTTTCCTTCTCCTTTAATGCATGTTAATTTTAGGTTGAAAACCAATAAAAGAGGAATTTCTGAAAACAGGCGGAGACTTGCTTAATGTTTGTACATTGTTATTTGAAGTTAGGGAAGGAAGGCAGTCTTTGAATACATTGTAGCATTACACTGTATTTAGATGCAAATCATGTGTACACAAAACACATTCCACTGTTAATAAAATTCATGGTTTGTACCTTTTTGAATGTACTTGCAAATGAATTGGTCATTCTTGAGAAATGGGAATTGAATCATTTCTAATTCATGGCAGCTAAGGGACCAAATGTAACAGTGTGAAACAAATAGTATGGACAGCTGAGGCCCCCCTTTAATAATAACACATATTTTAAATGCAAATTGAATTGGCCACAGCTTTATTAATACATACATAAAGAACAACATTAAGCCTGCTGCAGCCAATTATGACTGCAGGCGCGAATTACCAACCGATCCCAGGGGTCTCCAACAGCCAGATGTGGACCTAAGCCGTAAGCTACAGATCCTTGACTGCATAGCCCACCATCTCCTTTATCATGGCCTTTGCATAACTCCACCAAATAAAGCTGTGACAATGAAAACATAAAGAAAATTCAAAACAGTGAAAAAACGAATAAAACAGTGGAGGGTGGGAGAGAACTTTTGTTCACAATCTTCAGGTGACTGTTCTAAGTGATCCATTTAAACTTTCTCCCCCCAGCTCTTTTTAGTGCCAGGACCTACGAGTGATTCTTCTGAATGTTTGGTTAAGTTGATTCTCAAATCAATATTTGATAAATTGGCCTTTGCCTAATGCAAATGGCACTGCCATATGTCAGAGCTGTGTGGATAACAGGTTTCTGGTTTCCATACCTGTACTGTTTTTTCTCTTTAAATTTATCTGTCTTTGCCCATGAATTGTACATGTGAGATATCTCTGTAGTTTCTCATGACTGATTACCCACTTAGCATGAGCATACACACCCCTAACTACATGAAAGCAAGTTCCCAAGAAATTATATGAAATTCCAGTTATACAGTCTGTTTGTACATTTTACAAACACGTTAAAGAGAGGTATTATGGATGATGTAGGTAAGGTTCTCTGACATTTCTCCTTAAAGGGGAATATATCACAAACACATTTTCTTTTTATTTGTGCCATGGTGCTTTTCTGTAAGCACTTTGATTATGGACTGTCAGTTATTTATTTAAATGTACTTTGTTTAGCTGCTTTTCAGTGTTACAAAATGCAGCCTCTCTCTGCTTTGCTTAGGCTTTATCATAATCAGTTAAAGGCGGACAAACACACACAGATTTCCCTAGCCACAGTCTGTGCATGCATTGCCACCTGGTGGGGCTCTTTCAACAGACCATCTTTCCATGCCATTGTATTGTGGTCATCTGTTCAGTGTCTCTTCTTACGTATCAATTATATGGAATTGAGAGGTTGGGGCCACAGCTTCCCAGAACTGCGCCTTAGGGCCACTGGTGAAATAAGCAGATCAGTTCTACTTTATTTGGGCATCCATGATTCCATATTCACTTTCATTCATATTAGTTTACCAGTGAACATGTAGTACAACATCCTGCTTTAAAGTTGGTTGTTGTTTTTGAAAACCAGTGAAACTTTCAAGGCAGTTTTTGTCATTTGTTGAATTATGTGTCACGTGTGCCATAAAACATAGAAGTAGTCCGTTTGACTTGCTTTGTAGGTACTAAAGAATATATTTGGTGGTGCACTCCTAAATTATTGGGTGAGGTGGTCGCTGCAGGGGTCACATGAAAGATCCCCAAGATAATTCAAAATAAATGATATCCTTAAATTATATAAGGATATAATTTACAGGATATTCATGGCTCTTGTGTATTATAGAGAAATACTCTCCACTGCAGAAACAAACTACAAAAAAATGAAAATGAAGGGGTAGGGAGAGCCCTTTGCTCAAAAATTGTTGCATTAAGTGAGAATGGATACAGTAGGGCCTGGTATCATGTTGTGGTCGAGACAGTGGAGTAGGGCTTCTGCACTAGAAGGTTCTCTATAGCTAGACTCTTCTCTATAGGGAGACCAGAGACCCCTGCTACTTTCCCTTAAAATTCTGTATTACTGGGTTCCCATCAAATACAATATGGAGCATCGTGTCCTCCTAGCACCATATATTTATTTGGATATTGTGGCATTTTTGTTCACCTTACTGTCTGATTAGGAGGGTTTATATATTTGTTTTTTTCCATCTAGATCAGCAGCTTTATAATCATTGGCCATATCTTTAGGGACATGGAGTAGATTTATCAAAAATTGACTGAGGATCGTTCAGGTTCCTTGGACTTTCTGTGACTTTGCTTTTTGTTCTAGTTTTCATTATCTCAGAACTGATCTGGGATGTGGAACTGAACCACACAACACTTATACCCTGCAGCAATATTCTGTACAGGCTGCACTCTGATCCTGAAGGGAGTGCAAAATACAGGCCCACTATGTTCATGTCTTTATGGGAACATGTTCCTGTGTATTCTATGTGCTGCTTCCCACTCAACTGCCCCAAGCTTACATCACATCCTTTGGCAGGATCAACTCTGATGGATAGATGAGATGGAGCTGTCTTTCATAAACTGATAGAACTTGGCCAGGATCTATCGAATGTTATAAATAATTAAAAAGTGTCATTACCAGAAAACGATAACCTGAAGATGGCACAGACCTGTGTAAGGATTTGGGCTGCTGCATGCTCTCATATGGGATAACTAGAAGTGACCTTTCTTTTGATTCTCTGTGAGGAAATGGTTTTAACAGTGCCAAACAGATTATCAGGTCCTGGGGGATGGCACTTCTGCATTTGTTAGGATTTTGATACTGTCCTATCACTAGTGCATGTTTATATAAACTTTTTTTTTTTAAAAAACCCTTCTATTTAGTCACAGTTTACCTTTATCAGTTAAGTATCCAATGTGAGTATTTTTGCAAGAATGATCTCCCCACTGTGCTTGGTTATATATAAATTGACTTGAAATGCAGGCAGAAAGCACAAAATGTAGACAAAATATACATAAATACTGGGTAAATGCTCTATGTTTGTGAAGGGTTTTGCTTTCTTAAGTGCAGTTTGCACTATAGCTTTTTAAAATATATGTCAGTAGAAAGCTTGCGTAGCTACTGTTTTATCTCTGTAGTCTTTGCTATTTTATTCCCTGGGCTATGAGCAGACAAAGTTGTCAATGTCCACATACTTGTGTCACTTCTTTTTAAAAGCTACACAACATATCTAATAATGTAAGCCAATGGTCGATGGTTCACCAGTTAGTGTGAAAGAAGAGCATTCCTTGTTAGTAAACAGGGCTTTGTGTTTCCAGCACTTGTTGAGCCTTTTCAGGAAAGTGTACTGTTTCTTCACTTGAATGGATTGGGATGGTCTCTAGTATTTACAAATGATTAATTAAGACACTGTAGAAATGTTTTTATACATATTTTTGTAGGTGGAACTTGCTGAGACATGTGCAAAATGCGAGCAATATATTGGCACTGAAGGTGGTGGCATGGACCAATCCATTTCATTCCTCGCAGAAGAAGGAACTGTAAGTAACCTAGAGAGCAGAAACATGCCTGTCTTTTGTCATTAGTTTGTACATATTATTAGTTTAAATAGGCAGCAGGCATAAAATATTACAGCCCTATCCACGGAGGTAAGGGAAGGTGTTCTCTGAGTGCACCTATCCAGTAGTTTTGTTATATATATATACATAGTTCAGATTGGACCAGCACTCCACTTGTATTTTTAAAAATTATTTTATTAAATCTTCCCAAGGGGGGCCAAAACGTTGGAAAATACGGGTGAAGATTTAATAAAATCATTTTTAAAAATACAAGTGGAGTGCTGGTCCAATCTGAACTTTGTATGCCAAACCCTTGACCAAGCACCCACCACTGGACTATGATAGAGTGTGGGTACTTTATTATTAACATGTATTTATATAGCGCCAACATATTGCGTAGCACTGTAAAGTAAATGTGATTATACAACTAAATCACATGAATTATATACATAGAACATATGGAGTTACATACCTCACAATCAATACAGGTACAAAAAGGTGAGGAAGGCCCTATGCATAGGCATACAGTCTAAAGGGAAGGGAGTAATACACAAGGTGTGGGAGTGGGCAAGATCGAATTAAGTGGGTGAGAAATGTGGTATTGTATGTGGTGTTGCGTTTGGTAGTTAAGCAGAGTGAGGGTAGGCTTCTCGAAAGAAGTGCGTTTTCATAGATTTCTTGAAAGCAGAAAGGTTGGGAGAAAGTTGGACAGACCGTGGGAGAGAGTTCCAGAGGAGGGGTGCAGCCCTTGCAAAGTCTTGAATGCGAGCATGTGAGGAGGTAATAAGAGAAGAGTTGAGTAGTAGGTCAGTAGAGGAGCGTAGTAGTAGTATATAGAGATGAGTTCAGAGATGTAGGATGGGGCAGAGTTATGAAGTGCTTTGAAAGTCAGTGTCATTAATTTGAATTTGATTCTGAAAGGTAATGGAAGCCAGTGCAGGGATTGACAGAATGGCGATGCAGAGGAGGAGTGGTTGCTGAGGTATTTGAGCCTCGCAGCAGTGTTCATTATGGACTGGAGAGGTGACAGTCTCTGGAGGGGGAGGCCAATTAAAAGAGAGTTACAGTAGTCTAGACGCGATATGATGAGAGAGTGAATAAGAATTTTGGCAGCATCTTGGGTGATAAATGATCATATTTTGGATATGTTCCTTAGGTGGAAGTGACATGATTTAATAAGTGACTGGATGTGAGGAGTGAATGACAGGGCAGAATCTAGGATAACTCCAAGGCACCGGGCCTGGGGAGAGGGGGTGATAGTGGAATTGTTAACTATGATGGATACTTCCGGGATGTTGCTGGTGTTAGTTGGAGGAAAGAGGACCATTTCAGTTTTAGAGAGGTTTAATTTAAGGAAGCGTTGCGACATCCAGGTAGAGATAGCGGACAGGCAAGAGCGCGAGTTAGGAGTTCTGGGTTGAGATCAGGAGATGAGAGATAGATCTGAGTATTGTCAGCATAGAGGTGGTAGTGGAAACCATACGAGTTGATTAATTTGCCGAGGGTGGAAGTTTAGAGGGAGAATAGTAATGGTCCCAGGACAGAGCCTTGAGGAACTCCAACAGAAAGAGGTAGGGGAGAAGATGATACTCCATTGTAGGAGACACTGAAGGAACGATTGGTGATGTAAGAAGAGAACCAGGACAGGGCTGTGTCACGAAGGCCAAGCGACTGGAGGGACTGGAGGAGAAGAGGGTGATCTACAGTGTCAAATGCCCTGAGAGATCAAGCAGTATTAGTAGTGAGAAATGATTGTTGGCTTTAGCGGTTAAAAGGTCATTAGTTAGTCGAGTCAGGGCAGCTTCCGTGGAGTGTTGTGGCTTAAAACCAGATTTTAGGGGGTCCAGCAGGTTATTGTCAGAGAGGAATGAGGTTAGTCGGTTGTAGACTAGGCGCTCAAGTAGTTTAGAGATGAAAGGTAGCAGAGAGATAGGTCGGAGGTTGTCAAGATTGGAGGGATCAAGAGAGGGTTTTTTTAGAATGGGGGTGACAAGAGCATGTTTTAGTTGAGAAGGAAACAGTCCAGTTGAAAGCGAAAGATTAAATAGGTGAGTTAAGGCTTTGATTAGACAAGGATTGGTATTGCGGAGAAGTTTTGAGGGAATTGGATCAAGCGGGCAGGTGGTAAGGTGAGAAGAGGCCAGAAGCTTTGAGACTTCCTCATCAGTGACAGGGGTGAAGGAGCACAGGAGAGACTGGGGAGTGTGGAGGGAGGGTGGTGGAAGTCTAGGGGGGTTGAGTAGTGTAATGTCCCTTCTGATAGTGTCAATTTTGTTTTTGAAGTGCTCAGCAATATCTTGAGCAGAGACAGATGTGCATGGAGGGGGTGGAGAAGTGGAAAGGAGTGTTAAAGGTGGAGAAAAGTTGTGCTGGTATTTTAGAAAGGGAGTTAATGAGTGAAGTAAAGTATGTTTGTTTGGCTTGGAAGAGGCTGGTGTTATAGGAGCTCAGGGCAGATTTGTAGCTCCAAAAGTCTGATTCTGAACGGGATTTGCGCCAGCGACGCTCAAGTGCACGTGAATGTCTTTGGACATATATATATACTGTATATATATATATATATATATATATATATATATATATATATATATATATATATATATATATACATATTTCTGTATCTTGCTAAAACGGTTAAAGAGAATGATTGGCTCATAATGTCATAAATATGTATCTGGCCACATAATGCATGAATGAAGGGGAAACATGATAATGCCTTTTCGAGATGTCAGTGTAACAATATTTAGAATTCATAAAGCTTATCATTCTCCCTTAGGTAGTGTGTTATTTCACCTGGTCAGTGTTTGGATATCTATTAAATGGCAAGGCATTCTGTCTCTTAATTCTGTATGTATATAAAAGAAGGTGTTTACTTTTAAGTGCAGTTTGCAATTTACTGTTCTGCTGGCACAATGTCTCGACAGATTACAATAGAACCTTCAGGCACCTCAGTTGCTCAAGTTTACTTGTATTGCCAAAAATTCAGCTATACGAAAACAGATTAATAAATTCTAAATTCTTGTTATTATATCTATTTTAAAACATTTCTGCCCCAGGACACTCTTACTTAATATCTGAAGGTGTAAATTGGCATTACATTAATTATAGGGCATTGTGGCTGATGGCAACCGTCACTTGGCAAAGCGATAAGAAGTACTATGGGTAAAAATAGAAACATCTAAAAGATGAACATCCTTAAGTTATGTAGGGACCCCTACTGGGTTAATCTGCCCTGCAGCTTTAAGGCCCCCACCTTTTTTCTTAGAGTGATCTGCCAGGAGAGAATGACACTCCCCTGCTACACTGCTATATAGTATGTGTAGGGAGTGGCCACTTCCTCTTTGGCCTGTGGATGGTGATCCAGCTGGGTGTGCTCAGGGGAGCCTGGGCACAGCTAGGCCCAGAAAGGCCCATGTGCTTTGGAGAAGAAGTCGGGGACCAGGTAACCCCGTGAATGAGGAATAGTTACACTAGGGCAGACTTGTCATAGTCTCTCTAGGAGAGAAAGGCAGAGAGGTGAGAGAGAAAGAGCAGCTGAAGCTCCAACGAGGATTTGCAGTAAGGGAGTAGCTTCCCAGAGGCTTTGTGTGTTGCCTCCAGTCAGGGACCTCAGTGAAGAGGGACTGTAGGGTAGAGGCTACTTTCCTGACAACTTCCAGGAGGGAATGTGTGTAAATACTGCAAATGCCTAATGGAGATTTTCCTCTGTGAGAAATGCCTAATGCCTGCAGCTCTGTGTGAGAAATGTGCTATTGCCTCAGCTCCTGCGTGAGTACTAAACCTGTGGTCACTTGCCTTGTGCATAGTTCAATAAACCGTTTCTGTTTTACTGCAAGAACCTCCTGGCGCCCAATTTGTTTGTTGTATGCACAGTAGCCTGGGGGATGTAGTTGCACTACACCATAGAGGGAACACTTCCACTTGGCGAAGGCCCTGACCCTGTTGTGTGAAGTCGCATGTAACCCATGCTTCTACTGCTAGCTGGACATTTTAACTATTTGTGTGCTATGCGACCCAAATAGGTGTTACATTTGGCGCCCAACGTGGGGCCCGATTCCCTAAAACCAGGCTGTGCATTGTTTTGTTTGAATCGTACGAATGGATGTACGAATTTGTCGGAGCATACGAATGGATCGTATGAATTTTTCGAAGTGGATAAACGGAACGTACGAATACTTCGAATCGTACGAATTTTCTTCAGAGTGTTTGGCCGTGGGTTCGGGCTTGGAGGTTCCCCCCGAATTTCACGAAGGCCTGCGGATGTCGGTTGGAATGGATGGGAGGAAGATGGATGTCTCTGCTGGGACCACTCCCTGTTCATTTGTGCCCCCTGATGTGAGAGAAGGACCTGGAGGATGGATTCTTCTGATTGCTACAGCTCTTTTATGGACTTCTGCAGAATGGGATGCCTAGAGTGCTGCTTGCTTGTTTTTGTGGCTGGAAGGACTGCTGGACTAAGTGGGTTCTAATTCAGGACTATTGATCCCCACCACAACTCTTCTGCCTTCACCTACTCGCTGAGTAGTGTTTCTGCACCCAAGGATTGGCCTGTGTGGACCCTTGGGAGGGGGAGAAGTATTTTTGCTGATGTGTAATAAAGTTGACCAACTGCAACTGTTTATTATGCAATTGAAAATGTTTGATGCAGTATTGTGCATGCTGTGTTTCCTTTACAGTGACCATTGTTACCAGGTATGCCTTAGGAGAGGATACCAGAAGTGGATGTGATGGTACTGTAAGTTGATATATGTTGGGGATATTTAAACCATTGTCGGGACGAAATGGGTTTTTCCCCCGGGTGTATGTAGGGACCCCTACTGGGTTAATCTGCCCTGCAGCTTTAAGGCCCCCACCTTTTTTCTTAGAGTGATCTGCCAGGAGAGAATGACACTCCCCTGCTACACTGCTATATAGTATGTGTAGGGAGTGGCCACTTCCTCTTTGGCCTGTGGATGGTGATCCAGCTGGGTGTGCTCAGGGGAGCCTGGGCACAGCTAGGCCCAGAAAGGCCCATGTGCTTTGGAGAAGAAGTCGGGGACCAGGTAACCCCGTGAATGAGGAATAGTTACACTAGGGCAGACTTGTCATAGTCTCTCTAGGAGAGAAAGGCAGAGAGGTGAGAGAGAAAGAGCAGCTGAAGCTCCAACGAGGATTTGCAGTAAGGGAGTAGCTTCCCAGAGGCTTTGTGTGTTGCCTCCAGTCAGGGACCTCAGTGAAGAGGGACTGTAGGGTAGAGGCTACTTTCCTGACAACTTCCAGGAGGGAATGTGTGTAAATACTGCAAATGCCTAATGGAGATTTTCCTCTGTGAGAAATGCCTAATGCCTGCAGCTCTGTGTGAGAAATGTGCTATTGCCTCAGCTCCTGTGTGAGTACTAAACCTGTGGTCACTTGCCTTGTGCATAGTTCAATAAACCGTTTCTGTTTTACTGCAAGAACCTCCTGGCGCCCAATTTGTTTGTTGTATGCACAGTAGCCTGGGGGATGTAGTTGCACTACACCATAGAGGGAACACTTCCACTTGGCGAAGGCCCTGACCCTGTTGTGTGAAGTCGCATGTAACCCATGCTTCTACTGCTAGCTGGACATTTTAACTATTTGTGTGCTATGTGACCCAAATAGCTGTTACAGTTAAATTTTAGCTTCAAATATGGCGCCCAAATAAGGTGAAATTCTTAATTGGCCCAGTAACATTAATGTGATTCTTAATGGGATACTATTTGACTGTATTATCCAGCTGAGTGCTGTTATTCTGGTCTGTCATATTGCTATGAAAGACATTGGGGTATATTTATCAAAAAGTGAATTTAGAGTTCACCATAGTCCGCTATAGTGAAATACCACCTCTCTCCATACATTTCTATGGGATTTCTAAAGGCATATTTATCAAAGGGAGAACTTTCAGTTTCACCCATTGATGAATACTGTTTTAAAAAATCCCATAGAAATGAATGGAGAGTGGCGGAATTTCACTCTAGCGGACTGTGGTTATATCTAACTTCACTCTTTGAATACTACAATGACTGATAATTTTAAAATGTACTTCTTTTCATTCCTTTCTTTTTTTAAATGTAACCAGGCTAAGCTAATTGAATTTAGCCCGCTGAGATCAACTGATGTAAAGCTTCCAGCTGGGGCAGTTTTTGTCATTGCTAACAGTTGTGTTGAAATGAATAAAGCAGCAACATCACATTTTAATATAAGGGTAATGGAGTGTCGCCTAGCTACTAAGGTACAGTGATTGTTATATTTATATATATTTTTTTTTTGTAGCTCTAGCACATTGAACAATTTCTGTGCAAATATTATGTTAGTAAGTTATTATTCATACTACTAGTATTCTTGCAGAAGTTTCTACAGACACACACACACCATTTTGCCAGGCAATTTTCGTTAGGAATCAAAGCAGTGTTACCGAACATCTTACATACAGTTGTCCCCGTGATTCCAGATGATCTCATTGGTTGCTTGGCTGTTAATCACCTGCTCCAGGAGTTCATTGGGAAAGGTTGAAAGTGATGGACAGTTGTCTTGTTTCAATCCAAAATAACTGTAAATATTTAACATTGCCTCCTATTGCAACACAGCTTTTGCCCTAACATTCTCCAAAAGTATTTACACATTTTCTATTAGAACCAACCTGAACAGTTTATAGAGTACTGATAATCTACATCTTGAGACAATGAATCTTAATGGTATATTTTGTCATTTTCTCAGAGCTAGAGAAGCTATTTTTTGTACAAATAATAATTTGAAGAGATTTTCTAAAACACAGAGCATGGCAAGCTAGTTTTGTCCCCTCATTTCAAAGATACAGAATTGCCAAAAACTGTAGTCACCTGAAATGTGTAAAATGTGTGAAAATGTATTATTTCATGCTGAAGTACTGTTTTTTTATAGCAACATGTTTGCTGTTAGTCTGGTTTCTGCAGACATCTCTTATCCGTTGCCTGCAAAATCACACACAATTTATTGCTTTTAATAAAACTTTATTATGAATATTCCAGAAAGCCCTAAAAAGGAAAGAAAGTTGATACTTATAAATATATTTTCTAGAAAGTACAAAATTAAGTGCATATAGGACATTTGAACAATCTGTCTGTCCCTATAAGTAAAGCTAGCATCAGTAATGCGTAAGACTAAGAAATCTTTTATATTTATGTAGCTGACACTTCATGACTAGAAGTATTGTGGTGCTAAATCACTTTTCTTAGTTATTTAATTTTCATTTTGAACACTTGAACAAATTGCAACAATGCTTGCGCTGGAAATGTCTTTGTCATGACATTTTCTTTGAATGATGAATGGTGCCAACCTTTTTGCCAGAAGAAAAATGTAAACCATTTATTATCCAAACTGAAAAATCCCTTGTTAAACCTTTAAAACACTCGCCTCTTCACATGTGTGTTTACTGCGAATTCTGAAAAATGAGATGTCTTATCAATATGTTATTAAATCCACAGATTATTGCAAAGGCAAGAGGGCTAGACTGGAAAAACTTGATGAAATTAGGAGATCTGCAAGACAAACTTGGGGTCAACTTTGAGGATATTATGGCTATAGTGGAGGAAATTCTTCACCCCGAGCCATACACAAGAGAGGAAATTTGTGATTGTTTGGGTATAAGTTTAGAAGAACTCCTTGAGAAAATACTTAGCCAAAATACACAGGATGGTAAGTCTGATCAACCTGATTTCATGAAATCCTATCTAGAGCTGGAATGCCACAGTTCAAATGTAAGGTAGTTACACTGTAAACATTCTGATTATGTTGTTGATCCCCGTAGCAGTTCCTCTGAGCTTATCATAAATTACAAGTGCAAACAATCAAAGGCCCCTATTTACTGTCAAATGTAAATAATAACATACATTTTTTTGGTCGTTCCATCATTCTCTTAGTATTGCAATAACAAAAATCAATTGTATTTACACAGTTTATTACAGTGCCCCAATGGATATGAACATTAAGCACCATCATGTATCAAGTTGCCTCTGTTGTGTTTTTATTTTTGTCTTTTATTAAACCTCAGCTGCAGAGACAGGTCTTTTGGTTTCATTAAACTTTGTGCCAGAGGAAGTAAATGGAAAAAAGGGAATTCTGGGAAGTGTAATCTGTCCTCCATCTAGGTGGACCATGGGTTGAGACAGGGCTTTCAGTAGGGTTGCCATCAGCCTAGGCCTGGGTCAGTATTACAATTTAAATACAATATAATTGGGCCTGGCCACTTAAGCCCTAATATACCCTAATCCTTTCTCCCATTCTATTCAACTGAGCCCTGATCTGTTCAATCTCCCTCCAATGACCCCCCTCCCCATCTACATCACCCAACCCTGTTACTCCACCAACCACCTTTCTACCAGTATTATTTTTTTAAAGGTGACAATCCTAGCTGTAAGATGTAATATTGTTGGTAAAGGTAATAGTTTCTATTGTTCTGCTGGCACATTTATGATTGATGTGAATTTCTTTAAAGCTTTTAGACCTTACATCTGTTTACCAAATACTCCAACCTGAATTGCATTAGAAAGTAAACAATTTATGTTGTATATCAGTACAGCTATATTAGATCAATGAAAGTGGAAAACTTTTACATTTGTTTAAGGTTGTACTGAATTTGTATATTAAACCACCCAACAATGTATATTTCAAAAGGGAAGGGTGTAAGCATGAAAGCTCAGGGGTCCTGTGTAATGCTCTGAATATATTATGATGCAATCAGCTTTCAACTGCAGGACTACTGGCAGGGAAAAATGTGGTTTTCTAAATATTGGACAATTTTATTTTAAATTTTAAAAAAATAACTAGATTTGCATAACCACTGGTCTTAATTTTTTCTAAAAGGTTCATATTCTGGAAACAAGTTTTACAGTAGGTTTTATGTAAGACCATGGATTAGACAAGACTTTACTATTACATAACTATCGGTATAATTGTATTTTTCAACCCAACATTCAACAACATTTTTACCTAAAGGATGAACTAGTCATGTGTTTATTCAATGATACCACTTTCACATTTAAAGTGCTCTAGCCAGGGCCAGATTTATCCAACTGGCACTCTGAGACCGGCATCATCCACAGCCCGCTGGCGTATGCCTGCCCCCCTTAGGATAGCATGCATTTAGGGGGACGGAGCATCCTCCCCTCTCAACCAGGATCGCATGCAAGCCTGTTCAGTTGAATAGTGGTCAGGAAGCACATAGACCTGAGCTGCTAGACCCCCATAGTTCCCCATACCGCCCCTTTATCTGTGCCGTCCTAAGCCAGGGCCTTTTTGGTCTTGCCACAAATCTAGTCCTGGCTCTATCCATTGATTAGGTTAGTGGGGGTTGTTTTAATGCTGTTCTGGGTTGTTAGTAGGAGTTCACCATTGTGGATTTTTAGATATTTATTGAATATCTGATGTGTCATTTCCTGGAACTATTAACGTCTTAATTCATACCTTATTGTGTTTTAGGATCTAGCATTCTCCTTTGGCTATTGCCTTTTTCCATTTATCAGTAATTTGTGTTTTACTGTGACTTGTATGGCTCCTCTTGCCCAGATATCTAAAGTACCGTACTATATACGTATACTCTACTAATTCAGCCCAGCCAGTTGTAGGTTCCAGACCACCATTGCTATGAAAATACTGCAGTGCAGTCTCACTGTTAGGTGCGTAGAGCAGGGCACAAATGAATATAAATGCAACATCATGCCGTGTCTGCACTGGGAGTGCACAGCTAAAAACTACCAATTCAATCAACAAAAATCCCTGTTAAATCATGTATATTGTGTATTAAGGGTTGCTTTAAGATTTATGCACAATGAAATTATATGCTGCTCAAGCTTTGTGTGCTATAACATGGAGCCCTCTGTTTGGATTTAAGTACTAATGTTTATTTTATGTTATTTTATCGAGATTAGAAATCACCAGCCTTAAACCGAGTTGTAATTTAGAGAGATTACATTTTTCTTTTAATCAAGACCAGCCACTTGCATTTAAAGGCAATTCTGAACATCCTGGGAAGGCAGTTTTGTAAAGATTACAATCCAGTTTCTGATCTTCTGGTTGCTGTTAAAGGACCACTGCATTTGCCAATACATAACGTGCTGAGCTGAGAGAACCATAAAGTATTTTAAGGTAATCTGGCCAGAAGAGAATTGTTTTACCAAAGGGTGGTCTAGGAATCAGTCACAGTCATTGGCAGGCCTTTCACAATGAAATTGAAAACAGACGTATTTTCATTTCATTCTCTGGGTTACTACTGTTCAACGGTGATTTACAAGAGTGTGTGAGCAATGGAAATCTCTCACGCAAGTCCGCATTCATCCTAAATAGATGCACATTTTCAGATCTGCTATTTTTTTTAGTTATATACAGTACATTTAAGCAGAAATCATTCTTATGTGAAAGCTTACGAACATTAGTGAGTGCCAGTACTCTTCAAAATCTTTGGCATTGCAGCATTGCAATCAATAAGCAGTGCCCATTTGATTTTGTGCAAAATATATATATATATATATATATATATATATATATCTATATATATATATATATATATATATATATATATAGTCAAATACAAGAGTCCTCTGCACTCAACCCATTATCAATATATTTAAGACAGAGACATTTTGTGCATACTGCTACTAAAAAATGCCTTACCCTTTAAACAAAACAGGGATTGTTTGTCCATATATTGCAATATATTAAATATATTGATAATGGGTTGAGTGCAGAGGACTCTTGTATTTGTCTATATGTATTTTGTGGTCACAGCCTCATTGCACCCCCGCCTAATGGTTTTAAAAATTAGTGGTGAGCACAACTTTCCCTTGTTTGTTATAGTTATACAGGAGCAGTGACCAGCTCCATGTTGTAGCTCCCACCCTTCCCAGCTATAGTCAGGTGATCCCACTGGTGTCTAATAAAAGGTCAGCCAAGTTTGGGAGTTTTACTTTGAAAGCAGCAAGTAAGTTGCAGGTAAAACTTAGTCCCTTTGTAAAATGTATAATGAAGCAATAGAATTCTTAATGAATCAGATGAAAATTGAGCTTAGGACTGGCCAGATATGGGATGACTTTGACGTAGTTGGCCAGCTTAAATATATTGCAATATATGGACAAACAATCCCTGTTTTGTTTAAAGGGTAAGGCATTTTTTAGTAGCAGTATGCACAAAATGTCTCTGTCTTAAAAATATTGATAATGGGTTGGGTGCAGAGGACTCTTGTATTTGACTATATGTATTTTGTGGTCACAACCTCATTGCACCCCCGCCTAATGGTTTTAAAAATTAGTGGTGAGCACAACTTTCCCTTGTTTGTTGTGTGTGTGTGTGTGTGTGTGTGTGTGTATATATATATATATATATATATATATATGTATGTATATATATATATATATATATATACAGTGAAAAAGGATTGCGGCACTCACAGGGTTTTAGTGAAAAAACAAAAAATTTTTATTATTAAGCCTCAACGTTTCGATCCCCCACAGGGATCTTCGTCAGGAGAAAAAACAAACAAACATGTTTGTTTTTGACGTTTGTTGGTTTTTGTTCCTGACGAAGATCCCTGTGGGGGATCGAAACGTTGAGGCTTAATAATAAAATATTTTTTTGTTTTTTCACTAAAACCCTGTGAGTGCCGCAATATATATATATCAAGATATATATCTTGATAAAGGTCTTAAGTGGAGACCGAAACGTTGGCCGAATTTTAACAAATGATAATAAAAATTTAAAGTTTTATCAAATCCCAGTGTGCACCTACTCCTTGGATTGGTATATATATATATATATATATAGTATCCTGTAAATACAAGACATTAAAATTTCCCCCAGTAATGTAAGCCAGGAGATGTTAGCTGTATAGCTTGCTGTTGGTTGCTGCATTGGGAAAAGTTTCCCATGTTATTTAGTAACAATGAGCATTTCCCATTTTCTCAGAAGACATTTCCTTAGACTTAGAAATGTGTTTGATGTGTTATAAAGGGGATCTCCACCAAAAAAATGTTTTTTACAAAGTTATAGAAAATGTAATCGTAAGCAGCTTTCAAATACAGTCATATGAAAAAGTTTGGGAACCCCTCTTTGGGATTTTCTTTATCATTGGCTGAGCTTTCAAAGTAGCCACTTCCTTTTAATATATAAAATTTCTTATGGAAACAGTAGTATTTCAGCAGTGACATAAAGTTTATTGGATTAACAGAAAATATGTAATATGCATCATAACAAAATTAGACAGGTGCATATATTTGGGCACCCCAACAGAGATATTACATCAATACTTAGTTGAACCTCCTTTTGCAAATGTAACAGCCTCTAGACGCCTCCTATAGCCTTTGATGAGTGTCTGGATTCTGGGTGGCTGTATTTTTGACCATTCGTCCATACAAAATCTCTTCTCTTCAGTTAAATTAATGGCTGCCGAGCATGGACAGCCTGTTTAAAACATCCCATAGATTTTTGATGATATTCAAGGCGGGGGACTGTGACATCCATTCCAGAATATTGTACTTCTCCCTCTGCATAAATGCCTTTGTAGATTTTCAAGTGTGTTTAGGGACATTGTCTTGTTGGAATATCTCTGCAATAAATTCAACCTTGTGACTGATGCTTGACCATTATCCTGAATAATTTGTTGATATTGGGTTGAATTCATCTGGCCCTCGACATTAACAAGGGCCCCAGTCCCTGAACTAGTCACACAGCCCCACAGCATGATGGAACCTCCACCAAATTTGACAGTAGGTAGGTGTTTTTCTTGGAATGCGGTGTTCTTCTTCCTCAATGCAAATCGCTTTTAGTTATGACCAAATAACTAAATTTTTGTCTCATCAGTCCAAAGCACTTTGTTCCAAAATGACTGTGGCTTGTCTAAATGAGCTTTTGCATACAACAAGCGACTCTGTTTGTGGCGTCAGTGCAGAAAGGGCTTCTTTCTCATCACCCTGCCATACAGATGTTCTTTGTGCGAATTGTGTTGAATTGTCAAACAATATACAGATACACCATCTGCAGCAAGAAGTTCTTGCAGGTCTTTGGAGTTGATCTTTGGGTTGTCTGTAACCATTCTCACAATCCTCCAAATATGCCGCTCTTGTATTTTTCTTGGCCTGCCAGACCTGGGTTTTAGAGCAACTGTGCCTGTGGTGAAGTTCAAAGCTTAAAGGAGAAGGAAAGGCTTGCATCACTCGAGGTGCCTAACATTTGGCACCCCAAGTGCTGCAAGCCTTTTCTTATCCTTTAACAAACTAATCCAACCAATTTGGTGTTGCCAGTAATCGGTATTGAGCAGTTACATGTATTCAAATTATCAAAATTACAAGGGTACCCACATTTTTGCACAGCCAGTTTTTCACATTTGATTTAATTTCATACAACTGAATACTGCTTCACTAAAAAACTTTGTTCAGAAAACACCCCAGTTCATGGGAAATGAAAGACATACATACCACTGTTATTTTTTTTATTAAAAGAGGAGTAAATTATTATGCAGGCTGAGAGGGGCTCCCAAACTTTTTCAAATGACTGTATACATTTATTTTCTGTGGTTTTCATGCTGCATTTGTCCCTTTTTGTTCTTTGGTTTTGCCTTTGAAGCAGTAGCAGTTCTCCTCCAGGTGTTAATTAACTGGTTTCTTCAAGAGTCAGAACCAGAAGTACACTCTATACAGCCAGAACTATACTGTAATGACAATAGCAGTTACATTTACGGAAAAAAAATAAACACTTATTTACTTATTTATCAAAGGTCGAATTTAAGAACGCAAATGGTTTCTAAGAATAAACTCGAATGAAAAAAACTTGAATCAGTGTAGTCAGGGTAAAAAACTCGAATTCTTGAATTGATCTAGGTTTCCGTGAAAAAAACCTCTTGATTTATCAAGTTTTCGAGTGAAACCCACCAACTTTGCTTTTTCCTACTAAATGGTTGTTCCTAAATCTAGATTATGAACATCAGTTGTAGATGAGATAATATGGCTTTATGATATTGCTGCAGAATCCTGACATGTGGGATTGGAAGCCCATGAAATAAGCAGAAACACATGTCGTTTTGACTTTTTCCCCCGCATTTTTCAAATTGTAGTCAATAAGGTTTAGAGACAGTTCTCTATAACTTTAGCTCTGCCCTTTTGGTGATATCAATATATTTTGCTTGAATAAATGTAACAGTAATGTATGGAACCTAGTTGTCCTTTTGACTGAGAATTACTGCCATCACGGACCTTGAAAATATGCCACAAGTATCTTTGTCTGGACCATTCATCCCTTTTATTTCTTTCTCTTTTCAGTTAAAGAGGCTCTATACCCCCTTGTTCAACAAGAGTTCAATCAGTAGGGCTTATGCTCAACATACTTTTTACCTATTGTTTTAATTACTTAAAAAATATGTTTTTTGTCACTTTGTGAGCAAAACAGGAAATTAAGCAACTCCATGTTTTGTCCCTGCGAGGCAGATAATTGGATTACCAGTGTATGGATAGTCCCCCTGAACAATGGGCTCCTGCTAACAAAACATTCACAACAAAAGTGGAAGGGACAGGTTTATATACTGTTAATCTAATTATTAACCCGTGGCTTCAGTTTCTTTATATGCCCTGTTTAGCTCAAGGGGAAAAAAATTAATTATTAAAGCAGTAGACAAAAAGTCGGTTCATATATATATATATATATATATAACCCCTTTCAATCACTCCATATGTATGAATGTAAATATGAGGGAATTATTTTTGTTCATAAGGATATACTTATTACTTACTGAGCATCTTCTACCTGCCACTCCTGTATCGGAGCCTCGGATAGTTATCTATGGAGTTTCCTTTTAGTTCTGAAATTGAATTTGTGTTTCAATTTACTAATTTGTGTAACTGTGAATGTTTGCCTTTCACAAATACCTTGAGTGCATTACAGGTAACATCCTCAGTAGATGTGACTTTATTAATTTCCAAGAACTTGCTCTACTTTACTTTATATTCAGGCAACTGGCATCCCCGGTTGCTCAATATTGGCTTAGCCACCCTATAGAATTCTTTGGCTCTTTGACTGGTAATAGAGAGTGTAAATCAATGTGTCAGTTTGGGAAACTGTGTTCCGCTGCTTCAAGACATTAATCCCCCCAAATTAACAAGCAATTACTAATTAAAAGGAACACAGTGTAAGATAATGGGAGATGAATTCCCGAAAAACAGTTTTACCTGCAGAAAAGAACTTGGCAAAGAATCTGTATTTTTTGGCGAATGGTAAATTTATTTAATAAATGATTTTCCCTGTAATAGGAAAATAAATCAGAAAAAAAGATCAATGTACTATTAATATTTTCTTTTTAACTTTGGATCTTGGGTTGTTGTCTATCCTGTTTGGCATGTTTGAGGTTATACCTACATTTTTGTGACACATTAGTATTCTGCTTGGAGAAATCCAATCACAATCAGAATTGAAACTACATGGAAACAACCTATTACTATAATCCCACTGTATTGTTTTTTTTCAATAAAAATCAAAATCAAAACTTTTCTGCTCCATTTGATATGATGGTCCTAGTTTAAAGGACAAAAAAAACTATACATCAGTGCACCCCAACAATTACAAACGTAAACCGTAATGCTCTAGGCTAGTGCTCATTTTTGCTGAATATTGCACCAGCCCAGGGTATAGTTTTTCCAGCTCAGTGCTGCCATGTTATGAAAGATCCCAGCTGTCCCTTGAGGTTGTTGGAACTAATCACATGTTCAGCACAGTAACAGTTTAAATTTTTGGCAACTGTGAATGCATCCGTTCCAGGATCTCAGCAAAGACAGACCCTTTAAAACATAGTGGTGCTGGAAGAACTATAATACAATTGTATGCTTTTAAGGTATAACATACTCTCCCATGCAATAGATTGATTTGGTAGTTATTTTCCTAGCTTTGATCTTCTGCAAATCTGACTGTTATATTTTATTTATTTCTAGTTTCCACCTTCAAATTGTATCAGCGAGCTAAACATGTGTACAGTGAAGCTGCCAGAGTCCTTGCCTTTAAGAAGGTTTGTGATGAGGCACCTGCCAATGCAGTCCAGCTTCTCGGGGACCTCATGAACCGGAGCCACGTGAGCTGCCGAGACATGTACGAATGTAGCTGCCCTGAACTGGATCAGCTGGTGGACATCTGCCTGTAAGTTGTGACAGCTTAAAGCTTTAATAATGTATGTATCTCTGCAATCAGTTTGAAATTAATAGCCACAGTATCAATCCACTAGTGTCATGGGGTAGATTGCAGTGCAACTATAGTGTCTAAACTTTTCTCCGACAAACATTCTTCTATAGTATTTTATCAGCTGTGCTATAAATAAAGAAATCGGTTTCATCTACAGTACCTCCTAATATGGACTCAATTTTCTATTCCAGTTTTATTTTCATAGCGCCACTGCTATTCATATTTTAGTACTTTTGCTCTCGTGTGATTGATGGCTCTTTGTAGAAACGCTAAGGTCAAGTCTGTTTGGTGCAGTTGCTGTAAAACAGTTGGGAGTAATAACTGAATGCAGATGGGTGATAAGCAACAAACCCCAGCCCCATTGTTCAGTCTTCTTCCTCAGTGAAAAATATGCTTAGAAGTTCATAGATAAACTGGAGACAGAAAGCAGATATCAACTCAAAGTTACTTTTTATTAAATGTCCTAGAAACAACCACTGACTGGACAACAACTTTACACACTCCAACATAAGAGCAGGAATTTACAAAGCCACTGTGAAGATATTAACATTCATGCCATTCCTGTTGGTGCTCTATAAATACATGTTAATAATTATAATAATAATAATTGCTTTACTATCAGATGTTATGTCATTATC
Organism: Xenopus petersii; assembly: GCA_038501925.1. Classification (NCBI taxonomy): domain Eukaryota; kingdom Metazoa; phylum Chordata; class Amphibia; order Anura; family Pipidae; genus Xenopus; species Xenopus petersii. The sequence continues at coordinate 107,635,538 of CM076676.1, forward strand.
AGCCCTGCTTTTGAGGAACATTCTCTCTGTAATTGGTCCTGCCCAGGATGAAGAGCTAAAGTTCTGTTGAAACTATCATCATCATCATCATCATCATTTATTTATATAGCGCTGTCAAGATACGCAGTGCTTTACTGCAGTTATAGCAAACAGGGAATAAATGGTGGATAGCAGACAAGGATTACAGAGTACAATAGGCTTTACAAACTAAAAGGTTAGGGTACAATTGAGACATTAGGATTGTATAAACAATTTGTCATTTTGATACAGCAATGATTAATTAAGGTACATCGAATAGGCCTCTTTAAACAGATGGGTCTTTAAGGAGCGCTTGAAAGTTTGGAAGGAAGGAGAAAGTCTGACAGCTTGTGGCAGAGAGTTCCAGAGAAAAGCAGAAGCCCGAGAGAAGTCTTGTAGACGAGAATGGGCAGAAGTGACCAGAGGAGAAGTGAGGCGAAGATCAGAAGCAGAGCGTAGGTTTCGTGAAGGAGTGTATTTGGAGATTAGAGATGAAATATAGGGAGGGGTTTCTATATTAAGGGCCTTGAATGTGAGTGTAAGTAATTTGAATTTGATTCTAGATGAGATTGGGAGCCAGTGAAGGGACATGCATATGGGAGCAGCTGATGTTGAGCGGCGAGCTAGATGAATGAGTCTAGCGGCCGCGTTTAGAATAGATTGGAGTTGTGAAAGGTGACTTGTTGGAATACCTGTGAGGAGTAAGTTGCAGTAATCAAGGCGGGAGATGATGAGAGACTGAATCAGTGTTTTAGTTGATTCTGAACTGAGATAGGGTCGTATTCGAGCAATGTTGCGCAGTTGAATACGGCAAGATTTTGCAAGTGTTTGAATGTGTGGTGAAAAAGATAGATGAGAGTCTAAGATGACTCCTAGGCAGCGTGCCTGTGTGGTGGAATGAAAGGTGGTGTTGTTTACGGTGAGTGATATCTGAGGGACAGGGGAAGATCTTGGAGGAAATATGATGAGTTCTGTTTTAGAAAGGTTCAGTTTCAGGTGGCGCTGTGACATCCAGGAGGAGACAGCAGAGAGACAGTCTGTGACTTGGGAAAGGACAGAGTTAGAAAGATCAGGAGTAGACAAGTAGAGTTGGGTGTCATCAGCATAAAGGTGATACTGAAGTCCAAATGACTGAATGAGTTTTCCTAGTGAAGTTGTATAGAGCGAGAACAGCAGGGGGCCAAGAACAGAGCCTTGAACTATCAGCAGTCTTAGCATCTAAATGAATCTTACTAAAATAACATCAGTTTTGCTAATCATCTTCTACAGTTAGGATTCTTCATCCCACCTCCCTAAACAGGCTTGCCAATTCTTTTAGGCTGATGATGTTTGTTGTTGTGTACAGTTTGGCTTCTCCTGGTGTCCATAAGTAACCTGTATATTCCAAATCTATGAGCGTAAAGGACATTTAAAACTGTAATTTTACATTTTCCTTCTGCAATGTAGCCTTTATAATGCTGCTGTCCAAGCCATTACTAAGCAGCAGACTGTGGAACCAAATGGATAAGCTGAAGATTGTTCAGAGTTGTTCTTTGCAGCTCTGCTACTTTAAGCTGCAGTTGTTTTGAACCGACTTGGCCAAGGCTGTTTGTTAAGTACATCACTGGTCTGCTCTTTTTTAAAAAATAATCCACATTGTTGGTTTTGCTGTGCTCTGTTTATTTTGTTATGGCTCGACTTTAAATTGCCTTTAAGAGTCTAAAGTGCTGGTTTTAATTTCATACATTTTTCGCTAGTCATCTTGTTTGTTCTAATTACTAAACAAGGGAAATGCTTCAGAGAACAGCAGAACCTGAACCTACCAGTACACATTCACAGCTTTTTTAAGTGAGCACAGTCACTAAACAGCAACGGTGGTGGCAACAAATCTCCAGAAAGTGACTTGCCACAGTATAACATTAAAATCGGCATAAGTAAAACCTATTAGTTGCAGCACTTACAATGTTAATCAGGGTGAAGTTTCCTCCCTTTGCATTTTCCCATGATTAATCCTGATCACTGCAAGTAATTGATCCCAACTGTACCAATACTTGCTCATTTATCTAGGGTAGACATTAAAAATACTATTACACTGGACCAGAACAAGTTAAGATATTTATTTCCACCTCAAATCCAAATTCCTTTAACATATGCAAGAAAATTACATTGTGCTGTCCAGTATTGAGGATTTGACATTAACAAGTAATTATATTATACACATGGGTGCTGATCTTTATACACTTGAACTAAAAAAATGGCAAACAGGTTACTAAATAACATGCTAAATTTTGCTAAAGACACTCAAGCCTTGGGTACAGATCTTTATTCAAATAGAATCGGGGTCAAAGAGGTCAAAACCAAATTCAAAAAGGGTACGGCTTCCTAACCAGAACATAATATTGCATATATGACATGGAGACGTTTGTAGGAGAAATTTGCCAAAGTATCTGTTTGGATTTTCATAGTACAAGCAATGTGCTCAGAAGGTAGGATGGGATTAGTATCATTGGTTCTCCTGGCAGAGACACCGATACAGCCTGTCTCAGCTAAGATATGACTATTTTTATTATGTTCCACAAACTCACTGTTATTCCTTTTGTTACAACAAAAATAACCACACCAAATTACTTTTAATAATATGCATAAAACAGGGCTCCTGACCAAACCCATGATAGTTCCAGATAACAAGAGGGTAGAACAGAGATTAAACAAGAGGACCCACTAATTCCTGGAAGTCTGACAAGGAGTGGAACCAGCACTGTTCTTACATCTAATGGGATCTTGTGATGAACCATCATGTTAAAATCATGGCCCCTCCCCTGTTTCTGCTTCTCTTCCTGCTCATATTCACTAATATTCATAGAATAACCACAAAAGATGGACTTTTCATAAATTAATGTTACACTATTGGATACATTACAGCAACAACTTTGCTTATAATTAAACATTCAATTAACATTGCTGGGGGCGTTTATTGGACTGCTTTGCTATCAGTAGATTATAAACGGGCTCCTTTATATAATATCCAGTGGCTTTAGGAGGGACAGGAGAGACCCAGTAATGTATGGAGGCACAGATGATGGCAGGTATAGTTAGGTGCACCATGAACGACTTGGGATCTTTAAAAGTAGTATAATGTTAAAGAGAAGGAAAGGTTAAAACTAAGTAAGCCTTATCAGAAAGGTCCACCTAAAAATACCAGTGAACCCTCAAAGTAACGCTGCTCTGATTCCTCTGTCAAAAGAAACACCACATTTCTTTCCTTCTATTGTGTACTCATGGGCTTCTGTATCAGACTTCCTGCCTTCAGCTTAAACCTCCTTGCCCTGGGTGTGAGCATGCTCAGTGTGTTCCTCTTTCCCCCCCCTTCTCTGCTGTAATCTGAGCCTAGAGCTATAAGTGAGCAGGGAGAGACTCAGGCAGGAAGTGATGTCACACCAAGCTAATACTGCAGCTGCTATCCTAAACAAACAGAGAGCTTCTAGAGCTTTTTCTCAAGTATGTTAAAACATTCTACAGAATAAATAAAGCATTCTAGCTTGCACTATTTCTATTGGCAATAAAATGCCTCCATAGCTTTCCTTCTCCTTTAAAGGGAACCTGTCACCCAGACATAAAAACCTGTGTAATAAAGGTTATTTTCAAATTAAGCATGAAACCCAAATTATTTTTTTATTCAAAAATCCATCCCCATTATAAACTAATTTAAAAATGTCAGCTGTCAATCATATACTGTATTGCCTGCCCCCTGTATGCCAGTGACATAGAGGTGGAGCAGGCTATTACTTTCACTTTCCATTCTGCACTTCCTTGATTTCATTGCACTCCCCACATTCCCCCTCCCTCCTCACAATCTAATTGTGTAGCCAGTGAATGGACATGGATCTCGGGTCCCCCATTCTGGTGCATAAACAAGATTTTGACATGATGAAAAGCTTCCCTTAAAGGAGAAGGAAAGGCTAAAATTAAGTAAGCTTTATCAGAAAGGTCTATATAAATACACCAGTAAACCCTCAAAGTAATTTTGCTCTGAGTCCTCTGTCAAAGAAACACCACATTTCTTTCCTTCTATTGTGTATACATGGGCTTCTGTATCAGACTTCCTGTTTTCAGCTTAAACCTCAAGGGCACGGCCTTGAGCATGCTCAGTTTGCTCCTCTCCCCCTCCCTCCTCCCATCCCTGCTGTAATCTGAGCTCAGAGCTGTAAGTAAGCAGGGAGAGACTGAGGCAGGAAGTGATGTCACACCAAGCTTATATGGCAGCTTCTATCCTGAACAAACAGAGACAGTGTCTAGAGCTGTTTACTCAGGTATGGTAAAGCATTCTGCAGAATAAATATAATGTTATAGCTTGCACTATTGTGGCTAATCTATTGGCAATAAACTGTCTTGGAGCTTTCCTTCTCCTTTAATAACAGTTTCCACAAAATGGCGACTGCCTTCTTTATGTGATTTTGAATTCCAAGACTAAAAGAAACAAGATTTAAATAATTTATAAAGTGTAAGTGATGTTTATTTTGCTTGACTGCCATCATAAAATAGGATTTGGAATTATTTCTTAGGGTGACAGGTCCCCTTTAATGTTTTTTACTAAACAGGAAATGGATTCAGTCAACCTCGCTTTGCTGTACAAATGAGAAATGCTGCACAGGATTTATTATGAATGTTAATATTTAATTTAGAAACACAGTGTAGATACTTGGATTTAGCTGTTTATTATATTATGACAGCAATCATTTGCCATCCATCTAAATACAAATTTCCTGAAACTTCTTCAGTAAGTGCAGGGTCTTAGTGGGAAGCAATAACAAATATCAGCCTTTTCCCGTTGGTCATTTTTGTATTTTTTTTTTTCATCCAGTTACTATGGCACCTTCTCACATGTCTCAGCTTTGCAGGGACCCACGTACTTTAGCAATCAAATACATGTTTATTGGAATTTATCATAGGATTAGGATTAGCACAGGTAAAACAATAAATGGGCATCAAACACATCAATATGCACATTTGACCTTTTGTGAATTTAACAGTCATTTCTGTATTTTAATACATGATGTAATAATACTGCAGCGTGTTGCATTTAAAAAAGGGGAAATTAAATGTAATTGTGCTAAGACTCAGATCTGAATGCTCATGGGTACAATCAGTCAGAATAAATTAGAATTAATTATCTTTAAATGGAATTAATTAGCCCAAGAGCATGGCGGTGCTTAGATGTAATGAAAGGCTGCAGCCACTATGGTCCGTGTCAAATACAGTTCACAGTGGTTTTCCAATAAAAAACATATTGTCTTAAACATTTGCTTTTCTGCTAAAATCAACATTGTTTGCAATAAAGACATTTTTTGTTGTCTATGGACAAATACATGGCAGAACCAGGCCAAGGAACTTGGTGTATGGCAGAATGGGCAAATGGGCACTCCAAAGGATTCCACAAGGGGTCACAAAAAGTAAAAGTAAAATATTTTAATCAAAGTTGCAATAATGTATCGTACAGATTTCGTCTCCTAAGGAGCCTATGAGTGTCCTTCGGACGGTGCTACTTTGAATAAAATATTTTACTTTTTGTGACCCCTTGTGGAATCCTTTGGGAGTGCCCATTCTGCCTGGGCCAAGGATTACTGCTCCCTATGCTGATGGTTCAGGGCAGGTGCACTAGGATCACATTACCTACTTGGTGAGTGTTTCAACATTTTGGTTCTTGTCAACTATTTCTTCCTATACAAGGAACTTGGTGACCATTGCACAGATGGCAATCTGACCCCCCTCCCAGACAGATACAACAGGTCCCTTTAAACAAAACTGGGATTGTTTGTCCATATATTGCAATATATTTAAGCTGGCCAACTACATCAAAGTCATTTCATATCTGGCCAGTCCTACACTCAACTTTCATCTGATTCATTAAGAATTACACAGGGACCAAGTTTTACCTGCAACTTACTTGCTGCTTTCAAGGTTAAAACACCCAAAATCCCCCCCAAATGACTGGCCAATCAAATTGTGTCCTGTTGTGCCTACCTTAATGAAGTGTTTTCTGATATTGCCCCCCCCCTTTCCCCAAAAGGGAAAATTGGCTATACTATTGTCTCATAAGACAAATAAGCATATCATTACAACATATACAATTATTTATGTATTACAACATCATACAGTTAGTAATAAAGCAGGAATGACAGTGTTTTCTTTCTTTTTTTTTGATCCAGCTGCGACCTGTTGTTGTAGCTACAAAAATACAATATTATTCTCAATAACAAACTCTTATCAACATGCATTCATTTGGGATCTATGATTATTTATATAGTTTATGTATTTGTCTGCTCAGATAACAGTTTATGCTAAATTGTTTAGGAAATAGGGCGCATTCTCTCAACAAGTACGGGCGGAAAGGTTAGAATTTCCATACGGTTGTCAAGAAAGTGCTATTAAAGGAGTATTCAACCTTTAACAAAAAAACCCTGTACCCCCCACCAAACGTAGACCCCCCTCCCTCCCCCCCAGCCTAACTGCCCCCCCACCCGGGAAATGCCCCATACTTTATACTTACCCCTCGGCGCAGAATCTGACATCGGAGTTCCACGCATCCATCTTCCCTGTCTTTGTGTCTTCTTCCTTCTTCGTTGAGTAGTTGTCGAAAACCGGTAAATTGCTCCAACTGCGCATGCGCAAGCATGCCGATCTCCCACTCAGCTTCCCAAAGACCCGGAAAAAAGCTGCGTGGAACTCGGATGCCAGAATCTGTGCCGAGGGGTAAGTATAAAGGCACCTACGTCGGGTGAGGGGTATGGGGTTTTTTGTTTAAGGCTTGAATTCTCCTTTAAGATAGTACGGGTGACTAATGAAGGGTTAGACCTTATGCCCTTCTACCGAAGAAAAGTGGTTTTCCATTGTGATGCTCTGGGTTGAGGATGAGGAGTAACTGTATAATTACTGCAGAAGGAGACTCAAAGAAGATCATTATGTTGCACCACATCACTAAATATTCAGGGGGTACATTGCTGTATTTTACAAGTTTTGTGCAGTTCAAAATCTCTTCCTCACGCTCATTCTCAGTTTAACAGCATATATATGAAGTTATCATATCAAAAACAAACCTCTACTGCCTAAGTTCAGTAGCAGAGCCATTCAGTTCCCTTATTAAAGGAAAACTATACCCCCAAAATGAATACTTATGCAACAGATAGTTTATATCAAATTGAATGACATATTAAAGAATCTTGCCAAACTGTAATATATATTTACATAAATATTGCCCTTTTACATCTCTTGCATTGAACCATTATTTCGTGACATACTACAACACTAACTGTAACAGGAAGAAGTGAGAAAGCAAAAGGCAGAACTCTGTCTGTTAATTGGCTCATGTGACCTTACATGTGGTTTGTATGTGTGCACAGTGAATCATACGATCCCAGGGGGCGGCCCTTATTTTTTAAAATGGCAATTTTCTATTTATGATTACCCAATGGCACATACTACTAAAAAAGTATATTATTATGATAATGGTTCATTTACATGAAGCAGGGTTTTACACAGGAGCTGTTTTACTCAGTGGGGCTCATTTATTAACGCAGCGCAGTGCTAAAAAGAGCGCAGTGGCCTGACATTTGCCCAGCGCATGCGAGTATTTAATAATGTAGCGCACGATACCTTAACAGTGCGATTTTGTGCGCTAATGTAGGTGCGACTTGTGAAACTGTGTGAAACTGCGTATCAGCTGTCGCAGTGCTTATAATAAATTGTGCGCACAGGAAGATACCGCAAAGGTAAGGATTAGTTGTGCTCATGTATGAATGCGCTGCTTTAATTAGTTGCGTCACATATTGCGCATATTGCGTTCACTTAGACGCATCTGCATTTGTTTCTGTGCTAATATTTGTTTGGTTGCAAAGGTGTTTAGCCTACCTCATACCCTTAAAGGAACCTTGGTCAATATAAACATGTTGGGTGGAAGGCGTGGTTAATATGCACTTTACAGGGGTTGTTCATCTTTGAGTAAACTTTGAGTTAACAAACATCCCCACCAACAGCAGCACCATTGTATTTGCCAGAACCCAGTTTAGCAGTGTGGCTCTGCTAGCGCAGCTGGGCAGGAATGCGCATTTTGAAGAGCGTTACTATTACGCCACAAAGAGGCAGTCGTAAAAATTGTGGTGCTGTTGACCGGGTGCAGTTTTGCACATATACAGACGCAAATCTGCGACGGCCGCAGTGCAAGCGCATTGTAGCCACGCCCACAGCCACGCCCCTAACAACCACGGCATCGTTTGCGACATAAATGCCCAATCTTTTGCGCAATGCGCATAAACAAAACCATCGCAAAAGCTCTGTGTTATGCGCAATATCACGCAAATATATTAGCGATCACACTCGTGATGTCGCAGACAATCTTTTGCGTCCACTTATGCGCTGCGCTGCGTTAATAAATGAGCCCCAGTATCTTTTAATAGAGACCTACATTGTTTGGGGGGTATAGTTTTCCTTTAAACAAGGTGCCCTTTATCAGCTAATGTCATTGTATGGCCAGCTCATCCCACTTATCCACCCCATTGCTAGAAGCAGCATGTATTCCTGTGAATTCACTGGGACATGTGCACTCCTGTAATCTAAACAAAGACAGAAGAGCTTACTGACAGACACAGTGACGATGAAGGGAGGTGATCAATGCATGTAAGTGCACTCACTGTGTACAAGCAGCAATTTAATGGAGTTCATTATCCCTGGCAGCCTCAATGATTTACAGACACCAGACATGAATTCAACCCCTAATCTATAATCTGTCTAAATTGCGTGCAGCTTTGCATATATAACTTTGCACTGAACTCTACACTGAATCTCATCTGCAACTAAGCTTAATGTTAAATCCAACAATCTCTCAAGGGTCCCATTAAAGATAGAACATTGTGTATGAACTCAATTATTCTTCCGGTATTGTGTCTTCCCCTGAACAAAAAGCTTTAACCCCAAAAAAATTAATACAGACTTCTCTGGCACACTAATTATAATTAAATTCACACTAGATCATATACAGTACAGGTATGGGACCTGTTATCTGGAATGCTTGGGACCTGGGGTTTTCGAGATAAGGGGTCGTAATTTGGATCCCTATACTTTAAGTTGGCTAAAACAATATTTGCACATTAAATAAACCCAATAGGATTGTTAAGCCTCCAATAAGGATTAATTATATCTTAGTTGGGATCAAGTACAAGGTACTGTTTTATTATTACAGAGAAAAATAAATTTCAATTATTTGATTAAAATTGAGTCTATGGGAGATGGCCTTCTCATAACGCAGAGCTTTCTAGATAAGGGGTTTCCAGATAATGGATCCTATACCTGTATATGTAAAATTCACATTTATTTATTCATGAGGCTTTCCTGTGCTGCAAAATACAACAAATACTGCTCAGAAACTTGTAATTAATAAAAAGGGAGCTGCAGCAGCATCAATGGGCTAACCTGAACAACCGGAAGAAATGTGTCCACAAGAACGGACCTAAACTGTACAAACTGTGCAAAGCTGCTACAAATACTTAAAGCTGTTATTGCAAAAGGTGGCTCTGCATAACAGTTTCCTAATTCAGTGTTAGATTAATTTTTCGTTTTGCTGGTTTGAAAGAACAGTGTTCTAGAGAAGTAAATGTCGGTGTAGGATCTGTTATTTATCTAGAGAATAAGGTCTGGGCACTGTCCCTGTGTCTAACTGAGGATTGTCTTTCTGAAGGAAACACAAACAAAATAGAAAAAAAATGCTTTTAGCCTTCAGGATAAAACCATGAGTGTCTGCATATGATCATGAATGTCTCCAAGAGATGGATATTTACTCTAGCTTCCCCATGTTCCAAATTGCAACTGAATAAATGTGGAGTAGTAATGGTATTATACACCCAATGATACAATCATGCACATGAACCTGAATTTGCTTGACTTATTTTAGAGTTATAAGGCCCCCATACACGGGCCAATAAAGGCTGTCGACAGACCTAGTCGGCAGCGTATCAGCCCGTGTGTAGGGCCCCCCAACAAGCTTTCCTGATCGATATCTGGCCAGATGCCGATAGGGCAGGTTAGAAAATCCTGTTGGATTGTGGTCGCATCTGTTAGTTGATGCAGTCCCGCGTTACGACTGTCCGTTTGGTCTCCGCTCTGATCCGACCATTGGGCCCTAGGGCCCATGAATGGATCAGCCCGATATAGCCTACTTCAACGTGGGCATATCGGGGAGAGATCCGCTCATTTGGTGACATCGCCAAACGAGCAGATCTCTGCGTCTATGGCCACCTTAAAGGCATAACTTTTATCACAGCAACAATCTCAGTGACAAAGAGCAACTAAACCATATTTTGTCATTTCTCTTTGTATTTAAAAGATGTAGGAGGGACTTCTAAGATGTGAGTTGTCTCCGCCTTCTTCTGGGTGCTCTTATCCTCCATATTGTCTGTGCCAGGCTTTTAATTCTCTTCTAATAACCAGCAGGAGACACTGCTCATTGAGCGCCCAGGGGCCAGAAAGTTCCATCACTGCTGTAGAAATACAATGAGAATTCCCTGCATCTCTTGCCAGATAAACTAATGGATCAGCTTGTGGGGAATCCTAGAAATTGCATTTGTATAACAGCTGGCGAGTCAGAAGTTGCCTGAGCCAGAATTCACATACTGGACCCTCTTCAACTTTCAGTGTAGCCATAGGGGAGAATGTAGGAATGCACCAGCCTTGTCCTTTTTTGCCGTATATGAGATAACCATCATCAAAGGTCTTTTGATATGTGCTTCTTTAATGTTGAATTGCTAATGAATCCAACGTTGTTTGCTTTATAGGAAATCGGGGGCTGTTGGTTCCCGGCTGACAGGGGCCGGATGGGGTGGCTGCTCTGTCTCCATGGTTCCAGAGGACAAACTCGCTGACTTCCTTTCAAAGGTGCAAGATGCTTATTACAAATTGGAGGACCGAAGGTTTGCGCTGCTCAAAACAAGTCTCTTTGCCACAAATCCTGGATGTGGGGCAATGATTCTTATGGAAGCAGATTAAATATTGCTCCATGGCCTAATCAAAATTTCTCTCTGCTTTGCAGCATCTTAATCATATGTTGCCAATGAATTAAGCACATCTTTTATTTCCTGGAATCATTTTATGGCTCTAGTAGGATTTGTTTGCAAAAAGGACCTAAGTCCCATTATGTAATAAAAGGCACGTTTGCCCAGGTGCATTAACCCATAGCAACCAATAAGATGTTTGCTTTTAAACATGTGACAAGGAAATGCTAACTGCAGATTGGTTATAGGAATTGTAGCAAACTTTGCACCTGTTGTTACATAACCCCCTAAATGTGGTGGATCATTCAAGAGAACGAGGGTATGGATTAAGGAGTATATGTTACATTATGGGGCACATTTACTAAAATTCAAATGAATATCATATTTTTATGAAAACAAATCCAACCAAACTCCCTTCCACAAAAACGGCATGCCAAAATCGATTTATTTTTTTCTGCGTTTTCTCTGCAAAAACTCAACTTTTTTGGATTATGGAATTTTGTTTGATTATCCAGCGCAGATCACAATGTCAAAAAAACAACTTCAGAGACTGCTATTGACTTCTACATGACCTCGACAGGTTTTTCAGACTTGGATTTTTAGCAGTTTTGGGGTATGATAAATTTCCAAAAATTCCATTTTTTTTTCACAAAAAAATTGAGTTTTCACCCTAAAAAACCATGTCCAGAAACAAAATCAAGGTTTAATAAATGGGCCCCTATGAGTGTTCATTCTGCCAATCAGAGGGGTTATGAGCAATTTTTGTGCAGTGCAATTTCAATGTTTTTACACACAATGCAGCATTTTGACTATAACTCCAGTGTAATAGCAGTCACAAAGTGTCGATACCCCTAACACAACAACGGCCGATGTGCTAAAATGTACACAATTGCACTTGTGCTTCAACGTCTATTAAATACAGTTGCACTGAAAATACTGGAAAAAAGGTTTCCAATTTTATAGCTTCCAATGCTCAGTGTTGAAAGGAAAGTGTACATCCAGTTCTTTAGGCACAAATCTTGTGTCTGGTCGCTCAGACCCCTGGGGAACCCTGGAACTATTGCTACTAGTGCTTCTCCTTATTTTAATAGTAGGGATGCACCGAATTCAGGATTCAGCCTTTTTCAGCAGTATTCGGATTCGGCCAAATCCTTATGGAAGGCCAAACCGGATCCTAATCTGCATTTGCAATTTAAAGGCGGGGAGGGAAATCGCGTGACCTTTTGACACAGAACAAGGAAGTAAAAAATGTTTTCCCTTCCCACCCCTAATTTGCATATGCAAATTCAGATTCAGTTTGGTATTCGGCTGAATCTTTCGCGGAGGCATCCCTAGTTAATAGACAGCCTGTGTGTGGTTCAATAGAGGGGGCTTGGCAGGACAGACTGAGCAGCACTTAGTGCAAGAAACGGAAGTACAAGGAGTGTCTTTTGACACAAGTACCTTTAATGAATTAGTGCAACTGATTACAACCAAGTTACACAAGAGATTTTGTATGTGACCATTATTAGGTTTTTTTGTTGGCAAGAGGACCATCTCAGAATAATGCTTATTTTCCTATCTCTTCCCATATTCAACTGAAAGAAATTATGTATGTTTCCTTTATATCATTTTATTATAAATGTGTATGTGAAGGTTTGCTACAGGAATGATGGCTCTACTGTGATTTTCAATTAAACTTTTGGATAATGCTTGAATATTTCACTGTTTTGAAATTGATCTGCAAGACAACTGGTCAAACATTTTTTTTTTGTAGGCAAAATGATTTGTTAAACATAGGTGTAACAAACTTGAGTATTATTCTTAGAATTCTATGCCCACGTGGATCTAGTAACAACAGCAGTGCAACTTCACAAACAAACTTGTGAGCTAGTGTAAAAGAGTTGCTGTCCAAGGTGCTAGAGAGAATTCACACTCCTAGACTCAAACATTCACCATTCACTAAGGTGCAAATTGGAAACCATCTTTGTGGTGCCATAATATGTGCTACTGTACGATAACTACTGTAGGCTAATTGTTCTAAAGAGTTTTGGCTTTCCTTTATAGATGAATTCCTCCCCCCCCATTTCTTATTTTAAAGATGAACAACTTCATTTGTCAAAACTATGGTGAATGATTTTTTCAGTTCTTCTCTTAATTTTTGAGATGGGTACAGTTAAAAACTGCACCCTTTTGCCTCTTATGCACCCAGCAAATGACACTTTCATTCACCCAGCCTCTCCCTGCTCATGCCAGGCCACAGCTTGTATTAGACACAATGGCAATTGTAGCCTCCAAGCTTTGCTCATTTAGTTGTGCTTTTGATGGCACCTAAAATGGTTAATTGTTTGGATTCAATGAATCATGTAGTGATTAGAGAAGGAACCGGAGCCGGCAGTGTTCATGTAATGAAGACTGGAGTTTTGTCTACAATCTGTTGCTCAGGAACATCAAGAATATCCCCGGGTGAAGTTCACTAACTCGTATATCCGGCCACTACAGAAACTTGTAACACCTTTGGAAAGAAACAACCCATGTAAAGGTGATGTTTTTATTAAAATTAACATTTATGTTATATATATTGTATTTTTAATAATTCACATTTCTATTCTGCCTCCCTCCAAAATTGGATCTGAAATCCTGTCTGGTTTCTAGGGTGAGTGCTAGAGCTTTCATCATACAAAATGAATTTCAGGAAAGAAGGACCAGGTGAGGAACTACCACTTTGCACTCTAAACATTTTTTTTACCTACATCAAGATAAACAATATTCTTTATTGGCAAATGTTTAATTAACATACAGAAAAAGAAAAGAATATAGACACGTGCCTGATTACAGTAACCTATCAGAAAGGGGAAATTGGTGAATGAGCTATTTAAAGTCATGGGTGGAACAAGGAAGTGGGGGACAAAGAGTTTTTGTGTGTATTATACTGAAGGGCAAAAACAATCGAATGTGTGAATTAAAGTGCTATGTTTATGGGTAACAGAGATAGCAGGGATACTTTAGGCATTGTGGGACCTGCAGACCCGACACCCTTTGTGTTATCTGTAATACTCCGTATGGTTGTTACCATTAGAGCCCCACCAAATATGCCTCTCTTTATTTTGTATTTAGTTTCACATCCTTTTGTGGCTGACTCAATAGTATGTTAGACTGAGGCATTTTAGCCAATGTTGAGTTTTACCAAAGTTTTCTGCCAAGCGTAAGATCAACTGAAACTTCAGGGACACTTCTAATAATCAGCCTAAGGGCTGCACCGATTGCATTTAAATGAAAATCGATTATTGATTTGAAATATTTTATTTGGTTTTCACAATAAACCATAAAAATCAATATGATAACAAATAGTATGCAGAATAAGAAGATTAATACAATGACATTTTATGCAGAATCTATAACTTACAATGAAGTAATAAGTAAAATAAAATAGAAACTAACAAGCACTATCACTAACTAAGCCAGTGGACGCATAGACATTCTTAAAAGAAAAAGAAGAAAGAAAAAGCCCATTGTCTTGGGAATGTCAGATAACCCCCCTATGAACATTTTACAATTGAAGAAACTGAGATATTTGACTGCTGGTATTGGAGTCACAGAACTCAAAGTAAGGAGACCATGTAAGTCAAAATGATTCTTTGGAATTATTTCCTTTAGTTTTTACTATTAAAGCTTCCTGCCAACTAAGCTGGTTCATATAAGCCATTGTGTCTGTCAATGAGGGAGACTCATTTTGTAGCCAACAGTTAAATAAAGCCTTTCTGGAGGCAGCCAAAAATAAAATTGTCAATATTTTATTTTCTTGGGACTTAAATTCTGAAAATCGATTATTACAGCCCTGCAATAGGTATTTTCCAGAAGTGTCTTCTTCTGATCCAGTGTAGCAGCTGTTGGTATTTGCAGTGCAGTGGCAAGATTTGAGAAATGCCAGGGCAGATTTCACTGTGAGGGAGTAATGTTAAGTACTTTTGTGACTCAGCCAAAAAGGTCATCTTTATCATCATCACTATCATCTTTATCATCATCTTGCAACTCCTGATTAATGATGCACTTTACAGTCACTGATTCTTTTTTGAATTTTAAAAACAGTATTTATGAGGAGGTTCTTCAGTTTGATACTGTTCCTCAAGCCTTAGTGAACATGAATGTGGTATTCTCTTCTCCCACCTTGAATTAATTAAAACATTCTGCATTGGTCTGATGGGCATGTGAGTTAGGGATAGACTTTGCATATACACATCAAAGTTTTTAACTACTTCTAATAGTGGTGATGGCTTCTTACGGGTCCCACCACTGCTTCTACTTTTCCAGCCTTAGACAGCAACACTTTAATTTGGCATTTATATGAGCAGCCAGAAAGAAACTGGCACTAGATTTAGCAAAGATCAACTTCAGGGTAATGGCACATGCTAAGTTTTGTGGCCCACACTAAGGGAACTATTTATCACGCTGTATAAAAAGTGGACTGAAACATCACCGGTGATGTTGCCCATAGATAGATAGTTAGTAAACAAAAGCAAAGATCTGATTGGTTACTATGAGCAACATCACCATTAATGTTTCACACTGCATTACAAAACACGCCATGTGCTGTCACTTTTATCGGTACAGGAACATGAATTTGTAAGCTGTCTTGTACAAGGGGCTGAAATCTATTCTTAACTAAAAAATGCACAAAATATATAATTAACTTTATTGTTTTAAAGTTCAATAAACATGACATATTAACGCAGAAAAAATCTAGAAATATTGGCTTTATTCATGATCTTTGACTGAATCAATGATTTCTTGGATTGTCAACTTATCTTTCATGAACATCAGACTGGAAAATGGGGTCGTTTGCTGTAGGAATGAGAAAAGATGAGAAAAAAAAAGAGTTAAGATTAATAAGACAATATTAATATAGGAAACCTAACATGACATAATATTTTATTTCACCGGAACTCTGACAAAGAGATATTTTGAAAAATGTGATCTTTCACAACACCAAAGTTGTTATATTCCCACATGTACTGGATGAAGATATATAAATATATAAATGGTAGGATTAACAAAACACTGGGCCAGTGTGAAAATTGAGGTTTAAATACCTGTGGAAATATCCTGTGCAAGCAGATCCATATAAACGAATAAACTGAGCAGTTACATTTTGTTAGACTCCATAATCTGGTATTTCATACCGGCACACTAACACATTGCAAAGTCACTGACCTAGCTTGCAGAGGGACATATGTTACTGAATGGCAAGTTATTTATTTAAAAAACAAACAAACAAAAAACCATTCATATGTAGAATGACACCTTTAAGGGGGTTGGGCTCAGTATAGTTTATTTTAAAATGGAGTAAATTAGCCCATTACTACTACTGTGTTCTGCTGAGGTTCTGATACGTTAGTGAATTAAATTCTAGAAAAAAGCCAGCTGGGTTAGTTTAGGAATATGGACATCAATTGGTGCATCTTATAGTATTATAACAGTCGGGTCTAGTTCTGGTGTTCTGGGATTATTCACCTAAGTCTGAGGTTGGGGTGTCTGTAAGTCAATTACGTAGTATGTTTTTTTTCTTTTTGCCCCATTAAGAATAAAATTGGCATTTATATAAAAAAAACTTTTGAACCCCTCAGAGGATTTGTTGTTTCATTGAAGGACCATTGTTTGTAGATGATGTGTATCCTGGAGGATGGAGGCAGGGCCACCAAGTTGTGATGAATCCAAGTATGATCAGTGTGGGTATATACATAATGGAGGTGGAAACAGCACGTGTATTGTCTAAGCCCTATGAAGTTCTTTCCAGACAGTCACACATCCCATAATAATAAACCTATTTGCAAGGCACTAATATAGTCTAGTTAGTCTTTACAGATAAATGATAAAGTCACATAGTAACTTTGGTTGAAAAAAGACACATGTCCATCAAGTTCAACCTTTTGACTCTATTTTAACCTGCCTATCTTCTGATCTTGCACTGTTGAGGAGTTTCTGTGGAGTGATGAATTACTTGCAGTATCACTACTTGTATTTGAGGATAGTGGAGGTGAAGTGTTTTGTCTCTAGGAGGGTGCTACCCCCACAGTGCAGTGCCATTTCTGTTACATTCTCTTGATAAAGTTAGTCATCCACATTCTGAACATTGTATCAACTGCTGGTGATAGGTCAGTAACTAATTAGGTAATCCCTCTATTCCATTAAATTATGTGTACGGGCCCAAACATGGATCCCCATGCTGTTATGAGTGGGTCCTCTCAATCTCCTACCTACAGTAGAAAATAGTACATTTAATAAGGTGTATATATGTTTTGGTCTTACAAAGCTGATTTATTGAGTCAATTTGGCTCTTCTGAGGAAATAGGTTAAGGAAAACTACTCTGTTCAATAAATTGTTGTGCCTGGACCTATTGCCATCATCTTCAGTCTTGCGTATGTTTAGAGATGCCTGCTTTTTGTTCCCCGCCAGGTGATATAACACAGGAGTTGCTACCTCAAGGTATGGCCACCAGGAGGTCAAGTCTCACATGCGTTCCCAGTTAAAGTTATCCATAAACAATTTTAAAATTTGTAAAAATTGAGACAAATTGTGACCAATAAAGTGAGGCCTTTATCTGCAATATGTACAGCAAAGCTCAGAATATTCCGTTGGAACAGTTTGAGTGGTGAACTTTTATAGTTGAAATCATCTGAGAATTTCTGTATATAGAAACATTTCACAGATAACTATTACTGACTTCACAAACGCAGCTTTATATTTTTCCACTGTAGAAATGTAAATTTTAGTTATGGGTGAATCATTTCCACTTTAATGTTTCTTTAGTTATATATCGCAGGATGCATTAAAAAAAACAAAGTATTTTATCTTACACTGCTAAATTGTAAATGTTTAGATGCAAATTAGTGATCTCAGTTATTGTCTGTAGAGCACATCTGCCAGTTGTATAAATATAACCATATAGTGCACACAATGCAAGACTTGGAGATGGAGATTATTCTTATCAGAGGGGGTATATGCAGTACAAATAATGCCACTTGGGTGTGGGAAATGTGCCCCACTTATATACATGGTATGAAAATGTAGGGTTTACATGTCCTTACATTGTTACATATAATAAAAAGAAAGAGTGCTACATTATGAAGAGACCAGGCACAGGAGGCTGCCATCAGAGCTGTCTTATGTTAGGCAGCAGATTTGAGCTTCTCAAGGGCCGTGCCGTGCGGACAGTGCGCCCTAGGCACCCAGTTGGCTACCAACTCACGAGTGCACACATAGTAACATAGTAAGTAAGGTTGAAAAAAGACACACGTCCATCAAATTCAACCTTTTAGGTTTTTTTTGTTTTTTTTTAATCTGCCTAACTGCAAGTTGATTCAGAGGAAGTCTCTCTAATTTGCCTCAGAGGGGGAAAAAATTCCTTCCTGACTCCAAAATGGCAATCAGACTAGTCCCTGGATCAACTTGTACGATGAGCTATTTCCCATAACCCTTTATTCCCTCACTTGCTCACTTGCTAAAAAGCAATCCTGCCCCTTCTTAAAGCTACCTTATGTATCAGCCTGTACCACTAATTCAGGGAGAGAATTCCACATCTTCACAGCTCTCACTGTAAAAAAAACCCTTCCGAATATTTAGGCGGAACCTCTTTTCTTCTAATCGGAATGGGTGACCTCATGTCAGCTGGAAAGACCTACTGGTAAATAAAGCATTAGAGAGATTATTATACAATCCCCTTATATATTTATACATATATAGCGTGAACATCCTCAATTTGGCCAGTCTTTCCTCATAGCTAAGATTTTCAATACCTTTTACCAGCTTAGTTGCCCTTCTCTGCACCCTTCTCTTATACAATAATGTCTTGTTTGTGTGATGGAGATCAAAACTGTAGAGTATATTCTAGTTGGGGCCTTACAAGTGCTCTATAAAGATGAAGAATGACCCCCTCCTCCCATGACTCTATGCCCCTTTTAATACAGCTCAAGACCTTATTTGCCCTTGATGCTGCTGACTGGCATTGCTTGCTACAGCCAAGTTTATCATCTACACACGCAATAAGAAGATATGGCAGGGTAATGAAGGGGAAGGGCAGTGGAGGGAGGGAGGGGGAGTGACGGAGGGAGGGTAAAGTGCTAGAGGGGAGGGGAGCAGCAGGGGAGCGACCAACCTGGGCAAGGCAGAAAACTTTTGAATAGGTACCTGCCCAGTGCCCCCACATCTTTACGCCCTAGGCAGGTGCCTCTTCTGCCTACCCCTAGTTCCGCCCCTGGGCGTCTGGAATACGGAGAAGCTGTCAGAAATCTATAGTCTTAAATCAAAAGCATGTTGCTTTCAGCAGATCCACTTGCTGTTTATTTGAAATAGCACAAGTACAAAGAACACCCATGCTGCTTATATTGATTTCATGAAGCTGTTTGCTTTAAAGTCATCAGAAAATGTATCAACAGTCCCATGTAAATCATAATGTTTGAATTTACTATTTATAGTGGTCACTGAATCTTTCCATGCCGTATAGCTTGGTTGTAACCGTTCCCGAACCTCCATCTATTTTGATGCACAGATTCAAGAGGGAAGTTGGAGGCCGCATTATTTACATTTCTAGAGCATATTTATAAAGGTGTGGTCAATTATTTACACCAGAAAAATACTGTAAAATGTGGCTGCTAATGGCAGGATTTGCAATTGTCTGTCTTTTCATTCATGCCAGGCCAACAAAGTCATTACCCATTCTTTTGAATCAGTGTGTAACCCTGCCAAGTCAATAAGACAAATACAAGTGGAAAAGAAATGATGGCCTATAAAAGTGGCTTCAATCAACATCACTTTTTGTAATACTTTTCCCAAACAAACACTTTTTTATAGACTGGAATTTTACACAGCTACACTTGAAGCAAAATTCATAACACAGCTTATTATATTATGTGTGATTTTACACAGTATGCAGAATTTCAATGCAATATTTATTTATAAATATAATATATATTACTCTCCAGGGCAAGGTTCTGGACAAAGTAACAATATATGACACAGAGCCCTCCAAAGACGGAGCTGCTCAAGGGCAAACTGATGGTCAGCAGTTCTCTCACGCAAACATCAGAGGCATCAACCTTGATAATCAAAGGACAAAAGTCCAGGTTACTGCACCTTAAACCCTTATTTACAGTAGCTAGAGAAGAAACAGAGGCTGAAACACCCATAATATTTGATAAAACCACAAAAATACTGAACTGGCTCTCCAGAGCAGGACAATCTTCAGCAATTTTAGCAGGATCCATACCAGAGCCCCTTTCTGATGAAATAATGGATAGCCCAGAAAGGGAATTTTTTGTTGTTAGCATATAGATGCTGAAGGACACGTTTAACATGTGCTTCTCTTCAGAAGTAGAGAAAACCAGGATGTTGTCTAATTAGACCGTGAAAAAAAAGACTGAAAATAATCTCAGAGGTAGTCATTAATAGTCTTGAAGACAGCAGGTCCACAACATTTTAAGCAGCTCTGGAATCCAGGAAGGCCTGATTGAAGACAGCCTAGGAGTCAAATGAAAGAGATACTGGCAACAACAGATAAGAAGGGTTTCCCCTGACAGTTTGATGAGTGGAAAGTTCACCTAGAAGAGACTACTCTCCCATATGTAGATGCCACAGTTTCCCATCTTAATTGGGCAAAAGATGACAGATTAACCTTTTGACCCACAGTACAGACACAATCCTGCAGATCATCATCATCAGGTCTTCTCCTGAGCAGTGAGCTCTATCACCACTTACAGTAACTGCATGGGTTACTATGTGTGAAAGTTAACATGGTGTCTTTTTCAGAGGGCAATGTAAAAGGAGAAGAAAGGAACGTTCTTACAAATACGGTGATATAATCTCTGTAAAGCACTGCAAAATATGTCTGTTAAAGATTAAGAGGAGGAATATGATGTCTATTTCCCAGATTAACTCTGTAGCAGCATTTCAGTCAATGCTGAGAACAATATTTTTAGTGTGCCAGTGTAACATTCGGCCTCCATATGTCTAGTGGGTGGTAAAGAACAAGTGAGCACAAAACAAACATTTTTACAGCTGCACACTTTATATAATGTACAGATGTTTATTCTGTATTTAGATAGGGCTTAAACATTTTTTTTTTTAAAAAAAATCAAGAGGCTGATGGCAAATTACGAAATAATAACGTGATACTGGAACTGTAGGTATTAAAGAACATGTGTGCATTGGGTTTCTTCTGTTTTGTATCAATATATTACTGAAGGCAAAGCTAAGGGGCACAAAAGACACATGTCCATCAAGTTCAACCTGCCTGTTGCCAGTTGAAAGCAAAGTAAAAAACCCATGTAAAACCTCTCCAACTTACCTCAGTGAAGGGAAAAAACTAATGGTTTCCTATCCATTTAATGATTGTAAGAAATAATAATACCATAGAGAACTATAATCCATGAGTTCTAGTATTTGCACATTTGTAATTTCTTCTGGGTTGGATCACTGTATCCGATGTCGCATCATTTCTGGTTGGTCCCTCAACAATCTGTGACAAGCAATTGTCATGCAGCAAACTTCTATTGAATGTGCTGGCAGTACTGCTGCTTTTTATATACACTTATTGGTGTGGATTCTTTGTTCTCTCAAAAGAACCAGAACCCTAGTAAGAGGGTTGAGGGATATTATTATTAATAATAGTATATACCTACACTCCCATCAACAAGGCTTATTCAGAAAGGAAAGGCAATGGCTAGAAAGGTTAAGAACACTGAACGTGTATTTACATAAAAAGAGTTTTGCGAATTGCACAGCTTTTATAAAGGAATCCCTAATTTTGGGTAATTTAAGTTCTTCATTATAAAGACTAACAGCTTTTTCAACAGTAGAGACTCTTCATTTACTAGCAGTTATACAGGTTACACTGTATATAGGCTTAAAAAGTTGAACTTGAGAGATGCATGTCTTTTTTTAACCTAACTTATTATGTTACTATGAGGGGTCCATAGCATACTCATACAATTGACTTGCTCACTGGCTTTGACTAGTTCAACCTATAAACTACACCCCTTTTATTCTCCACTTTTTCCTTTATCGTGTTTTTCCAATAATGCCTAGCATACAGACATACCCTTCTTCCTGATCCATCAGAAACAAGGTATTGCCTTCAATATTTACTGCACAGTTGTGTTACTCATTCAGCTACTGTATAATTCAGCAATATCATCATCATTCTCATCCAATCACATTGATTCCAGCTCACCCATTTTACTAGCCAAGCTTCTTGCATTGTAAAACATACATTTATTACTACACAAGTTTGTATGTTATATATTGTTATGACTTCTGGTCCTCCCTTTTTTATATGATAACCCCTTCTTCCTCTCTATCCCGATTTTCTACAAGTAAAATTACAGACAGCACCAATTATAACAATGAGAAGAGAATGGTAACACCAAGAATGTCATTTGTGAAGGGTAGTTTGAAAAGTGTGAACTTCTGTTAAAGAGAAATTGGGATTATTTGGGGTTGATATCAATCCCATGACTCATTAGTTGATAAAAGGTACAGCTGGATATCTGTAGAGAAGTAGTTATGTAGGTAATTTAGCATAAGAACTGAGTTAATGCAGGGTGATAATAAGCGAAACAAAACGTATAAATAAATTGCATGGGTTTCTAGCATTACCTTTGATATAAAAGTAGATAAATAGATTCACAAAGTTTCTGATTAGATCAAACATAATCAAAAAGAATTAATAAAATGATAGTGTTAGATAAACATGTTCTAATTAGATGAAAACGAAAGGTTAGCAGCGCAATTAAAGGAAATGCTGCTTTTGCAGACTAACCGCTTGCTGAGTGCAATAAGCCTGTAGTGAGGAGGCCTGCTATATGAATGGTACCTCTACAAGAGGAAGGTTACTAGGTTATTGCAGTGTATTCCTAGATAAATAAGCCACAGGCAAAGTGAATAACATGATGACTCTAGTGAAGAAAGCTAATGATTCCAATATACTTTTATAGATAGAAAAGGGAAATGACATAAATGCAAAACAATTGGAAGAAAAGTAAATGAAAAACATCCATATCACAAATGAGGCAAGTCAATTACTTAAAACAAAACACGAGTATTATTTTCCTGTGGTGCCTTGTGCATTGGGTTGTGTATGTTTGTTTGATGAGATGATAAATTAGTCATATTTCCATAGGCAGCAGACATAGAGCAGAAAATATTCTTGGACTTCTCTCAGTGCAAATCTAAGTGGGATGTATGAAGCTCAATTGAATATAAATTTTGCCCAGGACAGGGGGCCTAAATGTTGTCTTTTGACGTACAAGATCACAGTGGCATGGGTTTGAGGAAAGAATAAAGTAAGATAATAGAGAAAATAACTCTGGATATTTTCTATAGCTGATAAGCTGTGATAGCATGGGAATCAGAGCTGCATTTTCTAGTAGACAGGTCTGTTGTGTGTACTTAGTATATAGCATGGGTGCCACACATTTTACTAGGGTTAGAGAATGAGGGGCTAATGATGAGCAATGTAAAGACCCTTCAAATGTAATTTCCCCCTGGCCCTGATTGCTTGAATCTGTAAGGCTTAGAGGTTTCCAGTATTGTCTAGAAAACAGGATTTTATGGTGGAAGGCTGGTGTATTTTTACCCTGAGCTAAAAGAGTCTTTGCAACAGTTTACCAGTAAAAAAACACATTTGTTGTAAGGAGAACATATAGTAACAAATATGGCTTCTAGCTGCCACTCAGCATATAGGAAAAAGATTCAGACACAGTGTACTTTAATTAGCTGGGACTTCAAAGTTTCCTTGTTGGTCTCAGAGTTTCTGAGCAAAGAAAAAGTGAACATGGTTCCACCACTCAGTTGCACATAATGCATATTATTGCTGGGCAGGGGTGCTTCGCCAATGAGGCAAGTTGAGGCTGTCGCCTCAGGCGGCAGCGCCCCACTAGCTACCAGGGGCAGCAAAAATGCTGCTCCTGGTACTTTAAGAGTGAATTTCCGGGGGAGGAGGGGCAGCAGCAACTGCTGCTGCCTCAGGCGGCGGAGGGGCCAGGATCGCCCCTGTTGCTGGGGCTCAATGAAAATGCTCCAATAGCTTCGGAGTACAAAGGGTAAGTGAACACAGTTCTATCACTCAGTCACATACAATGCACATTGCTCCTACGGCGTTAAAGGTTTTTAAAAACACGTCAATGGAAGCAATACGGTTGGTCGGATCGCGGGACCACATCAACGGAAAGATGCAACCGCGATCCAACGGCATTTTTTACCCTGCCCAATCGGCATCTGGCCGACTTTCGGGCTGATATTCACCGCTCTTCGAATGACCCCACACACATGGGCCAATAGACTGCCGACTCGGTCTGTCTGCAGCTTTTATTGGCCCGTGTATGGGGGCCTTTAGAATCAAAGTCAGTAGAATATTTCTGCCATGCCGACTTTTAAAGGCTGTGCCTGCATATAAAATTTCGATCCATCTAAAAGTGTAATTATTTGTGCAATTGATAGATCATCATTAAGAGAAATATGTAAGTGGCATTTCCAGAACATCACACAGTGAGAGAAATAAATAATTGCAACCATAGCACATTAAACAGCGACAGAAGTAGCTAAGGAATCCCCAGTACATTATGCAGAGAGAGCAATGGGTGATGGATCAGCGCTGCTTTGTAAGTTAAAAAAGAAATGGTAATTTTCATGTAAAATTTGAACTTTGTACATTGCAATCCGTTTGTACATGAGGCTTAATATCTGTTTCTTTATGAAATATGATATAACCGCACCTCAGGTTAAAGTGCCAAATTCAAGTAGACACTTCCCAGTCCTCCTTTGCTATGTGTTGAATTTTTGGGCAGTAGCAATTCTGACACATTTAGAACATCTGCAAATTGTTTAGTAGATCACATTGCCTGAGTCAGTTTCTTTGCTGTATTTATTTTATAGGATAACTAGTGGCTTGTCCAAGACTGGCATTACTGTGGCCATGATTAACAAGCTCTGTTTGTTACTTGAAATCCCAGTCTAGAAATACAATTTTTTATATTATCTCATAATATTGCAAAAAAAACAGATGTTTCTGCTTGTGTTAAATCAGGGATATATTCCGTATAAAGACCGTTGTTGCTGGAAAAATCCAATGGACCTGCCACGCGGCTTTAGATAAGTCCCAATGAAACCTAACTTGGGAAGTTACAGTATTAAATGAACTCATAACTCTGAAATGAAACACAGCTGTTCTAGTCTGTTTCAGTTAACCAGTTTTCCGTGACTGCTGAAAAATGGTGGGGAGCCACAAAAGTCTGCAGATTCTCATTTTTTAGTAAATATTCTGTATAAACAAAACAAATCAAGCTAATCTGAATGTATAAGGAAATTTCTTCAGTGGGATAAGGATTTTAAGCTGTGAGCAAGTGAAGTGTAACTCCTTGAGTGGGGCAGTGTATCTAGTGCAAATACATGTAACAAAGTGCTAAGATGTTGCCAATTAAAAATATATATCACTTCTAACAAATGTTCATGATAATACAGCATGTCCTGATATGTCACATTTACTTTAAAAGGTAGCGATATATTTAAATGAGTCACATGATGGGGCATTGAAGGCCAGTGCCTACATAAAGTTGGTTCCATTGGAGTCCATCTCCTCACCTCAGTGGCATAAGTGTATATATGTTCATGAGATCTTTAAAACAGTTAAAAGTTAACTATTAAAGGTAAAACTGCTCCGTGCTGAACTTTTTCTTACTTACAGTAAGAAAGGGCCCTCAACTAGTAAAGTGTTTCTCCCAAATTTCATTTGACTTCATGAACGCACACGTGACCTTAATAACTAGAGCCAAAAGGCTTAAGCAGTTTAAATTGGCCTCTATATATGTTATAGAATGTCCAATTGCTAGCAACATTACAATTGGTCTTTATTATTTATTTTTATAGTTTTTTTAATTATTTGCCTTCCTTTTCTACATCTTGTCAGCCATTCAAATGGGGTCACTGACCCCAGCAGTCTAAAAATGATTCCTTTGAGAGGCTACAATTGTATTGTTATTGTTATTTTTATATCTTTCCATTCAAGCCCTCTCCTATTCATAGTAACATAGTAAGTTAGGTTGAAAAAAAGACACACGTCCATACATAACCTAACTAACTGTTCGTTGATCCAGAGGAAGGCAAAAAAACTAATTTGAAGCATCTCCAATATGTATTTTAATCAAACCACTGCCTGGTATATAAGACCCTAGCAACCAGAAAGCTGCTGAACAACAAGCTAAATAACTTAAAACCCACAAAAAAATAAAATATGAAAACCAATTTCAAATTGTCTCAGAATTTCATTGTCTATGTCATACTAAAAATTAATTTAAAAGTGAACAAAATAAGGCGATGAGGTTATTTCATTTTGGCATTTTCTTCTGTCAAAAGAAAGGATTCCACCTCTCCCAAGCAGGCTTCTGACCTGCACCCGCTCTGCCTCCTGAAACATACGTTGCCTTTTTATGTGGATCTGAAACCCATGCACAACAGACACAAGTTCAGGAAATACAGTTCACGAAAACCATATTAGATAACTGAAGAATGTGCACATCAGTATTACAGCAGCTTAGCCTTTTCCTTACTGGAGCAGAGTACTAGATTGAAAGATTTCTTCATATCACGTATATCTCCTGAGAGCTAAAAATTCAATACCTTGGCTACAACTAACACAAAATAACAAAAGTAGTGGGTGAGGGATTAAAGATTTTAAATGCACAATGGCTTTAGTACAGTAACAGGCAATTTAGCACTTATTAACAATGAGGAGCGTTAATATGGCATGCGAGTTTACTTATTTTGGCCAAAAACCTTTTTTTGGTTGTGTAACAATTATTTATATGTATTTAGAAAGTCTGAAACTGTGCAATTAGTTTCTTTCCATTTGTGAGCAAAGTGTCCCCATATATCATGTCTAGCAACTGCTCAGTTGTTTGTTAGTTGTTTGTTAGTTGCTTTTTAGTTTTTTTCATTCTGATTTTTTAGTATATGGCCAGCTTAACTCTGTACAATTACATAGTTACATAGTTACATTGGGTTGAAAAAAGACAAAGTCCATCAAGTTCAACCCCTCCAAATGAAAACCCAACATCCATAAACACCCCTCCCTACTTTCACATAAATTCTATATACCCATATCTATACTAACTATAGAGTTTAGTATCACAATAGCCTGATATTATGTCTGTCCAAAAAATCATCCAAGCCATTCTTAAAGGCATTAACTGAATCAGCCATCACAACATCACCCGGCAGTGCATTCCACAACCTCACTGTCCTGACTGTGAAGAACCCCCTACGTTGCTTCAAATGAAAGTTCTTTTCTTCTAGTCTGAAGGGGTGGCCTCTGGTACGGTGTTCACTTGAAAAAGGTCCCCTGCTATTTGTCTATAATGTCCTCTAATAGACAAGCAGCTTTTTTTCCCATAGAAAACAACCCCAACCTTGACAGTCTACCCTCATAATTTAAGTCTTCCGTCCCTCTAACCAGTTTAGTTGCACGTCTCTGCACTCTCTCCAGCGCATTTATATCCCTCTTAAGGACTGGAGTCCAAAACTGCACTGCATACTCCAGATGAGGCCTCACCAGGGACCTATAAAGAGGCATAATTATGTTTTCATCCCTTGGGTTAATGGGCTTTTTTTATGCAAGACAGAACTTTATTTGCTTTAGTAGCTACAGAATGACATTGCCCAGAATTAGACAACGTGTTATCTACAAAAACCCCAAGATCCTTCTCATTTAAGGAAACGCCCAACACTGAAAATTGAACCACATTTTCCAGTTTGCTGCCCAGTTTTCCAACTTAGACAAATCACTCTGCAAAGTGGCAGCATCCTGCATGGAACCTATAGTTCTGCACAATTTAGTATCATCTGCAAAAATAGAAACAGTACTTTCAATGCCCACCTCCAGGTCATTAATAAACAAGTTGAAAAGCAAAGGACCTAGTACAGAGCCCTGCAGTACTCCACCAACAACACTGGTCCAATTACCACCTCTTTGTAGTCTATTTTTTAGCCAGTTCTCTATCCAGGTACAAATACTATATTCCAGGTCAACATTCCTTAATGTAACAGTAACCTTCTGTGTGGCACTATATCAAATGCTTTAGCAAAGTCTAAGTAAATCACATCCACTGCCATCCCAGAATCGAAGTCCCTGCTCAACTTCTCGTAAAACGAAATTAAATTAGTCTGGCAAGATCTATTCTGCATAAACCCATGTTGGCACAAAAAAACATAGGATCATGATTTGCTATGAAGTCCAGTATCTTATCCTTTATAAACCCTTCAAAAAGATTTTCTACCACTGACGTCCAACTAACTGGCCTATCGTTTTGAGGCTGAGAACGGGATCCCTTTTTAAATAGCAGCCCCACATCAGCAATTCGCCAGTCTCTCGGCACCATGCCAGACCTCAATGAATCCTGAAAAATGAAGTAAAGAGATTTGGCAATCACAGAGCTAAGCTCGCTAAGTGCCCTGGGATGAATACCATCTGGCCCCGGACCTTTGTTTATCTTAACATGTTCTAGTCTCTTTTTAATTTCCTCATGTGTGAACCATGCATCATTAGTAGTATCACTAGAATTGGGACTATTAAGAAGGAACTTTCATTAACTGGTTCCTCATTTGTGCAGACAGACGAAATATGAGTTCAGAATCTCAGCTTTTTTTTTAGTTCTCATCAATCAGCTGACCCCCTCTGATATTAAGGGCCCCATCCCTTCCTGCTTCATTTTCTTTACTATTAATATATTTTAAAAACATTTACTAAATCTTGACACATGCTTTAATGTTTCTTATCGTAAATAAAGAGATGTGAAAAAGTAATCTTACCTCATAGAAGTGCTTCAATATTTGACACATTAAATATATAATATATAAACATATGTTAAAAATTAAATAACCTACCAATTTATCCAACAAAAGTCCTCTGTCCACTTTTACACCTTTCAAGACTTCACTTTTCATCCTGGTTTAAAAAATAAATAAATAAAATGTAAGAATTTTTAGATACATTCATGAAAAATAAAAGCTATAAAATATATTTATTAATGCAGATCCCTAGATCACTACAAACTGATATAAATTATCCATTAACGTAAAGCATTTACTGAGAAAATGTTTAAATAACATATATAATTAAAGTGAATAAGAATATGCAAGAATGAATTTAGACATATGCCACATGTGGTTGGAGTGGATTGCGGTACACAAAGTGGAACAAAACAATGAGATTTTTGCAAAAGATTTTATTGCAGGTAGTGCAGTGGTGGAGTCTCCAAGGTTGCCATAGATATAGTCAACAGTATGAATTACATACATTACAGACATCTTTTCTTAACATAAACAGTGGCCAACCCTTCTTTAAAAAATGCAATCTTGGAACAGGAGCAGGAGAAATTAGAAAAACCTAAAATTGATTTTATTCCTTCCTGAAAATTAGCAAAGATTTACAGCTGTTTGTCTAAAGTTGTGTTAAGAAATTCTTTTCTGCAAAAGAGAATCTTTGAGTCAATTAAGGACACAGAATATGTTTGCCAGAATCAGTGTCTAAGAATGCAGAATACCTTTAAACTAGCAAATAATCAGGATTTGCCCACACTTTTGCTAACCAATAATCATAAGGTTCCCCAAATATGGAATCACTTGCAGACTTGTGTTCCAACATTCGATCCCATGCTGGATATAGGGCTATGCTTTTGGCAGATGTTTTAAAGACTTTCATGGAATTGGGATTACTGTTTAACATGTTAGTTGTGTAATTGCTTCAACATATTGCAGAATAAATTAAGGTAATTAAGGGATACCTTATATAGTTTCTAAAATACAGTGATGATTGGTTTCTTGTTTCTAGATATATTTTGGTTTGTAATCCATGGACAGATGCACAAAACAGTATGGTTTCGGTATGTAGCAACAGCATATTGATTTCTGGCTATGAGTCCAACCACTCTGGAGTAAAATTTACACATTGAGTATACAGAACAGATTTGGGATTTTACGAACAATCATTGTTGTCTTTCAACTCACAAAATCACTTCTAACCTAATTCATTTTTAGTGCTAACATTAAATCTAATTTGATATAATGTTGTAATGCTGAATACATGTTAAATAAATATAAAAGAAAATACATCAACCTTGATTATTTATGAGGATATCATTGTCCATATAGTTTTAATAAAGGGTAAAAATTGGACCGAGCTTTTGGTTATTTCACTTTAGTGCCATTACAGTCCCAAGAAACTAGGAAATGCTTGTGAGTACATACCCTTAATGAGGAAGCATCACTTCTTATAACACTTATATGTAAGTGGAAATACTGAACACAGTTAAGGGGGTGGTTCACCTTTAAGGTCATTTTATTATATTATAGAACGGCCAATTCGAAGCAACTTTTTAATTGGTTTTCATTATTTATTTTTTTATAGTTTTATAGTTATTTGCCTTTTTCTTCTGACTCTTTGCAGCTTTCAAATGGGCGTCGCTGACTACCTTCTAAAAACAAAAATAAATAACTCAAAAACCTTCAAAAACAAGCAATCCTTAAGGAAACCCCACGTACGTTTACAAATTGTTCACAAAGAATCTTAAATAGGCCCCTGAAAATAGGCAGAATTTAATTTCAACACAAGTCCTATTTCATAGGCTATTTTTTTAGCAAATGTATTTTTAGGTGTATACTTCCCCTTTAATTTAACTATTTTCCTGGTTTGTCTAGTTTGTATCATTGGTTCTCACCTATACCCTTTCCCATCTTTAGCTCCTGCAGTTTTTTTAGAAGGTAGATTATTCACAGAAGTTGGTAAGGTGTAGGTATAAAATGGATATTCCTCTATAAAGGGGTACTCAATATAAGCACCATCAATCCAAGAAGGATAGGTCTTGAGGATGGGAGTATGTTTAATGAAATAAATGATCTGAAAAGCCCAGTAAGTTACTGTAGAAGCAGCAGATAGGAGAGGATACAAGGTGTTTAAGGTAAAAACTGTGCACACATAGATTTAGGTGTCCAAAATAGGGATTTAACTCTGTAGGGTTTAATAAAGAAATTTTCCAAAGTCAGTTCCATCTAATGATTTATGAGCCTCCCAGAGTGCTGGTGTGCAAGTACTATTGTTTATTAAAAGAAAAAATATTCTTTACAGTTTTTTTAATGACGTCTTTATATTCTGGAATAATTAGCAAAGACTATTTCAGGCAACAAAGGGGCTTATTGTGCATTTGTCTGAAATAAGACAGGGTTAATTAGTCCAGTAAATGGTTTAATGTTTTTATTTTTTTGTTTACTAAAATGCCTATTGTGGTTTTTTTAAACATTGAAATGTTTTATTGATTTTATAAAAGGTATCAAAGAAAAAGAGATGCATTTTTGGTAAGCTTACGTAACATAGTGTAAAAAGGGCAGCTGGGGTTTTTTAAGGTATATCTGTGCCCAGGCAGTGTCGGGCCAGCCTGGGCAGACGCCCTAGGCAGCCCAGCTGGTTGGAGCGCCCCAGCAGCGCACACGCAGAAAACCTGGTGTGCGCTGAAAAAACGCACGCACGCGCATGCACAAAAGAATCTGTTGTGCACGCATGCGCGAAAACATGAGGCAGCGTGAAAGGGAAAGCGCGCATGCGCAAGCTGACAAACGCGGCCAGAGAGGGGGACCGGACTAGGGGTAGGAGAGGCAGAAGGTGCGTGCCTGGCACACCCTCCAGCTTTGCGCCCTAGGCACGTGCCTACTCTGCCTACCCCTAGTTCCGGCCCTGTTCCCAAGAGTGGCCCAGCCTGATCTCTCTATATTCTAAGACATCATTTGGGAAACCAGTGCAAGGGTAAATCATTCCAAAGTGAATAGTTCATAAGTGATCTGAAAAGAAGTTAAACAGGGAGTTCAACAAGAGGAGCAACAAGGGAGCCACAGCAGAAGGTCCAGCAGCCTTCCTGTTTAGTAAACTGGGAAAGCGTTACCGCTTTCAGGCAGTTTGCCGATTTACTAACGGGTGTAGGCGTAACTTCACTAGCGAAAGAGACAGAAGCTAGCGGTCATTCACACTCTATCGCCAGGCGAATTTTCGCTATTGAGAATGGACTTTACGCTGCAAATTCACTACCCTATGCCATACTCTGTCTGTCCTATGCTCCCTCTGTGTGCCATACTATGCCTGTCCTATTCTCCTTGGGTGTGCCATACTCTGCCTATGTGTGTCATAATGTACCTGCCCTGTGCTCCCTGTGTGCTATACTTTGGGTGCCATATGTTCCCTGTGTGTGCCATATTTTGCCTGCCCTATTTTCCCTGTGTGTGCCATACTTTAGATGAGGTATATAGATTTAAGGGCATGTTTTAAAATGAGCTTTTTTCACATATGGTGATATCCCTGCAGTGAGCACCAACCATTTGGTTTTCGGTGTGCTACCACAATTAATGTGGACATGGTCTTGTGGTAACATGAGTATGGTTTAAAGTGGGTGTGGATTAAAAATAGTGGTTAACACTGGCCCTTGGTACAACAGAAGTTGGACAGCACTGCTCTAGTCTCATTCTCCTGGACTTATCTTCTGCTTGTGATACTGTCGACCATTGACATTCAGACCCAGATAGCAAACTGCCTACTAAATATTTCCTCCTGGATAAACCAATGCCACCTCAAGCTCAACTTGGTCAAAACTGAGCTCATGGTCTTCCCACCCAAACCGAGCCGAGCGCTTCCTTTCACCATTACTACTGATGGCATAACCATGAACCCTGTTCATTCAGCACACTGCTTGGGGTCATCTTCGACCAGTCTCTCTCCTTCTCTAATCATATTAATATTAATCATATTAATACTACTGCCAAGATTTGCCTTTTCTTCCCTCGCAATATAGCCAAGATACTCCCCTTTCTTTCACAAACAACAGCCAAAACTGGCAAATTGGTGATTGCAATCACCAGCCGCACTAGCACTTTTGGAAATAACTTTTTTAATTAATTCTGAATGTACTATATTGTAATTAATGTATTAAATTGTGATTGATGAATTTGAACTAAGTTCAATTTATTAATTGGCATGTTGCACTTTTAAGACAATTCATATTAATTAAGCACAAGTACTTTTTGTAATTATCAAGGTTCTGACTAATTGGTAATGAACTATATTTATTAGTACATGGTAATTTGGGAATGGATTAATAGTTGCTTTCTAGCAGTTGCTCAGTGAGCAACACTAATATTGGAATAAGCAGTGGAGAGAAGGGGTTTTTACTATTTTTCTTCAATTAAAAAATCTCAGTTGAGTAAACAATACATCTTTTTCTCCAGGAAGTGAACTTTTAAATAAGTTATTAAGGGTCCTTTATCCTATTTCTTTTCAACTCTTTTTACTGTGTATATTTATTGTATTTATTGCCACACTAGTCCTTCCAGTGTGTACTTTTATATAATGGACAATGGAACTTATAAATCATTCTTGTTTTGTTTTTTGTTTTAAAGGTTAATTTACTAGCTGTTTTGGTGTGGTGAAACCATTATAAACCATGGCCAAAATTGTTGCAAGTTTAACCAGAATTTTCTTGAGTCATCAAAGTCATCAACATTTTACACAAATGAAAGGTTTTGTGCTTGTGGAAATCTAGTTGACAATCATTTTTAACATGTTTTAATGAAGGAATACATTTTAAGTAATAATAGTAGTACAAATCCCCGTATTCCATACAATGCACCTTATTATATGTGCTTTATCCTTGATTTAGGTGGTAAAAACAATAGCATTGTCACACAATTTTGCCCCAAGTATTAAAATTTCAAAAGTCTTAACAGATTATACACTCCCTTGCTACAGACAGGACATTATACTCCAGATTTTAATTATATTTATAAGTCATAAATGACAAACACATTTGGTGAATTTCATATTTATCACGTACTTGTTAATGTGGAAATTAACTCTCTGCTTTTGTTTCTGTATTCCAGCAATTTCATTTTGAGTTTTTGTTTCCAACCTGCAAAAAGAACAGTAATGAAAACTATTTTAGTCCAGTTCATATTCATAATAAAACACACACAATCTTATTTTAATGTGTGTGTTTCAAAAAGATTAAAGATAAAAAGGGATCTTACGTGGCATAATCTGTCCTTAAATTTTGCCTGAGCTTTCGAGTTTCCTTAATAATATCCTGATAGGTTGGGCCAACTGGCGTAATAAATTTCTGGTCAAGGAAAGTTTTTATATTTTTTAATAATGCGAGAATATATGGTACTCGGATGTAACACAGAATAACAACAGTTACTTGTCAAAAACCAATTAGTACCCAACTGTGTTCATGCATAAATATCAACGCACTCTCTAAGTGAATTTTAAATAAAAAGTTGGGGTGGCCTGTTCCTTCTCCAGATCTCAGGTAAGAGGCACTGGTGTCCACTTCTATTTGCTCCCTGTCATTTGCCCCACAAGTCAACACCAGTCGCTTTCTTACTTCAAAAAATTTAAGTAGGGCAGTGGAAGTGCCACAACAGCCCAACACCATAATGAACTAGAATAGACTGGTATTTCAAAAACCCCCATGAACAGACCATAGTATAAAATACAGTATAAAATACAAAAATGTCTTTATTCAACTGACATGTCTACAAAAAGACTTACAGCAATATCACAACAGACCCCTTTTTCTAAACACAGTGGCCCATTACTAACAATCGAATTTCAATTTTTTTTTTTTACCAAGAATCTCTAAATATTCGTGTTTTTTTTCAATTTTTTTTAAAAGCTCTAAAGATTTGAGATTTATTAAGTGTAAAAACTACGAAAAACCTCTAATACAAAACTTTGCCAGGTAAAAGTTGTTGAGGTCCTAATGAAGTCAGTGGGAGCATGATCCTATTGGACCGTTTTAAATCAATTTGGACTTTTAGACGTTTTCTGGGGTTTTTTGCCAGGAAGTGTTTTTTCACATCATTCAGTATAATTTTACAGTCATACTTTTTATTCATATCTTTTAATATATGTTATGACAATTGTAGTTTTAGAGTTAAGTAACCTCTAAAACCACTAAAATTGTACCTTTGATAAATAGGCCTCCACATTTTCCTGAAAGTCATTTGGTACCCTTGGCAGATATCAAGTTAATACATTCTTTTATTCTAATAATGTCAGTTAAGATTTTGCTGTGAATTATAATTGTAATGCTAATATCTCAAGATGCCATAGTAGACATTTGGAAGTGAATCTACAGCATTCAAACAAGTTAGAAGCAAAAAACAACTCCAAGAGTATTGGGTCAAGGTAGGTTCCATAATGAAAACAATTGTAATTCAAAGGAATTTGTAATTTTCCAATGCACATTAATCATCTTCAACAGTTTTTAGTAGTTTTATAATTATTTCTAAATGTAATTGCAGTTGAAAGCAGTGTTTATCCCTTTCAGTTGTCTGGGTCTGACCCTTAAAACGATGTGTAAACAAGTCAGAAGTCAGGTCTCCTTTGCAGTCTTAAATCAGTTTTAATCAGCTCGCTTGCAATGTTGTTTCAGGAGTCAAAACCAGGAGTGCAGAATGCGGCCAGAGAGCTACTTTTCCAATAGCAATTACATTTACAATTTACTTTGAAACCATTAAAGATTTGTAAATAGTTGGAATATACATTGGAATGTTGCTTAGAATAACATTTTCTTTCACTATGCAAATGTAAGGGGCCACATAAGCTCCTGAGCAGTAAGTAGAAAGGACTTAGGAGGAGGCTTGACACTGAAGAAAAGCCTGTTATGTGGTAGCCAAATGGTTAATCAAACTAGTAGTCAGAACACAGGAAATAGTCAAGACAGGCAGCAAATAGAATAGTCAAGAAAGGCAGCAAATAGAATAGTCAAGAAGGCTGAGGGCCAAGAGTTGGTGACAACCCAACTGTCTCTGGGTTAAATAAGGCCAGTAGGATTACCAGCAACATATCTTGCAGCTTAGGATCAAGTACAAGGTACTGTTTCATTATTACAGAAAAAAAGTAAATCAATTGTAAAAATGATTTGCTTAAAATGGATCTTCCTGTAATGTGGAACTTTCTGGATAATGTATTTCTGGATAAGGGATCCCAAAACTGAAAAAGGCAACTTATAGAAAGGGTTCCCAAAAAAAAAAAAAATCAAAATTTTTTTATTAGGACATGAAAAGCGACCTAATGCGTTTCGTGCCTTTGGGGACTTACTCATGAGCCCACAGGCAGAAAACACATTAGGCCTCTGTTTTCATGTTCTAATAAATGATTTTTGATTTGCATTAATTTTTGTTTTGATTTTTTGGAAAACCTTACTTTCATTTTTTCAATTGTTGACACCCACCCACAGACCGTGGTGGACAACAAGATCTCCCCTTTCACTTTACATATAAACTACTGAACACATCTCAGGTGGTGCCATTATTTACTACCTACTCTATACTAATTTGTGGGCTCCAAGCACTGCTTACTTTCTAAGGGATCCCATACTTGTACTATGATTTTCATTTGAAACAAATTTTCATAACACAACAATCTAAAATTAGAAATTGTTTAAGAAATGGATATTTGCTGTTCCATAAGATTACATATGGCTTTTATGTTGCTTTAGAAATTGATCTGTACTGGCTTTTTATGTCCTCTACTGATTATTTTGTACACACCTAAAACATTTTATAGAAACACAAGGAAAGACTGTGTTTAGTTAACAATTTTCATTTGTTTGAATTACATAATAGAGTATTACAGCTCTGTTGGTGGTCTCATTGTGTGCAAAAATAATGATCCTAATTTACAGTATTTGGCAGACTACTTGCAATGTTACTTTTATGAGTATGTAGTCATCTTGTTACTCAAGCTTTCATTTCTGTCTTTAGATTTTGTTTGTCTCGTCTGCATGGATAACCACACTGGGAAACATGCCATCAGTGGCTAAATAAGTGCCCTTCCAAAATCTATTCAACTTCTTATTCATACATCTACAATGCGAGTTTTAATATTCTGACTTTAGTAAAATGACAGCTTTACCATTAAATATGTTACAGCTGGAAAAAGTCCAACTGGAACATTTTTGTTTGACAGTTGTCAAACCAGACCATGTCAATCCTAATATGCATCAACTATTAGGTCACTCAGTGATAAAAATCTACTATATAAATACAACGTCAGTATAATAGACTGGGTTGCAGAAGAAACTGGTTCCGCCTTTGGTAAATGTTATTATTGTAAAAGTGTCTCCCTTTATATTTATGTAAATATTTATTAAAAAAAGAATAAAGAAACCAAAACATTAATTAAATAAATCAGCCATCCAAGGAATAACTTATGAAATAACATTTTTACATTTTTCCAATTTATGAAAAATTTCATAAAAAGTCAGAAGCATGTCAGTTAGTTTTAAACAAATTAACTTTTCCATGAGAAGATAGCACACATTTCTGCTCAGCTCCAACCTATAACTCCCCCAATGACGGGGGAGGGAGAAAGATTCAAAAAATGTGTTTCTTTGCAAAGATGAATTGTTCAGGTGTGGGAAAAAATTGTTAAATAACATTTACCACCCTACAGAGTATTCATAAATCAACCCCCGTAAGTTTATGTGCTCAAATGCTTTTAACAAAGATACTTGTGTCTGTGCATGTGCCTTGCACCTTGTGTTGAGAGGCAATGGGCTGGTTCTGTATGTTAAATGGCAAAGGAATTTGAAACTGAAAAATACCAACAATAAAATGTATAAAATACTATCAGTTCCTAACATAGTGATCAAGGTGGGTACTTAATGAAAAGTTTAAATTAATCCAGTGCCAGTGCATTAGCAGAGTGATAAAACAATTATAAGAAAGGTGCTTCCACCTATAATAATAATAATAATAATAATAATAATAAAGTGACTTGTGCTGATTCTGTAAACACTCACTAAAGCGATGGTGGAATAAATAAAAAATCCGGGATAAAATCAGGCTTCTTGTCCAAAGTTTTAGGCTATTAAAAGTCAAACCATTTCAATAAAACATCCACATTTTATGGCATGGAAATAAAATATTATGAATGAAAAATAGGAAACAAAAGAAAATAGCTAAACATTCCATTAAAAGAATTAGGTACAAGCATCATTTTGCAGTGCAACCTTAAACTTGCCAATTAACAAACCAACTATTTCTGGGTACCCTCTTAGCGTTGCTACGAGATTCCAATTAGTTCACAGTCAAAAATTAAGCTTCAAAAACACTTGCCTGAAATCAAAAATAGTTAAATGTCAGATGCAATGGTTTTCTTACATTTTATAAACATTTTATCAGTAGTTTATTCTCACTAACATTTCACAAAACTAAAAGGATATGGTAACTGAGATATTTCAGCATGCTTCACTTTATGATTTTGGCCTTCTTCTTTACCACCGGGGAAGTTATGCATCTTTAGGTAGTTGGATATTAGTGGGCTATGACCTCCAAGTTTAAACAGGACATGATGAAATACTGGTCCCGGACCAATTAAGTGAGACTGAAAAATAACAAAATAAACTGAAATGAAAAATAAATATCAATGCTTTCAAAAAAAAAACCAAAAACATTCTGTGTGGATATTGAGATACAATTTGCAGATACCTCAGGATATGTATGAAAAGCTCTACTTTATAAACTGGACTTTTTGTCCTTTCAACCTTACATCTGACGATTTCCGCATGGTTCTGTTGGATCCGACGCTGGGCGACAAAATGCCTGCGTGAAGTCTGATGCGACGGGAACCAAGGTAAGTAATACAAAGGTCGAATGGTGTTGCATTGTTTGTCCAACGCAACTGTCGGATGCAAACGCTGCACACGGTGTCTGCATCCGACAGTCGTGTCACGTCGGACGACTTTTGCATTACTTACCTTGTTTACCATAGCATCCTACTTGACACAGGCGTTTTGATGCCCATCGTTGCATCCGTCAGAAGAACACGGAAATCGTCCGTGTAGTTCTACCCTCAGACTTAACAAAAGACTTGAATTATTTTCTCTTAATGGGAGTGGCATAAGAAGAATTCCCTAGTTAATAGAGGTCTAGGCTCAACTCCTTTAAACAACCGTGCAGCCCCCTCTCACCATGACTTCCTCACAGGATAGATGCCATGACTAACATATGGTGCATCCAATGTGTCTACACCCCTCCTCACAGCTAACTTTTTCCCTCTTTGATCATCAACTAATTGCTTTTTCTACTCTAAGGCTAAGGCCACACTAGGCGATAGCGCCGCGATTTGACTCGCGGCGACTTTTCGCCGCGACTTTTAATCCGCAATCGCTGGGGAAACTTTTGCGCTGGTGTCTATGGGGAATCGCGGCGTAAAAACACACGCGGCAATCTTTTTTCTATTGTCGCTCGAAATCGCCTAGCGAGGCAATTTCGAGCGACAGTAGAAAAAAGATCGCCGCGTGTGTTTTTACGCTGGCGATTTTTCGCGATTCCCCATACACGCCAGCGCAAAAGTTTCCCCAGCGATTGCGGATTAAAAGTCGCGGCGAAAAGTCGCCGCGAGTCAAATCGCGGCGCTATCGCCTAGTGTGGCCCTAGCCTAAACCCTTCATTCAGTACCCAACTCTTTCTTTTCCAAGCAATTGTTACAAATCAAAGGATAGCAGAAGTATTAAAACAATAAACAGTACTATAATACAGCATTTCAAGTACCTATATAACTAAAATGATTTTTTTGGCAATAAACCTGATTTACCTTACACAAATTATTGTATATTTTATTCAAGGTGAACTTAAGGTGAAATACTGCAGTCAGTTATAGTCATTGAAACTTTTGCGTTTACTGTGTTATTTTCTGTCCCATAAAAGTTCACACACACCACCCCAGGCAACAGTGTAATTAAGGTCTGAGTCTTTCAGATAAGAGCAGTTGATTCTGCTGTTTTTATCTGTGTCTATGGGGCAGATTTTCTAACGTTTGTATTTAGTTCTTTTCCCAAAATGATATGTTTTAGGGCAGAGACAGACGAGAAGATTCGGGAAGATTTAGTTGCCCGACGACAAATCGCCTCTTCTTCAGACGACTAATCTCCCCAAACTGCCTCCCCGCCAGCTAGAATCTAAATCTCTGGCAGGATGGCACTCAGATCGCTTTGTTTTCCAAAGTCCCCCAAAGTCGTCTTACGAGGAAATTTCAGGCGGCTTCGGAAAACGAAGCACTCCGAATGCCATCCCGACATTGATTTAGATGCTAGCCGGCGGGGAGGCAGTTTGGGGAGATTAGTCAGCCAAAGAAGAGGCGATTTGTCGCTGGGTGACTAATCTCCCCAAATCTTATCGTCTGGCTCTGCCCTTAGTGCTAAAAAAATAATGGATAACTTCAAACCACAAATTCATAAATGATTAAATATTAAAAACACAACAAATACTAATACAAAACTGAAAATACATCTGAAAGATGGCAGTGTCATTTAGAAGTCAATGGGATTTGACCTTTTCAATTGTGAAATCTTTAATTCAAGCTTTTAGCGGTTGTCAGGTTTTTTTGTTTGTAATTGCACAAAATAGAGGATTTCGCAATATTTGGATTAGTTCTGCATTTGTATTTGTTGCTTTTAATAATAGGGTATTCTAATAAATAACTTGTTTTTGGTGGTTTTAGAGAAAAAGAGTTAAATCATCCTTTCTAAGACCACTGTAGGAGATGTGTTTGAAATGGTCATGTTTCCGTGTATTTTTCACCAGTGGTAGACTGATAAACAGTTGACTCCAGGAAGAATGTACATTGTTGCAGCAAGTAAGGCTGTATTTTGCAGGCTGGATAAATGGGTCCCTGGAGTGAATGGAATAGAGCTGGGTTGCTCAGTTGAGTGTTTTGCAGCTGCCCAGCTATAGTTTTCTGATTAGGCTGCAGGTGCGCTGCAAATAAAAGAGGTGTGGGATTACACTTTAGTGCCCTGGAAATCTCCTTGTGCTAGAGGAGGCCCTGTGGACATTATCTTGTGCTGGATGGAGGTGGGGTGCTGCCAGAAGGTAAGCCAGACCAAAAGCTGGTGAATTTGTGTCCCTGGAGGGGAAAGTCAGAAGGGCTTAAGTGAAAAACCTGTACATGGAAGCTGCCCTGAATGGTGAGAATCCCAGAGAGGGGGAAAAGTTTGAATGCTTGATGCTGAAACACTAATGAACTGTATCCCTGTGTGTTTATGTTGGGAAAGGCTTGGAGAAATAAACCTGTGTTTTGCCTGAAGACATGGTTTCCCTGTTTTTTGCTCATGATCATTTATTAAAGCTGCCTACCATAGCTAACTTGCCTAAAAAAACTACGTGTACAGGCAGCCAGCTTGTCACAGCACTACAATGTGAATGTTCATAAATGGGCCTCCCTGTCTCTTCCAGAAACAAGAGGGATTCACCTCGCACACCCTGGCCTTCAGGAACTCGATGCAACGTTTCGGGGTGGTCCCCTTTGTCAAGCAAAGGGGACCACCCCGAAACGTTGCATCGTGTGCAAATAAATCTCTGCAAGGGTTTACCCTGCTTGATCGTGCCCAGTGTGCCATTGCCTTTTTTCTTACCTCCCTGTCTCTTATCAGTGTATATTTAGGGGCAGGTTTATTAAGATTTGAGTTGTGTTTTCCATGAAAACACATTTTTTTTTTTTAGATTTATTATACCCCAACCCTGGAATCCAAAAAAACCTAAAACCTGTCAAGGTCATTTAGAAGTCAATGGCAGAGGTCCCTTGAACTATTTGAAGATGTTAATAACCTTATTGAGGTTCAAGTTTTTTTTCGGATGGTTTGGACAAAAACTGGAGTGATTCAAGAGATTTCAGTTTTTTTCCCACTGTGAATTTGATCAATTAGAGTCTTCGGGTTTTGCAATCACAGAATCAAGTTTTTTCCATTTGCGTTTTTTCTTAAATAAGAAACCATTTGAGTTGTAAGTTAATTTGAGGTTTAATGCTAACAATTGACCTTTGATAAAGGCTTGGGCAAGGAATAGAAATAACCAGCAAGGAAAACCAAGTATCAAGAAAAATAGTTCCCCATAAAAACCACAAAAATTGTCCCTAAATCCTCATTAACTAAATATTACTGTAATGTGTGAGCAAACAATGGCTCTTTAAGTTTGGAGTATTCTTTTCCAGTCTGGGATGAGAGCATAAAGAAATAATACTTTTTCGTGGGTTTGTAAATCAGTTTGCTTTTTCCACATGGTTTCCATGCAGAAAATAGCAAGAGATGGAGAGATCCATATCAATAATATTTAGAAAGCACTGCAGAGTTACTATGATTTCTGATGAATGTAGACTGAAAAGTTTTTTCAATGGCATGTTAGGCGAGGTTTTATCTTTAGGTTTACAAACCCTTTATGATACCACATTTAAAGGACAAGGAGTCACCAAAAATTCAAACTACTGTTCATTGTTTTGGCACTCAAATTGTAGCATTGTATGTGATTGTATGTATCTGAAAATGACTGAAATGGTATAACTTAAAAGAGGATGCCAAGTATTAAAACTACAGATACATTTAGAATGAACGGTGTTTCTTGCTTATGATTTGTCTTTAACTATACAATATAAATTAAATGTTTTTCATGGATAATTACATTGAGTGCAGGATTGTCTGCGAAATAAATATGGAAACCTTGTAATACATAAAGGTGTGCTCTCCGGCTATTCTTTGATTTACTTGGAATCTTTTGCAATCTGGCATGGGGACTGCGGCTCGTTGAGAAGCACTAAACACACGGATAACCACTATAAGGACAATTTGATATTGAATCTGACATTGAGACTACTATAAAAATAATGTTTAATACAGGTTTAAAATGTTTAGAAAAACACTGTTATCAAGGCACTTGTGTACATCTGCCCAATAGTTGGTTTATTATTATATTATATTTTTAATGCTGCATTACAGAATATAACCTACTAGCAGTGGGTTATCAAATAGCAAAATAGAACTCATCACAGAGGGAAATTATACCGTAAGGGAATTTTAGGGGTTTTATAGGTAACAAAGGGTGAATGAACATTCACCCTTTGA
The DNA here is from genome assembly GCA_038501925.1 of Xenopus petersii. Taxonomy (NCBI): domain Eukaryota; kingdom Metazoa; phylum Chordata; class Amphibia; order Anura; family Pipidae; genus Xenopus; species Xenopus petersii. The sequence continues at coordinate 107,678,533 of CM076676.1, forward strand.
TAAATATGCTATTAAAAATCCTACACAAGTGAATAAATAGAAGTGGAATTTCCCTCAACCTGTTGCAAGTTCTATTTCAACTTTTATTTTAATAAATATGCCCCAACTACTACTTTTAACAAGGTTTAATTAATTAATAAAGTTTCTTTATTCCACCATGTTGCTGTGATTCTAACGCTTCTGTCCTACATTAGGACCTTTACCAAGGATAACACACGTGAACAAACTGTAAATAAAATAAATTAAAAATATATATTGATGGGCCTGCCCCCCCACAAGTTATAAAAAGCCAGTTGTGATCTCAACCCCCTCCCTTGCAAATAAAAAAAAATATTCATGGCCTGCCCCCCCCTACAAGTTATAAAAAGCCACTGAATATGGGCCCCCCCTGCAAGTAAAAAAAATTGATAGCTTGAGCCCCCCCCCCACAAGTTATAAAAAGCCACTGGTGACCTTTAAGGTAAAAAAGCTCCGTGCCAGCTCCGTGCCAGCATGGAGAGGAAGTTCCTACTTCACCCATCCAATCCCTGTACAACTTTAGCGGGACTTAACTGAAGCGACCAATGAGGGTAAAGAGAACTCAAAAAACTGAATAGGCGAAGAATCATGCTGACACCAGAGCTCTCGTCCTCTTTTCTAAAGCTTGCTGCCGGCTGACAGCAGGAGAGCCTGGCGAATCAAGTGAAGCATAGCCAAATTTTCATTAGATCTATAGTTACAGTTCTCTTTTATCACTTTATAACAGTGGGACCTCCTTAACTGCTATACGATGTGCCCCCTTCACCTTCTCTTCATTACCCCAATCTAATTTCACAGCCCTTCATCTATGTTGAGGGTCTGATCTATAGACTCTTCCCGAAAACAAAATTGTTGCACACCCTTACAATATTTTTTTTTTTTGGATAAATGTAATTAACAGAGCCTCTGACTAATGGTGCAAAGTTGTACTCTGAATCTTGCCTACATTTTATCTATTAACGCAGCCCATCTGGGAAAAAGAAATTGAGAAAACTTAATTAGTATCATATTGAAATTTCAGTTCCATCATCAAACTGCAAATTACTGCTTTGGATTTAAGGTGCTTAGTTCATTAGGCTGCTAAGCTCAGTTAAAGCAGTTAGTGTTGGCCCTTTATCTTATGCAATTGGCTAGATAAGTTCTTGGTTTGATTAAGTTTCTAGACTTTACCTCATATTATATATTATATATACATATATAAAAGCCAAAAAGTGCCAGTACTCGCATATAAAATAATAGTAGAGCGCCTGGGTGCAGTGTAACAAGAACAAACAAAAGAAGAAAAATCGGTCCACACTCTCAGGACCCAACAAATGGTGTTTTATTATTAGGTGGCTGATGTTTCGACTAGTAATCTAGCCTTTGACATTACAAACAAAAAAATGGAGTGTTTGAGTGGGTTTATAAATCAGTGTATATAATGGTATGACAAAAGTAATAGATGTGCCAAGGAATATCAGAGATCAGATGGATCGCTTGCTCTTGTATCACGTATACGTTGGATTGGGTAACCTTGGTAACACACTTTTCTACATGCCTACATGCATCACTGGTGATGAGCACATGACCAATCTGTGCATTACTAAGGAAGTTGGTTCATAGCAACAGCTAATATTAGGACTATGGTAGTTCACAATAAATTCCGGGATAGGGTTTTGTAACAGAATTCCGAATAAAATACCAGTACACAAAAGGAAAAAAAAAAAGTATTCTGTTATTTTGTGTCTGTGTGTATATATATATATATATATATATATATATATATATATATATATATATATATATATATATATATATATATATATATATATATATATATATATATAGGGATGTAGCGAACGTCGGAAAAATGTCCGCGAGCATATTCGCGAACTTGCGTCAAAAATGCGAACGGTTCGCGAACGTTGCGAACCCCATAGACTTCAATGGGAAGGCGAATTTTAAAAGCTAGAAAAGACATTTCTGGCCAGAAAAATGATTTTAAAGTTGTTTAAAGGGTGGAACGACCTGGACAGTGGCATGCCAGAGGGGGATCAAGGGCAAAAATGTATCTGAAAAATACATTGTTGACACAGCGCTGCGTTTTGTGCTGTAAAGGGCAGAAATCACACTACGTCACTCAGGTGATGTTTCTGGACACGGAATGTGAAAAAGCTCACACAGCTAGGTGGCACTTGGTTAAAGACTGGGCAAACAATGCCTGCAAGGGCAACGTATACAGTAGTGGATACGGAATATATTATTGCTGCTTGAACAACGTCACTCAGGTGGTGTTTCTGGAGACGGTATTATTATTGATATTTAGACAGAATGTGAAAAAGCTCACACAGCTAGGTGGCAGTTGTTTGAAGAACACACTGGGCAAACAACAATGCCTACAAGGTCAACGTATACACTACAGCAGTGGATACGGAATATATTATTGCTGCTTGAACAACATCACTCAGGTGGTGTTTCTGGAGACGGTATTATTATTGATATTTAGACAGAATGTGAACAAGCTCACACAGCTAGGTGGCAGTTGTTTGAAAATGAAGAACACACTGGGCAAACAAATTGAAACAATGCCTGCAAGGTCAACGTATACACTACAGCAGTGGATACGGAATATATTATTGCTGCTTGAACAACGTCACTCAGGTGGTGTTTCTGGAGACGGTATTATTATTGATATTTAGACAGAATGTGAACAAGCTCACACAGCTAGGTGGCAGTTGTTTGAAAATGAAGAACACACTGGGCAAACAAATTGAAACAATGCCTGCAAGGTCAACGTATACACTACAGCAGTGGATACGGAATATATTATTGCTGCTTGAAAAACGTCACTCGGGTGGTGTTTCTGGAGACGGTATTATTATTGATATTTAGACAGAATGTGAACAAGCTCACACAGCTAGGTGGCAGTTGTTTGAAGAACACACTGGGCAAATAATGCCTGCAAGTGCACTACTATTGGTGCACTACTATGAAGAACAGCAAACAGCACTGGACACGTTAAAGAACAGTAAGATAAGTAAAATAAAAAAATATATATATGTATATTAAAAAAAAAAAATTACTCTGGTTGGTGCTGAACTACTAGGAGCAGCACAGTAGCACACCAGTCCCACTCCCCAACACAGCTAGACTAATAGCACTGGGCTCTTATAGTAGCAAAGTAAAAAAACAAAAAAGAAAATAAAAGCAGTCCTTATAAGGACTATTGGGTTATTACAGCAGTCAGCAGATGAGATCAGAAGAGATCAGTGCCCACAGCAGCTACATACAGAGCACTGCAGTAGAAGGTAGATTACTAGCCAGCAAATCTACCTAACCTAAAATGTCCCTCAAATCCCTGCAGAGTTCTGTCCCTACAATACAGAGCAGTATCAAGTAGATTACTAGCCAGCAAAGCTACTATCAACTGTCCCTCAAATCACTAACAGCTCTCTCCCTACACTAGCTCTTCCAAGCACACACAGGCAGAATGAAAAAACGCTGCAGGGCTTCAGTTTATGTATGGAAGGGGAGTGGTCCAGGGGGTGTGGGGGTGGTCCAGGAGGGAGAGCTTCCTGATTGGCTGCCATGTATCTGCTGGTCTGGGGGAGAAATGGCAAAAAAAAGCGCCAGCTAAGGTGAACCCAAATTGGCGAACGTCGCGCGACGTTCACGAACATTCGGCGAACGCGAACAGTCCGCGACATCCCTATATATATATAAATAAATATATATATATATATATACACACACACACACAGTGGCGCAACTACTGGGCCCCACAGCAAATTCAATTAGAACCCCCAAACATTGATAAGTTGGCCTAGCCTACCAAGATATATGAAGATTGCTTATTAATTAGGGCCCCTACACTCCCCCCGCTTCCTCTGTAATTACGTGCGTGCGTGTGTGTGTATATATATATATATATATATATATATCATTTGTACCTCTGTAGTTGGTACATCTTTAACTTCCAGCACTGATGAATGACAGGTCTCTCTTGCCGCTTGAATCAGGTCATCCAAATTAAAGTCCAATTGCCGTTCTACATCTGTAGGGAAAAAAGTTACTATTAATTCCATCTTTCGAAGTAGAAGGAACTTGCTACTATACTGTATGTGATTCTATTGTGGATAAAGCAAAAGGTGCAAATGGTTATAATTTACTGTGATATTAGAAACAGAAGCTCCAGGCGGCCTGAGCACATTCTCGATTCAAGTTTAATGCAGCCATTGTTGACATCATACATCTTGCACACATTCACTATTTGCTTTGACGACAGTGACTATTATTGTTAATATTGAGTGGTAATGTGGCAGGGTGAGCTGTATATAATAAGGAAATAGCTGACAGGCCAATGGAAAAGTTTACCCTTTCCGACATATGGTTAGTTCTGATATAACGCACACCTCTCTGGATAATTGTTAGAATACAGAAAAGTGCGACTCTAATAATGCCTAATAAATGCAGTTGAATATATTGTGAATACAAAATCTTATAATACATAATTACGAATTCTATAGGCTGCCTTTACTAATACAGGTGCAGATTTGCCCTAGGTGGGTATTTGCTTTCATTATTCTAATACACTAATCTAAACTATTTCCTGAATGAGTACAATGAGTTACTGCACTGCAGCAAGGTTATACCTTTGTTAGCTTGGAGAACTGGCTTTATTGTGAAGCACATTGAGCAAAAGGTTTTCTTTAAGCATCCCATTTATAAAAGTTGGCGTCACAGTCCCGAGAGGTTTTTATAGCCAAGAAAAACACGGTCATTTCCAGAATGGAAAAAAAATAGAATCACGAGAGATTAAACATTGTGTTTCCTAAAATCTGCACTGTCTATTTTCAAATCTACTTTAAAAAAACACTGGTGCTTTTGGGTTTGATCTCTTCAAGGCAAACTAATTAAGATGTGGGTCCAAAGTGAAGTCAGCTGTGGAAAAATGTATCACCAGAAAAGAAAACACAGATTTTGGAACTTATTTTTTGATCATAACAGGAAATAGATGGAACAAAACCTTTAACCGACGACTACAATAATGCGAAAGGCTGCCGCCTTTCAATCAACAACAATATAATTTGGGTAATAGGAAAGTTGAAAAAAAAAGGCAATTTCATTGGGTATAATAGTCCTTGGCATGAACCCCAAAGGCAAAACTGCACAAAGCATATTTTATTTCCCATAACATATCAATGTTGCATCAGAATGCAATTCTGTTACAAATCTTCCATAAGCATTAATGTACTTCATTAAACATGTACATCTCATTCTAGTTCATAAACACTGACTGACAAATACTATGATAGCAACCTTTTCTCACAGCATGGGAAATTTCTGGTATATCAAATGTTTGTGGAAAAATTATATGTATATTGTTACATAATATGAAAAATGTCTGTAGACTCCCATGGCACCATAAAAATTCCTTTGAAAGCCTCATCCTGCCTTTAGCTAAACAGCCCTCCTCTACACTGCTTTATTCATCTTGTATATATTGAACAATGTCTGTTACAGAAGTGCCCACACTTTACTAATGCGAGGTCCACTTTTAGGGGCAGATTTACATAGGGTCGAATATCGAGGGTTAATTAACCCTCGATATTCGACTGCCGAAGGTAAATCATTCAACTTTGAATATCGAAGTCGAAGGATTTACCACAATTAGTTCGATCGAACGATTAAATCCTTCCAATCGAACGATTCAAAGGATTTTAATCCATCGATTGAACGATTTTTCTACGACCAAAAAAAGCTTAGAAAGCCTATGGGGACCTTCCCCATAGGCTAACATTGCACCTCGGTAGGTTTTACTTGCCAAAGTAGGGGGTCAACGTTTTTTTTAAAGAGACAGTACTTCGACTATCGAATGGTCGAACGATTTTTAGTTTGAATCGCTCGATTCGAAGTTGTAGTCGAAGGTCAAATTAGCCAATTCGGTGGTCGAAGTAGCCAAAAAAATCATTCGAAATTCAAAGTTTTTTTTATTCTATTCCTTCATTCAAACTAAGTAAATGTGCCCCTTAGTGATGTCCCATTATGATCTACATACAAAGCATTAAAAGCCTGGATATTCTGTTCCATGGAAAATATTACTTAAATATTGATTTATGAGAAAATGTACATTGTTATATTTAAACATCTATTCTTTATGTAACCTTAACATAATACATATCTGCATGAAACAGGAGGGTGATATAGACAAGCTGTTTGTTGACAAGCATCTTGAGATCTACTGATCACCAGCTAATGGTCTACTGGAAGATCCTGATCTACCTTTTGAGCACCCCTGTGTTAAAGCATATCTGTTACTGTTATAGACATCTTCGGCCATTTTTGCTGCTGCAAAACTTTCATCATCCCCATGCAAACCAACAAAGACTGTTTACTAATACCTACTGGTCACTATTGGATACGAGCTCTAGACTGTACTTAAGCTTAAAACCAATGTACTGTTACTTGTAATGACAACTATTATATTTGCCTTTTCAAATGCTGTAAATAAAAAATGAACAAGGCTCTCCTCCAGGATTCTGATATGAACACAAATCCATAATGTATCTGGGTGACCAGTCTCATATTGCAGGCTGACCATATTTCTTGTAATGATGTCCTCGAAATCCATTATGTACAAAATCTGATATGTCTAAAATATTCAAGGTTACACTGATCACAACTTTTAATAGGCAGGTTCAATAGCAGTTCTGAGACTTATTTCACCCATTGGCTTGAGAACTATGTTGCTGTATGTTTGTACAGGTATGGAAACTAAGGGGAAAATGGAATAAAATTTGCAAAGAGCAAAACTTTGCAGATAAGAATTTGCCTGCCGCAGTGTTATATTCTTCGTTAGGCTTTTATTGCATTGCAAATCTTAATTGCGAATTGCGAACCTGCTCTGGACAAAAAGTGGTTTGCAAAATTTACATACACTGCAAACGTTCACAAAAGCAGTTTGGTCGCAAATTTTGTGAGGAAGCCATTGAGGTCTTAATCAGTAAAAACGTTCCCAAACAAAGGAATGACATTGCCATTTCCCACAGATTTTTCCCCCATTTTATTCAGTACTGGTGAGAGACAACAGTTAAAGAGAACCATACATGTATAATAAAAAGTGGAAATAGGGCAAAGATTTGTTCCATTTTACGAAAGACTTTTCTAAAGATTTTTTTAAAAAAACGGAGCCAGTGTGAAAGCTGTGAGTGAATCCACATGAAACACTGCTGTGCGTGACATAAAGCTCAGCGTGAGAGGGAAATATATTTACACAGTGTGGAAAAGCCTTAACATTAGTCGATTGACACCATCGTAAATCCTTTTATGAAAGACAAGAAACAGGCAGAACTTACTGTTCTAAAAAGAAAATGACCTTGAAATGAACATTTCCTTTGAACTCTGATTTGAGATGAGCAAATGACTAGTGCTTCGTTTTCAGCAAATAATATTTGGTTTGGCAATGGAAAAGTTAAGCAGAGATTTTGATATTTTCATGGTTTAACCTTGAAAATGGCTGTTGCATTAGAAAGATACGAGTTTAAAAGCCTTGCAACCTTGCCAAATCCATTGGAAAATTCTGAATATAAGTTGAAGGCGCATATAAGCAAATATAAGGCACATATATTGCTAACAAACACTACTTACTGTATGCAGGTTAAATTAAACCAGACTGTCCCGTCCAATAGCTTTCCTAGGCAATACTATTCCCTGCTATTAAGTGACCTGCAATGGTAACTGGCACAGAGGGGAAAGAGTGGCCACAAAAACCAGAGAATATAAATTACTATACTACATATACATTTCTCAGAATGTTTCATTTCATTGGCACCAATAAAGTCTAAGTGTTCAGATGTGTTACAAGCACCATAATCAGAAAAAAAAAAGGTTGGAATGACTTGTTCTTTATAGCATGTCAGCAGGTGGTCATAGTTTATAAATGCTCAAAGATGTTTGCAAAAGGCATGATACTGTTTCAGTGTAAGCACTATTCCCTGAACATTTCATTTAATAATAATTTTCGCTCTCATATCCATCAAATTGTAAGGGCCTCCCAATATTTATCCTTGGAGTGATGTGTTGCCTTTTATCAATATCATTTACTTAGTACAAAGGTTGGAGGTTGAACTCATGTCTAAAAAAATGTAAAAAAAACAGGTGGAGAAGAGCTATATAAAGTTATACCAAGCATCACTTAAATGGTTTTATATTAAAGTCCAAATGGCCAAAATTCTGTTATTTATTATACCAGGAGGATGGAAAAAGTCAGAATCCAAAAATCGGGCATCTCAGACCTGCCGAAGTTGTATATATAGTGAATAAAGTACCCCCTCTTGTAAAATATAAGGATATTATAAGTTACCAAGGAGTTTCATGACCATATAAAAACACGAGGCCGAAGGTAACTTCTAATATCCTCATATTTTACAACTGGGGGTACTTTATTTATTATATTTCTAATACACAAATTTCAGTTCGTCATGTGACCGAAATGACATCAGAACTCACCGTTTATAGTGAAGATATCCTGATCTGCACTGGCTTTCATGCAAAAATCAGAAGATTTTGTGGTTTTCAGGCAAAAATCTGAAAAGAATCTGTGTTTTTGGGGCGGAAAATACGAGAAATTTGTACCATTCGAATTTTCGTACGATTTTTGTGATTTTTTTTTCCAGTTTTTTCCAGCACTCAAATTTTTTGGGTAAACAAATTAATAAATATGGGGAAATAACCTGTGTGGATTTGGTCTGAGTATATTTCAGAAAAAATATTAGATAAATTCGGATTTTGATAAATAACCCCTTAATATACAAAACAGGAGCAAGAGTAGCCCCCAATTGTGTTATAGACTCCTTTAAAGACAAGTGTTGCAGTTGCATACAATGAGAACAAATTTTAAATTCAAAATTGCCATTGTTATACCACTAGTTGGTGCACTGTAATGGGGTAAAATGATACCTAGCACATTATACAGTGAGGGTAATTACTGGCAAATGCAGCGCATTAAACATTCAGTGGTTAATGACAAGCACATATATCAGTAAGAACAATGGGTAATGGGAACCCAGCACATTTTCAGTAAGAGCAATAGACAATTGCATCCCAAGCACAATGTATAGAACAATATATAGTGAGAGCATCTAATTATACAGTGGGAACAATGGGAATGTTTTCCAAACTTGAATATTTGAGATTTATCTAATCAACTAAAATCTAGAAAAAAAAGTCAACGGCAGGTGTATTTTCAACATTCAAGCAGGCATTCCTATCACATTATAATGTTGCAGGTAGAGGTTATTGACACCCCAAGCACATTATGTAGGAGAGCATTGGATACTGACACTCTGAGAAGAAAATACTGTAAGGGGGTTATTTATCAAAGTCCGAATTTATCTCAATATATTCAGAAAAAAACTCAGATCAAATCCGCATGGGCTTTGTGGGCTTATTTATTAATACACTTTCCCGAACATTTTGTTTGCGGGGAAAAATCAGAAAAAAAGTGAAAAATCAGATTTTCACAATTTTTTCGGATTTTTCATCCAATTTTTACGTTTCTTTCGGATTTTTCACCCGAAAACTCAGAATTTTGCCTGAAAACTTGGGGTATTGCCAAAAACCCAGCGCACATCAAAAAATCATTGGGACTTCTCCCATTGACTTATATGCAACCTCGACAGGTCTGAGATGCCGGATTTACAGATTCTGACTTTTCCATCCTCTGGGTTTAATAAATTCCCAAAAATTTGTGATTTTTTTTTTTAAAGTCCAATTTTATAAAAAAAAAATCACAAATTTTTCCTGATTTTTGTATTCAGAGTTTGTGAATAACCCCATAAGAGGTATTGAATATCTACAGTTAAGCACATAATTATGGGGAGGCAATGAGTGCTGCCACACCAAGCACATTGTTGTATAAGAGCAGGTTAGTAGCAGCACCACAAGCACATCATACAAAGAAAAGCTGTAGGTTATAGCAGCCCGAGCACAATATAAAATTACAAAGAGGGGAAACCCAAGAAAAGCATATATTAAGAAAACAGGGGTATTAGCACACATGTATATTATTCAATGCAAGGCAATGGATACTGGCACTCCAGGCAAAAGAAAATGGTGAAAGTGATATTCTTCAGTCAAAATCAGTGAATAATCCACCCCACACATATTATTCTGGAGAGAACATGCTAGTAGAAGGTTCAAAAGTGAATCTCCTGCAGAACCAGTCAATTACGTTACTTTGATCTTTAAATCATGGTGATTGTGTAAAAGTGCTTGTGTTTATTAATTTTTTAAATCAGGCTAATGCCAGATGGGGAAGGATTCTAGGCCTGCCAAGAATGAGCCCAGCACGACTGTAGCCTAAATATATTGCTGAACCTCAGCATCCAGTATGACTAGACAGCTCCTGGCATTTTTCATTGGCAACAGCTAGCAAGCGACAGACTGAAGATTGCTCATACACTGCTTAGTACTGCCAGCTTCTATAGAAATGTGATTCCTACCAGAGTATATGACCATTATGTAAAAACTTTTTTTTCAGGTTAACTTGTTCTTGGTTGCCTAAATAAATGTAGAGCACATAAGTGCCACTTTTTATTTTACCCACTGTGGGGCCTTAGTTTATTTATGGAAAAATTTATTGGGGATTGTTCACCTTTGAGTTAACTTTTAGTATGATGTTTTAGTATGAGTACACAGGAAAAATGCAGCATGTTGCGTCTCAACCTGCGTTTGGCGCCTACACGCAACTGTGTGAGTACAGCCCCATTGGAAAAAATGTAATGTGTCTATTCCTGCGCTCCCCTGTGGTTGAACGCAGAAAAACGGAACGCAGGGGAGCGCAGGTAAAAACGCTCGTCAGTAAGAGCCCTAAATATAAAATATATACAGACATACACACAGGAAATAAAAGCACCAACATATTATACAATATTATATTGGCTAGATGAATAGTTCATGCGTCAGACAACAAAACAGGTAATGTTTAGGACTTCTCCATGTCCTCATGTGATGTATACAATATATTTTTGTATAATATACAAAATCACTTCTACACTGGATTTCTGCTGGGCTTCTTTAGAATTAATTACTTCATTCCAATGCAAAGTAAATGAATATGTAACCTGTGTTTCAATACAGATGTCTGTCTTTATGATGATATCATTTCTTCCCATTTGTATTATTAATACCTAGTTATTATTAGTATAAACATATTGAAGTGCAGAACACTAAAGGGCATACTTTAGAGACTAGTATTGGGCAGGTGCTTGAAGTCACGCATCATTATTCTATTCATAAAGGAGGAAACCATTTTAAAAAAAAAAAAGTACATCAACCATATTGTATTTTCTTTTTATTATACACCTGGTAGCTGATATATGTTCACAATGAATGCAGACCAGAACTAATCATTAATCACAGCTCAAAAAGAAATGCCTCATGTCCCTTTATGAGAAGTGCATTGTAATAGCACCAGAGGCATTGCCTTGAAGCACCTGATATTGCTAATACTATTTTAGAACAGAGAGCTGTTGAGAGTCAGTTTCCTTTTCTCCATGATTTTAACACTAGTAACCTGACCCAGTAAGATTGTGATTGCAGTTAATGTCACAACAATGTATATTCTTCTAATCTCTATTCTTTACATACCATAAACTATTATTCCATCTATTTCGCTTCATCGAAATAGGGAATGGCCATGAAATAGGCCAAATATTTAACAGCATGAGGGCCCACTGACACCTGGGCCCACCGGGAGTTTTCCTGGTATCCTGGTATTCCTGGCATAACAAAATGTCACACCCAAGTGATTCTACCTTTCTTTCTCCTTTAAAGGGCATCTATCATCTGAAAAGTGGTTTCTTCAACGGAAGTGTGGGTTAACTGGGCCCAGACACTGGTTGGGGGAAAACAATAGCTTCCACCCCCCACTTGAGTGCTAAGCTACCTGCGCCAGAAGGGAGCGTTGATGCAGGTAGCCATGTTGAGACACTAAGGGAATTATTTACTAAAACTCAAATTAATCTCAGTTTGTTATGAAAACAAAGTCGACCAAACTCCCTTCCACAAATTGAACTAATTTAGTAATAAAGAGTGACAAAAGGTTACAACAAAATCGAGCGTCAGTTCGTATTGTGCGATTTATAGTCCGAAAACTTGACTGTATCAATTTTTCGCTGCAAAACTCAACTTTTCCAGATAATCAGACGAAAACCCAGACTTTATCGGAATTATCCAGCGCAGATCACAATGTCAAGAAACATCTTCAGGGACATCTGTCTTTGACTTCTACATGACCTCAACAGGTTTAAGATGGAGTATGTTTGGATTCAGAGTTTTAGCAGCTTTGGGGTATAATAAATTTAAAAATGTAAATTTTTATTTTTCCACAAAAATTCAAATTCTTCCTCTAAAAACCTCGATCAGAAATAAATCGAGATTTAATAAATAGCTTTTGCTCCATACGCACCTCGTTCATTATGTGTATGTCACTAAACTTCTGATGAAGTGACTAGCACAGTCGCGAAACCCGTCAAGCCATGCACTCCCCTTCTCTATCTCCATTTTTGTATGCTCTGCATTTATGCTATAGGAAAGATTTAATAAATTTGGATTTTTAACCAAGATATTAAGTTTGTTTCCCCCAACTGGATTGTAGGATGTATTAGCCCGCACCTTCAGTGTAGGAAGCAATTTTGAGATGATACGTGCCTTGTAAATGTTGTTGACTGCACCCTTTAGTAGCTAGGGAAGTGTGTATGTATCAGGAAAGTGTCCAGTACCATGACTTTCACTGTTGCTAAAGGTTGCAGCTATTGGATGTCTCAGAGGCTGCACAGCTGCAAATACTTTTTTAAGAGAAAAAGGCCCTTACCAGGATATATGGAAGCAGGCATGCATAGTTGTAAAAAAGGCGTCCGTGTCCCTTAAATGTTAGTACTATGTTAAGCCCCTTGGACATGCGCCAAGCAGAATATTGTTACTTTTATTGATACATTGTTTTGATACATTGTTCTGGGCCTGTTGCCAATTTGCAAAAATAGAAAAAAAAAACACTCCTTTCAGTTTCATATGTATGAAATAAATTTGACTAGTGTGCAATTATTTATAGTCTTTCTTGTGCAGTTCCAGGAAATACTCTATTAAATAGCTATTAACTTAATAAATATTGCCACTTATAAATGTAATGCTTGTAATGGTATAACAGTATATCATAATGAAATGCCAAACAGTCAGCTTATTGATTAAACAGAATGGCTTACATAAACAAGTTTAAATGTCATGTTTAAATGCCATGTTTGAGGCGCTTATGGTACATTTATATCCGTTGCTCTCCCTTGCACTTACCATAAACTTTTTATATAAACAGCACATTTTCTTGATTCTTTTTCTCCCTATTTGTTAACACAGTTCAACAAAAGCTGGATCAATATTTCCCCAAAGCTAAATGCTATTAAACTGCCTCCATTACTTAAAAGAGCAGTCAGTGTCTGAACTATGATGGCATTTCACTTCTTAATACGTCTGTGAGTGGGGACTAGCTGCACAACTTTTCAGTACAAATAAGGCTCCGTTAACTTCAGAGGTCATTGGCTAAGACCTCCAGCAAAAATACAAGAGTAGGTATGGAGGCAAGTGTACACTCCTTGGTACGCAAGCACAAAGCACTTCTGCCCAGGGTCTGACTGTACTCTGCACCTTTTCACTAAATAAAAAATAAGATGTGAAGTGCAGAACACAGCATTGACAGGCACAAGCCAGCTCTGTCTTTACAGTCTGCCCTATGACAGACATCTGCCCTACAGGGCCGTGTTGTGGCTTACAGCCTCCCCACTCCCTAATGACGTACAAGTTAGGAGATGGATGAAGTGCAATTGATTCCATGTTGCAAATGAGCCCTATAATGCAACAGAGAATAAATAAGAAAGAGTAAATAAAGGCACCCTGAACATCTGTCTAATGAATGTACTGGAAGATTTATGGGTAATTATCAATGCATAGAGGCACCCCAAAGCAGTGACTGATTTATATTTCATACTGGCTGTCTCTTAAAGGAGAATTCAACCTCCCATAAAATAAAACACTACATAGTCCCCCTCCCTGCTCCCGCCCGCACAGGTGTTAACTCCAGTAATTGGCCCTAATCCTTTAATTACCCATCGATGTAGAGAAGCGCAGCGGAGTTCACGGGCACCATCTTCTTCTCTTCGGTAATCTTCGGAAAGTAATAGCAGTATCGGCTCATGCACAGTTGAAGCAATCTTCCGGTTTCCGGACAACTGCACATGCCCCTAAAGTGACGGAAATAGCCGAAGTGAAGGAAGATGACCCAAAGATTACTGGCATTATCATCTGTGTGGGTGGAAGCAGGGAGGGGGACTATGTAGGGTAGGGGGTAGTGGGTTTTATTACATGTGGGGTTGAATTCTCATTTAAGTAAAGCTGTCAGATACCCAACTGTCCCTGCATGGCGATGCCAAACAGCATGCAGTATACACTATACAAGTTAGAGGGAAACTATACCCACCCAAACAACTGTTCTATCTGGCCAGCCAGAAGCTCAAGTTACTAATGCAGGATGCTTCTCTGCTCAAGTCTATTGCTCATTGTGCCAGCAGTTAAAGATCCTAAAACATCAAGAGATGCCTCCAGAATCAAAAAACTGAGGCCTAATATTTAATATGGCTATAAACTGCTGTACTTTATTCACTGAACTTTCTGTACCAGTAAAGACTTTCAGTAGCCCCTAAAACAGTTATCACCCAGGCCTTCAAAGTTGTGCACAGGCCGGTGGCTGACAGGAAGGGGCCTGACATTTTTTTTATGTGGGGGGTTGGCCAGGCCAAATAATGCTACACCACTGTGTAAGAGGCTCTAAGTGGGTGGTACACTTATTAGAACTATGGTTATAAATAAAATAGCATATTCAATGTTAACATAGTACATAAAAATTAATATCTAGTGGGTCTTTTATATCCTTAGGGCCTTCTATGAAAGCCAAAGGTCAGATGTTAAAAGGAGCAATAATGTTTTAATAAGTTGCATAAAATAACTCATATAATCTTTTAAATATGGTTTTAAGAAGCATTACAAAAATAAGAGTTCCTACTTTTTTCTGTCTAATCATTGTTTAGAATGGCATGGGGTATTCACTTGTTGTTTTCCTGTAAGCACTATTTTATATGCGAAGCAACAGCAGTGCTGAGTGAAACACAGGCATGTGGCTACAATCTGACATATTGCATATTGTTTTCAGTACTATTCAAAGGAGCCAACATTTTTGTTGCTTTTCATTTTTGTGGTTTTATGTATCTCCAGCTCGTGAGGGGCTCCACAGTTATTCAAAGTTTAGGTGTAATTTAACGTATGTACTATATCCACATTAGCACTAAATATCTTCAGTGAACTTCCACTAGTGTAGCCTTAGGAACAATACTTTTTCAAAACAGATTCACAGAGATAATAAGAGACAGATGGGACACATGCTCGGCAAACTACCATGGGATATGGAGATCTTACATCTGGGAAGCCCAGATGTTGGCTTGAAGTAAATGGGGTTACTATGGTAACCCATAACAGCATCTTCCAAGTCCTCCAGCAAAGCAGTCTTAAAGATTCTTCATAGTGCATCTGCATCCTTTTTTAAACTGCTACCTTTCTCCAAAAATGTCTTATTATACCTAATTAAACAGATGTGTATGCATGTTGCTGATGTTAATCTACCTGGTTAGGCATTATCAGTGCCCACTTCAACAGATGTTTTGTTTTTTTTTTACTAAAAACACCATCACCACAAATACACTTTATAATAAATTTGCTTTGATAAGAAATAGAGCATCCATGTTTCCTAATGGAGAGTAGGTGCTCATGATTTTCAGCAGCAAGCTTCTTCCATTACCATGAAAATCATGCAAACTTCTGGTTACACCGCTTACAATTTATATAGAAGTCCAACAGAACCAATCAATCATTTATCTTTGGTAAAGGATAGTAAGCATATTGGACCAGCGGCATGCTTACATTTACTCATGACCTGCATGCAGTTACCAAATGTATTAGGTCATGGTAAGAAGCTGATGAAATAAAGTTTCTTTGAAGGGTTGCTAGGTCTCTTTCTGACACTTGGGGAAGATTTATTAAGGGCCGAAGTGAAATTCAAATTAGAATTTTCAAATTTTTATGGGAGTTTATGGGAGCATAAATTCAAAATTCAACCCTTGATAAATGTGCCTCTTGGTGTATAGTTCAATCATAGTGGAGCCTATAGGTAGAGTTATTAATTCTTCGGTGAGGTTGTTCCTGCATTACATAAATATGCCGTCAGTCAGTTCCCATTGCTGCTAGGAGGATTAAATCTCCCAAATTTTTGGTCTTGAAAATCTCACCCCTACAAAAAACGACAGCAGAGGAGGATCAGCATGTGAAACCAATGCTTTGTTCAGGAGACACTTTCTCTCATACTGTAAGCATACTTAATTATAAGAGCTAAATAGTCAGGAACATCATATAGGGGTTTGCCTTGAGTGCTATGGTGGATTAGCATAAACTTGTAATTAAAAGTACTGGCAACTGGATCAACCTTCATTACTCTGTAATATGTAAGTAACTATGTATTTCTGAACATATAAATAATATTAGCTTTCATTTTTAAAATGGTTGTTTTGCATTAGTTGCTTTTTTAATCAGCTTCATTCTAATCTAACAGCTTTCACTGCATCTCTTCTAAGTGACAGGCTAAGAAACAGGTATAGAAATACTTCATAAAACTGTGAGATTTGGGTAAGTGATTTAAGAGCACGTGGGTAATTCAAAAGATTTCTTCTTTTTAAAAATATTTTAAAACCGACTGTATGGTTCAAAAAAGGAAGTACAATAAAACGATCTGCGTACATTTTAGCAGTGCAAATACTTTTAGATACCTAAAAATAAATACACATGACAAAGTGTATGGAACTGAAATGGGCATAGGAATATCTAAACATATCTACTGTCAAAATATGGCTCCAAAATTTGCATGTTCACCCCATCTCTGTGTAGGTTTCCTCAGAAATTCCCAAAACATACATATGCAGAATAATATTAATCTACAGAATGTTAATAATAAAATATTAGACACACATGGCGAAAACATATAAAAAAAGAATCTAAATATAACAACTAATTTGCAGTATTACCACAGAGTAATGCAGTCATTATTCTAAGTGGCCAAAATAAAGATCTCAGAGCATGTTGTTTTCTTCAATGCCTTTACATTTATATTACAGCTGCTCTGAGATGAAACGTTAATATTAAATATTATCTCATCCTTTACATCTCTTGCCAGTGTTCCACATGGCCTTGCAGTTACTTCTAGTTCACTTTTCATATATTTTGACTTAGATTGCCAGACACATGGATCAGTTGGGAACTGATTAACTGAAATATTACAAATATAAATTATATTAAAAATAATAAAATGATTATACAATATATATTTGGTCTACAGGATTACAGGATTATTGCATGGTAGTTTTTGTAATTTATTGAGAAAGCTGTGCTCTATCTAAACATCAGGAGTACATTTTAATGTGGCCTTTTAAGTCAAAATATAAGTCAAGTTCAAGTTAAAAGATTAAAATAACTGTTAAGGCAGACTGAACCTGAATTGTATTATAAAAGTTAAGTGAATGACCGTATAGGTCCTTATGAGGATTTAAATGTTTTGATTTTTACACCATGCTTACCTGCTGTATTGTATTTTTTTATTGTAGCAGCAGGAAAAAATTAGTGGGATGCAATAATCTATATCCCCCTGATCAGCATATATTCTTTAAACAACTAATTTGCAGGGTTCAACTATACTGGAACTGAACACTGAATCAACACTGAAGTTGATTCATATCAACCGATAAAAATGTAAGTGTCATATATATTATATATTAGCTGAAGTTCAAGCAGAATTCTTGTACAGACACATAAAAGAATTATTCCAATTAACATCAGTCAAAACACAATCCAGTGTTGGCTCAGATTGCCATGCAATATAATCGGTTATTTTCTGACACAGAATAAAGCAATTTGAAATAGGATGGGAAGACGAGGGGAAGAACAGAACGTACCTAGAAGACAGACATATAACTCTTTATAGTATGTTTTTAACTTTATTTTTGTATTGTGATTCAAAACAAAGGCTTAAAAAGTGTTACATTGCCAAAGGGTAAAGCCTCATATAATTTACAGGAAGGCAGCATTATGAGGCTGTCACCATTTGTCATTGTAATAAAACCTTTAGACTGGATATGTAGGGATAAATACCAGAAAAATATTTTATGGTATAGGTTTATGTAGATTTCTGACTTCTATCGATCAAAAATTCCCGGTAGTAAATTACTGAATTTTCAAAGCACTGCGACAGAATACAGCATACTTGAAACTATAGGTTTACCCCAGGAAAGCATATATTTTTTGAAAAGTACACATTCTGCTGATTCCAGAAGGGATAACCATGTCTTTCTACTCCTAATTACCTAACATCAAAACATTTCCATTAAAATTTATGAAAATTCGTAGAAAAAGGAAATCATTTTTTAAATTTTGGATAATATGATTATAATGGAGTCTATGGAAGACAACCTTTCTGTAATTCTACGTTTTTCAGCGCCATCCTGCAAGATCTGGGTCAGGGGCATTCATATGTGCCTGCTGCTGCTTAGGGACCATTGGACGGTCACACCCCATGGGGCTATTAGTTTCCCTGGAGCTAGTGAATGAGCGGGTAGTGAAGAAGCTTAAAAAGTCGCTCCTCAGGTTGTAGACCGAAAGTGCAGCAGAAAGTAGAATCTATATATATGCATATATATTTTTTTACTGATAGCTGCACTAGGGTATTTAAAAATAGGTGAGGTGGAGGTGCTGTTAAGAAAGAGCTAATACTACTGTATTGAGTCCCACTATGGGGTAAATTTATCAAAGAGTGAAGTTCCGCCACTAGAGTGAAATTCCGCATCTCTCCATTCATTTCTATGGGATTTTGAAAGGCGTATTTATCAATGGGTGAAAGTTCACCCTTTGATTAATACGCCTATAAAAATCCCATAGAAATGAATGGAGAATTTCACTCTAGTGGCAGAACTTCACTCTTTGATAAATATACCCCTATGTGTCTTCATGCTGCTATTGTTACTATATATGATATTATATTGCTTGCAATCTAGAACAAAGGGTAAATTCCTGGGTGCTGATCTCCTTGTCCAGAGACGTTATCCACCTGACAGGTAGTACTCCTCAGACATATACTAAAACACTTTATTTCAAACTATCAATGTTTTATTACTGGTTCTAGGATTACTTGTTTTAATGTTAACTGAAAAAATAAAATTAAACAATAAAAGCATATTTGAATAGTTATATTCAAATTTGAATACTTAAATTCATCAGCATGCCTAAAAAAGGAATACACAGGTACAGGATGTACTTTCTAGAATGCTTTATACCTGGATATTTTCAAAAAATCATTTAAACATTAAATAAAACCAATAAGATTGTTTTGTCACCAATATGGATTCATGTAGCTTATTTATGATCAAGTAGAAAGGTTACTGTTTTATTATTACAGAGAAAAAGAAATTGTTTTTAAACATTATAAAATGTACTTTATGGGAGATGTCTTTTTGTAATTCGGAGCTTTCTAGAAAACAGGTTTCTGGATAAGGGATCCCACACCTTTAATTTGGCCCTCTTGTACAATTGTTCTATTTTACAGGAATTGCTTTTCTGTATTTTATAAGTTTATTATGGTTGTGTAAAATTTTCTTGCCCATTCATGTACAGACAAACAAAAAGATAACCACCCAAATTATCTTTGAAGACAGATACCTCAAAAGATGTGAAACTCTTGAAGTGGTTGGAATATGTCTTTTAATTTCGGAAACAATGTGAAAATATTTCAATAATGCAAAGATCTTTAACAACAAACTTCCTTAGAGCTCTAAAAAAAACCTTTGAAGAACGAAACTCAACAGGATAATAATCTTCAAAGGGGCTCTTCCTCTCCTCCCTTTTTATCACCACCTACAACCCAGAAGCTCATTGAAGACAAAATTATACTATAGAATATAAACTTTCAAAGGGGTTAACTAAGTCTTTTAAAGATCTCTAGTACTGGTGATATAAGCTTTATTAAGTCACGCAAAGCAGATATTTAAAACTACAGAAAAAAAGAACAAAAGAAAAACTCAGACATGAATACTAGGGCTTGAATTTATGTTTGTTACGTCAAATACATAATGAAAGAGAGTAAAAAATAGCAGATGCAGCTAAAAGATCCTTCTTCTGCTTGTCATACATAGAGAAAATCATTTCCTTATTTATTGTATGCCATCATATAGCAGTGGCTGTTAGAATTATCTTTTGGATGCTGGAGATATTACACTATATCATTTTTAGGTCAAGTGATGCCTACTGTGTTGTATTTCTTACTTCTTTAATTTTGTACCCCTTTTTTGCAAGTACAAAACAACAAAGGCAAGTGCCAATTTGAGAATGGTGCTTTATAATGCAACCACAATTTAAAAGACAAAAATGATCTTGACTATAATACAGATTACTTAAAATATAGGACCTGTTATCCAGAATGCTCGGGACCTGGGATTTTTTGGATAAGGGTCTTTTTTCGTAAATTGGATCTTCATACTTTACTCCATGTCTACTAAAATATTATTTTTATTATCATTAAGGATCAAGGACAGGTACTGTTTTATTGTTACAGAAAAAAAATCAAACCATTTTTTAAAATGTGAATTATATGAATAAAATGGATTCTATGGGAGATGGCCTCCCCATAAGTTGAAGCTTTCCTGGATAATGGATCCCATGCCTGTATTATTAAATATGTTTGTTATAGTGTAAATGAGCCTTCTGTAATGCAAAAAAAATTGTTTTTTTTGGCTCCATGGCCTAGGCATAGAGGAGGGGCAGGCAATATTTGATTGATAGCTGAAATTTTTAAATCAGTTTACAACAGCTATGAATGCTTTAATAAAAAAAAGAATACAGCTTTTTATGTCTGGGTGACAGGTCCACTTTAATAATGCTGTCTACTAGTTCCAAGTAAACACAAACGCAGCATTTAAAAATTCTACATCTATATTACATTTATGCAGCCAATAATTTTCAGTTGTCGCTAAGTTTTAGCCTTGAGCTAACCTAACACAATAGACCAATGACTGCTGGTATACAGTAAGTAATGGCACAGGACAAAGAAGCCATAAACGGAGTCACTGTGGCATGTGGGGGGGGGGGAATTTTAACAACAACAAAATATACCTGACACCCCCATTATATTATTTGACTTTGAAAGTTTAAACATATCTCTGTGTCACAGTTGCATAAAACTATTTTAAAACGAGAAATACAAAAAAAGACTGATTTGAAAAAAGAAGACCTCAAAACACTCATTATTGTGACGATTCATTTAGATGTTTTCTAAAAAGCTGTAATTGCTTTTCTGCATGAATGCAGTAGGTTAATTCGTGCTAATCTATGGAATTCTTCACGTTTTTACATGTTTTTAAATATTAGTTTGGCTCTGTATTCTTCCCATGGATGTGGGTTTAATTCTAGTACTTCCAAACTCTAAAAACATGCAGGAAAGCTGGCTCCTTATAATGATTTGAAGCTTTAAAGGCAGGTATTGTTGTGAATGACGAACCCTTTTTGTAAAGTGATTTGTCAGTGTTATATTACCCCAGGACACACATTCTTGGGTACAAAGCTTTATATTTTGCCCACAATTCTAAGCCCAACTTACTATGAAGCACTGGAAATCAGGACCCCGTCCACTTTCCTCTATAAAAGTTGGCAGTGGCAAACCCAGCCTCAACAGAGCTCCTTCATGAGGAACTGTAACATCGAAAAAAGTGTATTTTGCAAAGACAAAATTATCCGTAAGAAATTGGCTTCTGGGGTTGAGAATCCAATTTATAAAACATGTTAAAACTGTTGTCAGGGCATAATACACAATCACAGTGCATACTGGGGACCATGACGGTATAGCACCGAAGACCAGTGTTAGTGAAGTTTCTGAACTGTGCTGCAATTCCAACACAAACTGGTTTTGCTATAATTCAATAGTGACATAATTGCAGTTATAAGAGCATTTAATTAATTGAGCATTCTGCTGATACATTTTTACAAAAAGACCTGTCATACCATAGAACTCCAAGAATTTTGAAATGGCATAGGATCAGGGTTTTGTATGGTTTAAATGGAGGGGGAGGCTCTGAGCTATGCATGGAATTAAATTTATCCCTGATATATACATTATACAATAGCTTTGCATTTACCTTCCTAAGCATAAAAGTCTGATGTGTGATGCTTTTGTCCAGGCCTATGAGTCAGTAGCTTGGGCTTCACTTATAACATTACCAGTACTACACTAGACACAGGTCACAATTTTTCATGCTCAATAAAATGTTTCACATCTATGTTCAGGATGATTTGCCGCACCACTAAGTTAAGACATTTCCATAGGTTAGCAGATACATGCTGGGTTTCAGTGTTACATAGTCATAAATGGAATTTTATATGTCACTAGTCACTAAATTAATGCTTTAAGCGTTTTATCAGTGAAAAATAGATTTAACATTTTCTCGAGTGAAAAGATGTAAAAAAAAAAAAAAAAAAAGTTATCAAATTTCTCATAGACAGTTTTGTACAGTTCAAAAAAGGATTCACAAATTTCACCTTCGGAACCGGATCTGAAACAGAAGTTATAAACACCCACATTCTACTCATTCCTATGGGATTTTGAGAAATGTACTAATCAATGGGTGAAAGTTAGAGTTCACCATTTGATAAATGCAGTTCTAAAAATCCCATAGGAATGAATAAAACGTGGGTGAGATTTTATTTATTAAGCTCTAAACTCGCATTTTGATCAATCCGCCCCTTAGACTTGGCCCATAGAATAGAATGGCTTTCATCTGCTCAAAGTTGTTTGTCAGTGTGGGAAGTAGGCAATGCGTCAAAACCATTGTTTGTTAAAATGTATTTGACTTTTGTGAAAAGTTGTAAGAAGGTTTAAAATAATATACAATATTAGCCTGACTGAAGTTTTTTTTTATTTTTTTTTTTATTATTATTTTACTTACTTTCTGTATAATTTGATTATTGATAATATGCTATATGTTATATAAACGTTTTTTCACATGTTCAGTTTGAAAAATGTAAAATAAAGAGATTATAAAAAAAAAAAAATAATATACAATATATATATACTATAATATACAGTAGAACTCCCATTTTACATCCCCCTGATTTTAAGCTTTTCCTAAATTTACATTGTTGTTTTGTGGTCCCAACCTGTATATTATGCATAATCACATTTCCCTGATTTTACACCATTTTTTTCTGGTCCCCTGAAAAATGTAAAATGGGGGTTCTACTGTAGTATGTATACTGTACAAGTGTGAAAAGAATTGACCTGCAAAAATGAATGCCACTGCCTTAAAAAAACATTTTCTTCAAAAATACAGTCCGCCCTTCCTTTGATGTCCATGGTACAGCAAAGAACTTTTAGTATGATGTAGAGAATGACATTCTGAGACAATTTGCAATTGGTTTTATTTTTTTTTAAAATTTGTGGTTTTTGAGTTATTTAGCTTTTATTCAGCAAAAGTCTGCCATTTCAGCAAACTAGTTGCTAGGGTTGAAATACGAGTCTGGAGTGGAACCAATTTTGGAGACCCGGACCTGACCCAAACCTGCAACCTGTATAGTTACATGCTTGGATCCGCTATTGACCTGCAACTGCTGTGCAAAGTTGAGAAATACAAAGTATCAATAACAATACATTTGTAGCCTTACAAAGCATTTGTTTTTTAGACGGGGCTCAGTGACCCCCATTTGAAAGTTTGAATGAGTCAAAAGAAAAAAATTAGATACCAAAAGTTAATTTAAAGTTCAACCATCCCTTTTATCCACTTTTACATGGAAATTGATTACAGTGTTTTCCTAACGCACTGTATCCAGGATTAAATTTGGGTTTGAACCACTTCCGGAATCCTTAAAATCATATGACTTTTTGTTACACAAAAAGATATATTTCTTATTGTTTAAAAGGTGGAAATACAAAATATGAAATTTAACATTTATTAGCCAAAAATCTGAAAACAATTACAATACCAGATTATTATTTTTCTTATAAAACAATGCTGCAACAAAAGAAAAAACATTTCAGTATAGCATGTTTTTAAGTAAAATGAGAGAACTGGTCAAGATTCTATATACATATACTGTATATGCAAGACACTGTATATTTTAAATTAAAATGACTATATCAGAAGTCAATTAATGAAAGAAAGGAAGAAAATAAACATCTCAGGTATGTGCATAATTATCTTGTGGAAATCAGTTGCCGGATACCATTTAAAAGATTTAGCCAAGCCACAAATGAAATGATTTTGCATTAGCAAAAGTTGTATCATTATGGATTATTATTTTAGCATTGTTTGCTAGCTATATTATAACATTGCTCCCATAGGAAAAGTGATTAAAATCTGAACCAGATGTGACTTCTAAGGAGAGATTGAAGCCGATTAAAAAAAGATAAACAACTAGAAATCAGTTCAAACAATGTGGATGCCAAAGGGTGTTTCTAGAAATTAAAATTGCTTTTTGTGTATGTTGTGTATAGTTAAGGGAATAACTCTAGAATAGAAAAAAATTCTAAGCCAAATGCCTGTGGACCACCACGATATACTTGTTGAGCACTGTTAGCAATCTTTGGGCTATTCTGGCTGTAGTTTTGAAAAAGGTAAAAACTGTGGCAATGCTTATTGAAGGAAAAACAATCTTATTGGGTTTATTTAATGTTTAAATAAATTTTAAGTAGACCTTATGTATGGAAATCCAAATTAAGGAAAGAACCCTTATGCGGAAAACCCCAGGTCCTGAGCATTCTGGATAACAGGTACCATACCTGTACCCACTAGTATTTTTAAAAGTGCAAAAGGCTTTACAACCAAGATTTTCGCGAAAATGAAAATTGAATATTAGCTCCAGCACATTTAAAATAAGAAACTTTCTGAATACAAACAATTAAAAATTCTGTACCGTTTCTGAAATAATCAAGTTTATCTTCACTATTCCTCTCTCAGCATCTGTTTCTCCTCATTCTCTCTTCTTGCAGGAGTTGGGTGTCAGATGAATGATTCAATATATCTTATAGGGGGGACATCTTTTGCCTAGAAGATGTATTAGAGCTCACTATTAAAATCACCAGAAATCCTGTCTCTCTACATGCAGTATTTGTGCAAAAGGCAGTTATTTTGTTAGATTTTGTTTGTACTGGAATCAGTTATTTGAGTGAGCTCTAATACATCTGCTAGAAAAAAAGCCCTCCTATAAGATATATTGGATCATTCATCTGACACCCAACTGCTGCATGAAGACAGAATGAAGAGAAACAGATGCTGAGAGATACATACAAAAACATATGCCTACAAAAAATATAAAAACGCAGGGCCCCTTAAGGAGTTAGGATGCCCCTGCTCAATAGAGCTTAAAATGTAAAAGCAGGGGTATAAGATGGGCAAGATAAGGAGTCAACAAAATGGCAGATTTGGCACTGATCATTTAAGTGGTGGTAGGATATAGTGAATACCTAAGGAACGCTAGGCTAAATGAGTGTTGGCTTCTTTAAAGAAATTGGTTTCAGTTGAGTCCACCTAATACAAGTGCCGCTTCTAGGGTAGGAGTCACCTAAGGAAGCTCCTGCCATACCGCCCCCCCATTAACCACAGGGCTTACCTTTCCTGTGCTGGAGGGGGTCCAGGTGGGGCTGCAATGCTAGTGCAGATAATGCAACTGTGCTCTCTTGTACTAGGAGATCCATATTTCTGTTTTTTTAATGGAAATTCAGCTCTTAAAGTTACTAGGACTATGCCCCTGCCATATAATACATATGCATGCATATTACACACCTATATGTCTGGTAAGGTTCTTTGATAGGACACTTAAACATGTTACAGTTAAATATTTGTTATGCATTCATTCTGAGTGTATACACTTCCTTAGGATAAGCATATGCATATTTTGTATATCCATGAGATGACTATAGACACCCTAACCATATTATAGCAACAAGAAATGTATTCACTAGAATACATAAACAGGGCACATAGCCATGATGCTAGCATTTGCTATCAGTATGTTTTATATCAGTATTCTTCAACCAGTGGTTCGCGAGCATCTTGTTTCTCACCAATCCTTTGAATGTTGCTCTTAGTGGCCTCAAGGTAGGGGCTTATTTTTGAATTCCAGGCTTGGGACCAAGTTTTGGTTGCATAAAACCCAGGTATATTTCTAAACAGAGCCTCCTGTAGGCTGTCAGTCCACAGATTGTAGCCCTTATTTGGCACCCCGTGGAACCATTTTCATGCTTGTGTTGCTCCCCAACTCTTTTTACATTTGATTGTGGTAAAAAAAGGATGGGGATCACTGATCTACATCTTAGCAGATTATTATATATGCCTCTGTTAGGAATCAGTAATACTGCTTTCTCGAAGGGTACACTGGCAAACTCCATAGCCTCAACTAACAGTGAAATACACTGTGTCATTTGATTGGAATAACCTGCCTATTTCTTATTGCTCGTCCATCTATTCATGCAAACATTGAACTAGACTGCTGAGACTGTAATGTACCAATTATCCGCTTTCCCCAATCCTCTCCTATGGGCGAAAGGCCAGTGTTTGGTTGGAGGGGTCGGCGCCTCTCCCAATGTGCATAAATAGAAAGGATGCCAAACACATAAGCTGGTGTAGCGGGGAAAACCCCTGCACATTTATTCATAAACTTGATCAAGTGACTGAATAAATGTGCAGGGATTCTCCCAGTTACACCGGCTTATGTGTTTGGCATCCTTTCTATTTATGCACTGCTGAGTCTGTGTAATCTGTCAAGGATCCCAAACACTGTATATATTTAATATCTTGATAAAATATACCTACCGCAGGGAGAACCTTGGCATGTGAAATAAATACATTTATTTGCTTAGTTGATTAAGCAATATCTTAAGTTAACTGCCAACTCCCTCACCCATTCATAAAGCAGAAAAGGGCACCTCTGCCACTGGACTCTTTTTGGACAGGCCGCGTGGCACACAGATGGGAAAACAAGCACTTGCCACCAAATGCTCTAACAGCAATACAGGAAGGCAACTGAAACAAAGGCAGACATGGGATGCCAAACATTGCACACCAGTGTCCTACCTGATCCAGGAGCTGAAACACAGAAGAAGATATGAGGTAATGTACTAAGAAATAAAAAGGTTCAATGGAGCCTATGACACCTTATGGGCAGGCCAAATGCTTTTCCAAGTATAACATTTTTTTGCTTCCAATGGAATAAAAAGCAGGAACAAAAAAGTGCCAAACAGGCCCAGATTTTGTGGGAAGGCCACAAAGGCTAGGGCTTAGGGCAGCAAGATTTCAGGTGCATGTAAAACACTTTACATGTGGCAATCTTTGATAACCACAATGTAATGCCTTCTTGTGCATTTTCTCGAGACTAGTCATGATCACTGTATGTAAAGTACATGGCAAGTAGACAGTTATAATTGTAAGTGATTATCTGATAATATAAATAATATGCCCATACTCAAAGGTCCATTAGCAAACAAAATGGTTACATCACTAGTCAATTTAAGCTATGGATACTGGTAGCCAAACTAGCAAATGCAGGTGTGATCTAACAGTTCAGGCAGCTCTAATAATGTTTAGATCATATTAGTTGCCTGCTTAGCCAATAATAATACATAGGTGACAATATGATTTTCAGCAGACTGGATTTGCCAACATATTTGATCAGATTCTGAGCAATTCTCTACACATTCAAACTTCAATTTAGTTTATTTAAATATTGAAAATGATAATTTTTCAAGTACAGTGCAACAGTGTTTGCTATTACAGAACAATTTTCTATAATTTTAGGGGGTTATTTACTAAAATTTGAATTTATCTCATATCTTATTAAAAAAACCATGACCAAACTCCCATGCCCTATTTTAGCTTACTTATTTATAAAAAAAAATGAGATTTCTTTGGATCACGGAAAAACTTGATAAATTTGAGCGAAAACACCATTTGCTCCATTTTATTGCTCAAATGTTTAGGGCTTTTTCCCAAATGGCTCGAATTTTTGGGGTTTTTGCCCCGGCTAAACCCAAGCGCAGACCACAAAAACTTCAAATTGAGATAGGTACCTCTCCCATTGACTTATACAGGACCTCAACAGGTTTGAGATGGCAGATTTTTAGATTCGTACTTTTTGCAGCATTGGGGTATAATAAGTTTAAAAAAATTTGAGTTTTTTGAGATTTTAACATTTGAATTTTAAATAACCCCCTAAGTGTCACATGTTATTTCCAATGTATTTTCATTGTCACGTGCAACTGTAGCTCGTTAGTGCACTGCCATTCTGACTACAGGTACTAATATTATAAATGAATGCATTCATATTATGGGGGTTATTTACTAAACTCTGAATGCAATTTGTAGTTTTTTTTAATAAAATCAGAATTTTTCTGAATTTATTAAACCGCGAGGATGAAAAATCCGAATCAGAAAATCCGGCATCTCAGACCTGTCAAGGTTGCATATAATGGGAGAAGTCCCAATGATTTTTTGATGTGTGCTGGGTTTCGTGCAATCCTCCAAAGTTTTCAGAGTTTTCGGGCAAAAATCAGAGTTTTCCAGTGAAATTTCCGAAAAAATGGTGAAAATCTGATTTTTTTTTTCCCGCAAAGCAAATTTTTGTGAAGAAGTAATCATAAATAAACGTAAAAAACCTGAGCGTATTTGAGCGGAGTTTGTAGCAGACAATATTTAGATATATTTGGACTTTGATAAATAACCCCCTAAAACTCTATTTTATAGATAATAAATTGGTTAAATATATATGCAGTACATTAATGCTAATGTGCTCCTAAATTTTTATTGAACTCAGTATAATGTATAGGCTGCTGTAAAAGATTGGGAGACTTTTTGATGAGTGCCTGTAAAACATAATTATATATATGTGTTATGTAAATCTGGCTTAACATTTTCCTCCTGCAGTATAGTTGCAGCATGCTCCATTAATGTAGCTTTGTATTTTCTTTGTGTTTGTAAGTAGTGTTAAGTTTATATTTTACAAGGTAACCCCTCCCTAGTATATGACAGTGTGTCTTTTTAAAGGTGCCAGAACCGCAAGCAACGTCTACAGTCCAATATAGTTTTCAGGGGCGGAGTATTATCTTGTATTGTTCTGTACCTCAGAGGCAGTGTTTTGACAAAGCAAACATATTATTTGTTAGTAATACGAGTCTGTGCTTTCAAGTTAGGTAACTTGATGATCTGTAGATTAATGTCTTTATGCAAGTCACAGACAGATGTCAAATGGGCAGTGGGCAGTCATCCAGCTGTAATTGGACTACAACTCCAGGCAGCCTCTCATTGTCTCTGGGCACTGGAAGTAGTAATTCAGCATTAGCTTGAGGACTACATATTCTTGACATGGGAATTTCCAGATAGTAGGGTCCATAGCTATACTGAATTTAGTTAAAGGTACAATCCTTATTTGAAGAATAGCACAGCTATAACATAACATTTATAACGTACTGTTATAAATATAATTATACAGTTCTGACATTTTGGACAGAGAAGACCGCTGGTTTTAATGAGGCTATTCATATTAAGGTGGAGAAACCATTCCTAAACAGAGCAGGGGGCCTTCGACACCACCTGTCTGCTATATACAATGCTATTTACCTCTGTGGTTTCACAAAACTGCACAGCTCCATTCATGCAACTCTCACAAGTAACACCTGCCTTTTGAGATGCATAGTAATGCATGGTAATTCTATCACAGTAACTACACAACATTCACAACCTTTGAGAGTTTCAGTTGTCTGTCCCATCCCTGGATAGTTAAACTGTACCATTGTGAATGGATTATTGGAAAAGTTTATATGCCGAGGATTTCCCGTACCAGTCGGTTGAACTGAAGAAGCTGCTCGGATAAGTAGTGAAATGTCTTCAATAATTACTCAGCCCAGATGCTCCAGATTTACTTCCACTAGATATAACATGACCTGGATGAATGAAAACCTTCACAGACTCATTGTAAGATTATTTTTTAAAATTTTTCTAAAATTGCCTTAACCCAGGGCAGTTTTTTTGCTTGTTTTGGCAATTTGCAGGCATGTGGCATTGGCACATAAGATTTTATCAACAGATTTTATGACCAAATTGAATCTCTTCACATGAATAAGCAGGCATGAATAAAACAGTGGATGGTCAGTGGAAGATAGAAAGCACACAAAGGAACAAAGTGAAGAATGGATACAACAGGGTTAACAGAGAAAGCGCAGGTTAATCAAAAGGAAGAGTATAGATATAACACTACCCTGAGGGAACAGATTCTGCAGCTACAAAGAAATTGTGGTAAACAGGATGAAACAAATACAGAGATTCAGAGACACAAACAGGGAAGTAAATGGAAAAAATGTGTAAACAAGCATAGTGGACACTAGTATTATTAAATATAATATTATATTTGCACTAAAACATTATCTAGTCTAGTCCACTCCTGGCACTTAATGGCCAATGGGCAAACCTTGTGCATTTTTGCCCTCCATTTTGTACCTGAATGTTATCCACCCACTTAGACTGTAAGCTTTACAGGGCAGAAGCTTCCTTCCTAATTCCTTATTCATAATGCTTGTATTTTTCTACATTGTACAACTATATTGTGATGCATATTCCTGTAGCTCTTTATAAATAATGTTATACATACACACAGGGGGGGGGCACAAGCTCAAGCCTTTCATCTTTTAGGAACCAAACTTTTGTTTTTTCTTGGTGGTTCACCTTTACTTAACATTTAGTATGTTATAGAATGGCCAGTTCTAAGCAACTTTTCAACTGGTCTTCATTATTTATTTTTTATAATGTAATTATTTGCCATCTTCTTCTGACTCTGTCCAGCTTTCAAACAGGGAGTCACATGCCCCTTTTAAAAACAAATGCTCTGAAAGGCTACAAATGTATTTTTATTGCTACTTTTTATTATTCATATTTCTATTCAGGCCTCTCCTATTCATATTCCAGTCTCTTATTCAAATCTGTGCATGGTTGCTAGGGAAATCTAGACCATAGCAACTAAACTGCTGAAATTGCAAACTGAAGAGCTGCTGAAGAAAAAGCTAAATAACTCAAAAACCACAAATAAAAAAAATGAATAATCAATTGCAAATTGTCACAAAATATTGTTTACTACATCAAACTAAACATTAACTCAAAGGTGAACAACCCCCTTAAGAAATGCCTCAACTAACACATTTTTTCCGCAAAACCTTGTGTAAGTTCCTTTCCTCATGCAGGGTTTCCTTCATGATTTTGTGTGCTGAAAGGCTAGAACAGTCATAAATATTCCCCTATGTGCTTGCAGTGGTTTTTGGAGATTATAATGGATTCATATCACTCCTGAAACCAGTGAAACATATAATCTAATTTGAATTCCCCATCACATTCACACAGGCATGGGGAGAATATACAAACTATAGAGAACATGAAACATAAGCAAGCAGAACAAATTGTTGCGAGACAGAAGCTGGACGTTGGGACAATCCAGCCTTGGTGTTTTAGGCGTTTCTTAAAAATGGCTAGAGGGCAGATGGACTTTTTACGAATTACAGTGAGAGCTAATAAGGGGTCATTACAGTCAACAGGATAAACAGAACAGTCAGAGAAAAATACACAGCTCTGGGATTAAAGACATTCTGTTATTCAAAAAAGTTTATTTATACCTCAAAATAATACCTGTATCATATTTTTGCTAATCTAATTTAATTAAATACTGAAAAATATATTTATATTTCTCTAAAAAGAAGTATTCACGTTTTTAACTTTCATAACCAAACATATTTCCTTCTACCCCTTTTCAAAGAATTCTAGCGGTCTTTATAAACATGATGACTAGTCGTCCTTTATACTTTAATCATATACTTTTGTTTATTTGCATATTTCGTCCTATTTTCCTGTGTCAACAAATCATGAAACCAATGGCTCATGTTGCATTTGTACTACTTCAGGTTTGCAAAAAGAGCCACAGGGCCAGGTCACCACAAAAAAATCCACTTACTTTTCATTTATTCCTATGGGATTTTTAGAAGTGTATTTATCAAATGGTGAATTCTAACTTTCGCCCATTGATAAATACACTTCCCAAATCCCATAGGAATGACTAGAGAGTGGGGGTATCTCACAGTTTGATACATCTGCCCCACTGTGTTTAAAAATGCCATTGATTGCCTGTACAAAGCTATGGCACAATTGACATTTTTACCATCTACGTTTTTTGACAAGACTGTGATTGCACCTTCTTTTTGTTTTGATTGGCTTGTAAATAATTAAGAAATTAAGGAAAACCTTGAAGATATTGTGGATCAAACAAATGCTAGAAAATGTTAAGTCTATTATGGACCAGAGTTACTAAAATACATCCACTGCCTGTATCTAGTATCTTTCTCAACAAAACTTTTTTCTAATTGGCACCACTCAAGAAATGACCAGAACACAATGGATCTGTTTAGTGTGAAAGGCCTGAAACTGTTTTTCTCCACAGTTCTGAGTTAATGCACTTATAATACACAAAAGCTATGAATATCTTGTAAATTATATCCTTATAAATGGTGAGTTCTGATGTCATCAGTTATAAACGGTGAATTCTGATGTCATTTCTGTCACGACTCACTGAAATTTGTGTATTAAAATAAATAAAGTACCCCCAGTTGCAAAATATGAGGATATTAGAGGTTACCTCAGAGTTCCATGACCTGTATAAAAACAGGTCATGAAACTCCTCGGTAACTTATAATATCCTTATATTTTACAAGAGGGGGTACTTTATTCACTATATTATGAACATGTACTTCAATAGCAGAAAAATGGTAGGCTAGTTTTAGAGATCTAGACCTACAGCCACAAAATTGTTTGATTCACACATAGATATCCACACACAGAGGCCATGGCTACCTTCTTGTCATGTTCAAAATCCTTCCATTGTACTGTGCACTGTCCCAGAGCTGGAGAGAAAAACAAAGATGCGCATGACATGGCATTCCCACATATATACCCCAAGCTGCCGTTGTTTCAGCAAACAGGAGCACTGGCCCAGTGTATCGGGTAAGCGATTCAAATCCAACCTTTCTTCTCCTTTAAAGGGGTTGTTCACCTTCCAGCACTTTTTCTCAGTTCAGTGGGTTTCAGATAGTTCACCAGAAAAAAAGACTTTTTCAGTTGCTTTCTATTTTTGACCATTTTTCTAATATTGAGTTTTAAGGTTAATTTTTCACCTTCTTATGTCTTTCTGAAGCAGCTCTGGGAAAGGGGGTCGCCGACTCTGTAAATGTTTCTAAATTGATACATTAAGGGGGTTATTTATCAAAGGCTGAATTTTAGAGCTTTGAGAGCTTTTCTAGACCTGGAATAAACTCAAATGAACTCACAACTTGAATGGTTTCTAATTTAAAAAACCAAATCAAGTTTTTTAAGAAAAAACTTGAAAAGCTCAAATCAGTGTAGCCAGGGTGAAAAAGTTGAATACTCGGTATTGATAAGAGTTTTCGTCATTAAAAAACCCTAAATCAATCTAATTGTTCAAGATATCAATTTTTCACCAAAAATTACCCTCCAAATCTCAAATTTTTCATGGAAACCCCAACTTGACCTTTGATGATACATTTCTTATCTTTGTCCCTGCTGAGCAGAATCCCTGAATTTCATTAAAGGCGGCTGTTATAATTTATACAATAGTAGCTAATATTTCACAGATGCAGCTGAGAAATGTATCAACTAAATGTAGCAAATTGTAACAATTGTTAAATTAAATGTAACAGTTCAGAATCTGCACCTGAATTACTGAGCTGCCAGACTGAAATACCAGGGACAGGAACGTTAAACTTTAGAATTCAATTTTGAAAAAAAACGGTAAAAAATAAACTAAACTGAAAAAAGTGTTTGGAAGATGAACAACCCCTTTAATTGCTGGACTGCACTTTTTTTGTATTCTCTGCACTTTATTCTCACAATCCTTCCACAAAGAAGCAGCCCATATACTGTACAATACCATTAGGTCTCCCTGAGTCTGATCCTTGAACTATTGCCTGACCACATTTCATCCATCATTTTTCAACACCAGTCCACATCATTCATCATTTGTGACAAAGCGGAATAGGTTTATTTATGTCATCTGCTTGATGAACTCACTAATTATGGGTATTGTGGTCTGACCTTGCTTTTTGACTTAGCTGTTTAAATGCCCTTTGGAAAGTCAGTCTTTACATGAATTATTTTGTATTTTTTTTAATGCAAATCTTAATGTTTGCCAGAGGGTACGCTCAATCTGCTTTATTAATGTTTATATATTTACTTAACTCTTTTCTGCAGTGGCAAAATAGAAGTTTCAAATGGTGACAAGTAGAAAATGGCAAGTGTTCACCTCGACTGATTTGCTATAAAAAAATAGATTTTGGGTATGGACATCATAGATTTATGTAAATATCCTGGATAGAAAGTGTGTTAAGCTGGAATGTGTCAATTTGTAATAACAACTTGAGTATTTTAGCAGAGACAATTTTCAGTATTGTCTATAGCAGGGTATTTCCTGGCGTTCTGTAGCTGCGAAAAATCCCAGGCAACAAGTAGCACCATCCGTCATTGCTCTTATGTACCATATCCTGCATCAACCACTGACTAGATTGAGCTGAGCCATCAGTGCCCCTACCAGGCGGGTCTTGAAACTCTGACTCCTCCATTGTATACCCTGAAGAAAAGAACTGATTGAGCACATTTGCCTTTTCTGTATCTTTTAACTACATTATTAATTATTATTTAATTATTAATTTAATAATTAATTTAATGGAGCCACCTGCATATTTCCACTATTAATATTGTATCTGATTATTTGTTTGCAAAAATGGTATAATGTTTTGCAATGAGTAAAACAACAAAACAACTAGGAAGATAAATGGTCAATACCCAGCAGGACGTTTTAAAAGAAAATGTTATAAAAAGAAATGAAACATAAATAATAGGCCCCGCTACTACTCCCTTTTCTGAAATGTATAAACAAGTGCAAGCCACACAAACTAAATAAATAAACTCCCACTATTATCTGTCAGTCAAATCAGAACAACTATTTCATGTGTTACTATAGAGTTCATAAGACATCAGAGGACATTGCCATGGCAAGCTGTATTTGTTGGAAAGAAGTAAAGAGGGTCGAGACATGGTATGTAAAGAGGGGAGACATGGTATAATAATATTTTATAGAATTCTTAAGTAAAAAGAAGGCAACAGTGTAAGATGCCAACAGATTTATGTACATGTTGTAGATTAGGTGTGTTTTATAAAGTACCTATGCTTTATATATAAGGGGGGCCATCATTTCTCATCATGAATGAAACCAGAACAAAGATCTGGACTTACAAACAAGGAGGTAACTCATGTTTGCCCAGTACCAGCAGTTAAGCACCTAAAGAGCAACATTTTGCACACCTTACAGCTAATTCTTCTAACCATTAAAGAATGAACCCCTGTGTTAGGTTCTGCAGTAGATCTCCTGTATCAGTATTCCTATATGACTTTTCCTGCAATTCACAGTAGAGGGATTCTCTAATTAGGCAATTTGGTTCCATTTTTTTCCATGGCATTTTTCAAATCTCTACTTTTTTTCCAGGGCAGCTGTGCCATTTCTAAAAAATAAAAATATTATTAGTCTTTTGCTGTTTATCAGACTCATTAACATCTAGACCCATAATAGCTTTAAGCAGGTAAACACCTGTGCTTTATTCACAGCAAAGTTTTCCACAGAACATGACTTTTTTCAGTTTTAATCAGAATATGCAAACAATGAAACTACAATTCATTCTTCAGATAGCTGAGTAGACTGGTCCACTGCCCACCTGCATATCTAAGAAATATGCTCGTTATATAGTGCCTCAGCCACTGTTAGGGCAAATCAAATTCAAATAAAGAAAGGTCAATATATTGAATCACATTCTCTCACTCTTATTTTCAAAGCTTATGCTTTATGTATACAAAAAACCTTTTGTAAGAAGACTGATGGGAAATAACGATTCTCTTGTGCTATCAGTATCATGATTTCTACATTTGTGTCAGTGTGGACGTGCAACCAGTTGAATTGCATGCATCAATCTGGTCCAACAAATAACAGCTTTAATCAAAAGGGCATGTGCCTCAAAAAGGCATTGGGTTTCGGAAAGAAGAAGAAAGGAGCAAGAAACACATTGTTTTGTTACTTGTGTTTGTTTTTTTTTGAGATCATAGACACTTTAATTAAATTTATTGTTTCATGAGATTTTAAGATGAACCATTTATATTTCCTAACTTTCTGCTACATGTTTACAGATACATCACAAACTAGTACACATAACAGACATCTGCCCACAGTCTGTCATTTACTTCTTTGTTTTACAAGTTGAAATAACTAATTTTTTAGTCTTGATCATGTTACTTTTAATTCAACAGTTACTGAGCAATCGTCTGTCTATTAACGTACAAAAAGAAAAAGTCAATCAAAAGCTTCTACCTGTGACTACCATCACCCATAAAGCGTAGGACGTCCCACCAAAAATGGTACTGTAATGGGTGGGGACCCCAGGAAGGAACTTTAACAAAGTAAAAAAAATATACTAAATATTATTTCCATTGAATAGGTTCACACTGCAAGTGCACACATTTTCCCCTGTCCTCTCCATGTCAACACGTTATGGGGATAGGTCCCTCCCTCTCCTAATTGTAGAACCCACCCATTAATTAATCAATAAATACTTACCCCTCACATTCCCCGGCGTCTTTTTTTGGGTTCTCATTTCTCTCTCCTAGCTCCTTGCCAGGAGCTTGTAGTTTTATTTTTCCCAGGGGTGTAGCAGGGGCTGCTGTGTAGCGTCCCAGAGACTGAGTTTTTTCAGCTCATATGCTGCTTTTCTCTCCGCTCGCACTAGTCCTTGGGCATGTTTAGGACTTCGCGTGGGTCTCCCTGCTGACTAGCCGTTTCCGGTTCACGTGGAATCCGGCGGCTCGGGTTCCCTCACCCATTACTATTTTTAGTCAGCAGGGGGGATGGCGGCAGGTCTGGAGGTTTATAGGACGTGCGCGTTTTTTGCGGCAGCCCTGCCGGCCGGAAGGTGGAGAGGCGGAAATAGTCAGGGAGGCTTCCTTCCGCCTCGTCCCGGACGCGACCCCCGGACGCGACCCCCGGACGCGATCCCCGGACCTTCCCGCGGGTCCGGTCCGACGGACCCTCCTCCCTCCCGGCCGCTTCCGGTTCCGGACTAGGAATCTGTTTCTAGGGGAAGACATTAGCGGGGAGCTTCCGGTGCCGACTCCTCACTCCGTCTGCCCAACCACTCGCGCGCGGGCGGAGCTAGGGGGAGTGGCAGGGGGCGTAGTCCTCCTCAGCGTCCTTGAGGCTCCGGTCTCTCCTTTTCTCCCTAATGACGGATTTTCGATGCACCTGCATATAATTGAAAGCTATTGGAGGGCGTGTACCCTCCAGGCCTTTTAAGGAGCAGGCTGCAGTGTGCGGTCTTTTCTTCAAGGCTTCACAAGACGCTGCTCTGGGTGGATTACCTTGTTTTCCTGGTAGGTAGAGGAACAATTTTCAGAGGACTGGGTATAATTAACCTGCTCATACCCACATGGGGGTTTTCTATGCTTTTGTTTTTTGGTAGGTTTCCCAGTTCCTGGTTTGTTCTAGCCGCCATCCCCAGAAAGTCTTCACCCCTGGTTCAGGTAAAAAAAAAAAAAAAAAAAGGGGAGAGGGTTTTTCTTTATAAGTCTATCTAGGGATGCTTGCTAGGACT
Organism: Xenopus petersii; assembly: GCA_038501925.1. Lineage (NCBI taxonomy): Eukaryota > Metazoa > Chordata > Amphibia > Anura > Pipidae > Xenopus > Xenopus petersii. The sequence continues at coordinate 107,716,439 of CM076676.1, forward strand.
TCCATAATATAATTTTTCTTTCTCCTTTTCTGGCAGTGCAATGAGGCCTTCCAGATCCAGAGAGAGATCTAAAGAACAGTCTATTCCCAGCGAAGACAGTGTTCAAGCTACCCAGACTCAATGCTTAGGATGTTCAGAGGCTCCCCTTCCTGATAAGAAGCTATGCCTATCATGTCTGAATGCGGTAGCCGGACAGTCAGCTGGAACCAACACTGACATCCTTGCTTGGATAAAGGAAACAGTTGCCAAGGAAGTGCAGGCAGCATCCAGGGATATGGGAGGGCCTTCTAGACTCTCCATTCCCCAGGAGGAGGAAGGAGATTGCTGGGCAAGTTCAGTGCTGGATTCAGGATCCGAACTAGAAGATGAGGAGTCTCTCCAGTCAGCCTTCGATTTTGCCCTGGTGCAGCCTTTAATAAAGGCAGTAAGAACCTCCCTAGCTCTGCAGCAGGAGGAACAGGCTACTTCTTCCACCTTCCTTCCCAGATCCAAGGTCACAGCCCAGGTTTTCCCTCTACCTCAGGAAGTACTCGACTTGGTTAAGTCTGAATGGGAGACGGTATCCAAGCGAAGTTATGCTCACGCAAGATTCGGTAAACTTTATCCATTCAAGGAGGAAGATTTTAAGGATATATCTACGATCCCTAAGGTTGATGCTCCAGTTTTGAATTTAACAAAGCATACTGTTCTACCTATTGAGGATCAGGCTACATTGAAGGACTCTATGGATAGACGTCTTGAGACTGACCTGAAGAGGGCCTTTTTAGTGGCAGGAGAAGCCCTTAAGCCAGCCTTGGCAAGTCTGTCAGTAGTTAAAGCTATGGAGATCTGGCTATCTAACATAGAATCAGCTCTAAGAGAGGGCCGCGACAGAACAGATATTATTGACGGCTTGAAGGAGCTCAAATTGGGCTCGTCATTTCTGATGAATGCCTTGGTCGATCAGGTACACCTAGCCTCTAGATCTGTAGCACTTTCTGTCTCTGCTAGGAGAGCCTTGTGGCTCAGATCCTGGGAGGCCGACACAGCCTCCAAGTTTGCCCTGTGCTCCTTGCCCTTTCAGGGTCATACACTTTTCGGAAAGAAGATGGAAGATCTTATCTCTAAGGCATCAGGAGGCAAGAGTCAATTACTTCCACAGAAGAGAAAAAGGAAGTATCCTTATAAACAATCAGCCAGGGGCAGAGGCTCATTTAGAGCTAGATCCCCTCCACGCGACCAGCGGAGTTTTCGTTCCAGAAACGAAAATCCGAGATCCGGCAGTTGGAGAGGGGGACAATCAGGAGTCTTTAAGGTGGCTAGAGGCAGGGCATCTAGCAATCCCAGAAGACAATTCTGAAGGTGGTGCTCCCCAGGGGCAGACAGTAGGGGCAAGACTGATGCTGTTCCTGACCGCCCGGGAAGGTTCTATAGAAGACAATTGGATTCTGAGCATAATTCGAGAAGGATACAAGCTGGAATTCAAGTATCTTCCTTCTCCATCTTTTCGACCTTCACCTCTTCCATCAGGCCTGAGGAAGAGAGAAGCCTTTCAGCTATGCCTTTCAACCTTGAGGACTCAAAGGGTCATCTCGCAGGTTCCAAGAAAGGAATGGGGCCAAGGAAACTATTCAGTTTTCTTCATAGTCCAAAAGCAGTTAGGAGCATGGCGTCCAATCCTGGATCTGTACAGGGTCAATCAGGCTCTGAGGGTTCAACGGTTCAGAATGGAAACCATAGATTCAGTCAGAGCAGCAATTTCACCAGGCGATTGGATGTGTTCTCTGGACATCAGGGACGCTTATCACCACGTGCCAATTTGCAGATCGGATCGAAGGTTCCTGAGATTCATGGTGGCCAAGGAACACTTTCAATTCCGATGTCTGCCCTTCGGCCTTTCCACGGCGCCAAGGATATTCACGAAGGTCATGGTTACTCTAGTAGCTCAGCTGCGCAGACAGGGTATCCGAGTGTTCCACTACCTGGACGACCTTCTAATATTAGCCTCTTCTCGATCCCTGGCTGTCAAGCACAGAGACCAAGTGATGGATTTCCTGAAGTCCCATGGTTGGACTCTAAATTTACAGAAGAGTCAGCTAGAACCATCTCAAACGCTTCAATACCTGGGAGCGCTCCTAGATTCCAGGAGAGGTATAATTTCTCTGTCCAGGAGAAGACAATTTGCACTAAGAGAGGAGATCAGACCCATTCTCGAGTGCGCCAGGATCTCAGCAAAGCTATGCCTAAGGATCCTGGGCATGATGTCATCTTCCATAGGCTTGGTCCCATGGGCTCACTGGAGAATGAGACAGCTTCAGCTTTCTTTTATCCACCAGTGGAACTGTTGGGACAAGGATCAACTGATAGAGTTGTCCCCTTCAGTCCTCACAGACCTGAATTGGTGGTTGATTCCCAGTCATCTCTCTCAAGGGTCAGAGCTATTTCCAGCAGCCTGGATAACGATTTCCACAGACGCCTCCGGAACAGGGTGGGGAGCTCAACTGGGCTCCCAGGTGGCTCAAGGTTTATGGCAAGAGCAGTGCTCAGAAGAGCCATCAAATGTCTTAGAACTAAGGGCCATCCTGCAGGCCTGTCTGGCCTTTCAAGATCAGCTCAGAGGCAAGAGACTAAGGATAAAATGCGACAACACCACAGCAGTGGCTTACATCAGAAGGCAGGGAGGAACAGGGAGTCCCTTTCTCTTCTCGGAGGTGGAACCGATCTTCCAGTGGGCAGAGTCAAGGCTTCTAGACTTTACGGCAGTATATCTTCCAGGAAGATTAAACAAAGCTGCAGACTTTCTCAGCAGGTATGCGGTTGGGAGTCACAATTGGAGTCTGAAACAAGAAGTTTTCAGAACTCTGGTCCGGATTTGGGGTCAACCAGTCATAGACCTCATGGCCTCATCCAGCAACTCCAAGTGTCCGCACTTCTTTTCAAGGGAACCGGATCCGAGGGCACTAGCCGTAGACGCCCTGGCTCAGAGGTGGACACATCCTTTATGCTACATCTTTCCTCCTCTTCCTCTGATCCAGACAGTAATTCAGAAGATCAAACAGGAACAGGCAGAGGTAGTTTGCATTGCTCCAGCCTGGCCACGGAGGCCGTGGTTCACGGATCTAGTCCAGCTCTCGACAGAACAACCTTGGAAGCTTCCTCTCTCGAGGGATCTTCTAGTACAGGGTCCATTTGTACATCCAGATCCAGGGCCCCTGGCGCTCACGGCATGGCGATTGAGCGGCAGAACTTAGAATCCCAGGGGCTTTCAAACAGAGTAGTTCAAACATTACTAAGATCCAGAAAGTTTTCTACTAACTCAAGATACTCTAGGATATGGGATATCTTTGTCAACAGTATAAATAGATCTCAAGTTCTGCCAATCTCGGTTACTGAACTCTTGGATTTTCTACAATCAGGAATAGAGAAAGATTTATCTATCAGTACACTCAGAACTCAAGTCTCTGCTATCTCAGTGATTTCAGGAGTAAGATGGTCACAGCATCCTCTGGTGTCACGATTTTTTAAAGCAGCAATCAGAATCTTGCCAGCCAGAAGACCAACATGTCCGTCCTGGGATCTTCCTAGGGTTCTCAGTATGTTATCTTCGTCCCCTTTTGACGATATGGATTCTCTCTCGCTATGGTTATTGACAGTCAAGACAGTCTTTCTAGTGGCCATCACATCTGCAAAGCGAGTAGGAGAATTACAGGCTCTCAGTTTTTCGCCAGATAGCCCTACCTTCCTCCCAGATCGTGTGATCTTGAGATTCAATTCTTCATTCAAACCCAAGGTTGTTTCGCCATTTCACCTCAGGGATGAGTTGGTGTTACCAGCATTTGCAGGAGAATCGGTATCTTCAGATTTAAAGAGTCTAGACGTGGCGGAAAGTATCAGAATCTACTGCGAAAGAACCAATTCCATTAGGAATTCGGATAGGCTCTTCATCATTCCGTCAGGTTTAAGAAAGGGGAATACTGCCTCATCTAGATCCATTTCAGATTGGATAAAATGGATTATTAGAAGAGCCTACTCTTCGGCAGATCTTCCAGAGCCTTCCAGAGTAAAGGCACACTCAACCAGGGGTCATGCAGCTTCTTGGGCGGCAGAAGCAGGAGTACCTCTAGACGTTATCTGCCGAGCAGCATCTTGGTCTACTCCCTGCACTTTCATCTCTCACTACAAGCTGGATGTGAGAGCTTCAGAGTACTCTCTCTTTGGAGCTAAGATTCTTAAATCAGCCTCCACTAGGAAATAAAATATTTTCCTTTTTTGCAACATTTATTGTCTTGAAGTTTTATTCTTCCCACCCTGGGACATTTAACTTGCTACGTCCCATAACGTGTTGACATGGAGAGGACAAAATTATATCATACTTACCGTAATTTTCCTTTCCCGGTCCTCTCCATGTCAAGGTTTTCCCTACCCGTGATGTCATTTTAGATTACGAACTTGTAACTAGACGCCGGGGAATGTGAGGGGTAAGTATTTATTGATTAATTAATGGGTGGGTTCTACAATTAGGAGAGGGAGGGACCTATCCCAATAACATGTTGACATGGAGAGGACCGGGAAAGGAAAATTACGGTAAGTATGATATAATTTTCCCTTATTTCAGGAACCATTGCCATAGCCAATAAATAGATCAAAACATCACTTGGCCTGAAGCACCAGGGCACTTTAACTTTACTTGAATCGGGTATCATTGTTATGTAAATAGCTTTTTTCTCCAACTTGTTTGATGTGGGCAATCGATGTTGGGTAAATGTGCACCGTTGATTGTGAATGACTTGTGCCAAATACTTTCCTGTTGATACTTGATATTCTAATACATATCTTAGAGGTCTCTGGACACATTAGAAAGCAAATGGGGGGTATACTTCTCTGAGCTCTCTTTAGATGCACTACTTATTATCCTTTTTTGTAACTAATGTGCTTTGCAAAAGTCTTCCCCCCCCTTGGCATTTTTCATGTTTTGTTGCCTCACAACCTAGAATTATGGATTGTTTGAGAGTTTGCACCATTTCATTTACAGAACTCAATTGGATTGAGGTCTGGACTTTGACTAGGCCATTCCAACACATTTAAATGTTTCCCCTTAAACCACTCAAGTGTTGCTTTAGCAGTATGCTTTGGGTGATTGTCCTGCTGGAAGGTGAACCTCTGTACCAGTCTCAAATCACAGGCAGGTTTTTTTCAAGAATATCCCTGTATTTAGCACCATCCATCTTTCCCACGACTCAGATCAGTCTCCCACTCCCTGCTGCAGAAAAACATCCCCACAGCATGATGCTGCCACAAACCATGTTTCACTGTGGCAATGGTGTTCTTGGAAGATGGGATGTGTTGGGCTTGCACCAGACATAGCATTTTCCTTGTTGGGCGAAAAGTTCAATTTTAGGCTCATCTGACCAGAGCACCTTCCTCCATATATTTTATATTTATATTAACTTTAAATAAAGCCCCGTAATTGTCCTATGGACAGATACTCCAGTCTCTGCTGTGGAACTCTGCAACTTCAGGGTTACCTTTGGTCTCTGTGCTGCCCCTCTGATTAATGCCCTCCTTGCCTGGCCTGTGAGTTTTGGTGGGCGGCCCTCTCTTGGCAGGTTTTTTTGGTACCATTGTTGTAGTACCATGTCAGAAAAGGTGTGTTGATATGGACAGATCATGTGACACATTGCACACAGGTATACTTCATTTTGCTAATAATGTGACTTTTGAAGGTAATTGGTTGCATCAGGATTTTTTAGGGGCTTTATGGCAAGGGGGGAGAACACATATGCACATGCCAATTTTCAGGTTTTTTTTTTTTAAATTCTTTTATATATATATATATATATATATATATATATATATATATATATATATATATATTAATTCTCTTTTCACTTCACCAACTTAGGGGCATATTTATCAATGGTCGAAGTGAATTTTCAAATTAAAAAACTTCGAATTTCGAAAGTAATTTTTGGGTACTTCGAGCATCAAATAGGCCAAATTCGACTTTGACTTCGGTTCGAATTGAAAAACCTTCGAAAATTCGACCACTCAAAAATCGAAGTACTGTCTCTTTGAAAAACTTTGACTTCGACACCTAAAACCTGACGAATTGCTGTTTAGCCTATGGGGAACCTCTTAGAACCTATCTGAGGCTTTGAAGTTTTTTTACTTAAAAATTCGATGCTTGATAAATATGCCCCTTAGACTATTTTGTGCAGATCCATCACATAAAATAAGATTAAGAAACATTTAAATTACAGGTTGGAATGTAACAAAACAGGTAAAAAGCCAAGCGGGTGAATACTTTTGCGAGGCAGTGAATGACTGGTAAAAAGACGTTGTTACACTGAGATACCATTGCTCTAGTTGAGCCTCCTTTTGCAAATGTAACAGCCTCTAGACGCCTCCTATAGCCTTTGATGAGTGTCTGGATTCTGGATGGTGGTATTTTTGACCATTCGTCCATCCAAAATCTCTCTAGTTCAGTAAATTTTGATGGCTGCTAAGCATGGACAGCCTGCTTCAAATCATCCCACAGATTTTCAATGATATTCAAGTCGGGGGACTGTGACGGCCATTGCAGAATATTGTACTTCTCCCTCTCCATAAATGCCTTTGTAGATTTCGAAGTGTGTTCAGGGTCATGGTCTTGTTGGAATATCCAACCCCTGTGTAACTTCAACTTTGTGACTGATGCTTGAACCCAGTCCCAGAACTAACCACACAGCCCCACAGCATGATGGAACCTCCACCAAATTTGACAGTAGGTAGCAGGTGTTATACTTGGAATGCGGTGTTCGTCTTCCGCCATGCAGATTGCTTTTTGTTATGACCAAATAACTACATTTTTGTCTCATCAGTCCAACGCACTTTGTTCCAAAATGACTGTGGCTTGTCTAAATGAGCTTTTGCATACAACAAGCGACTCTGTATGTGGTGTGAGTGCAGAAAGGGCTTCGTTCTCATCACCGTAATATTGATAAATTAGCGTCAGAACTCAAGTCTAGGAAATGGAAAAAATTTTGCAGGGATAAGACAAATTTTGCAGAGGGGAGAATATATGAGGAACCCATCTCCACCAGCAAAAACTCTAATAAAAAATATACAACTATTAGTAGGTCAGAATTAGATACAGACACATCTGACAGTGAGTTAAGTGGAGTTTCAACGTCCGCTACAAGAGGTGAACAACAAAACAGAAATCAGTCAAAAGATAGAAATTTAAGACATAACAACTCTTCTGCTCCTATGACTTTTTTAGGGGTACCCCATCATGGACCTGCAAACAAATCAGGTCTAAGAGACAGACAAAGGTGGGGATACCGCATGAAGAAGTAGCACAAACAGATGCGCTACAAATTTTCAATTTATCCACAGTTACACTTGATAAATACCAGCAAAAAGCACTTCAGAAAGGGCTGTCTTTCTCTCCTACGGATACATTTAGAATTTTTAGCTGGATTAAAGATTTACATTTATTTGGTAGAAAACTTTTGTTACATAAGCACTTTACCAAAACCACTACCACTCAGAGTGGTCTAGGGAAGAAAGTAGGGCCCTAGAGGATTTGTGTCAATTATTAGAAGAAAACGATAGTGAGACTGACTGTATTAAAGGCCCATTCACTGTGTTTAAACCTAAAAGCACCTTTACACCTCCAGGTTCACTGTGCCCAAAGGTAGAAGTTTTTATTGAGGCCTGCACACATGACCTCAGAAATCTCAAGCATAAGAATAGCACAGTCACTTATACTAGTAACAATCTGTCCAGGAGAGAAAGACAAGGGTTGAAGCAATTACAGGCAAACACAGAGATAATCATCAAACCTAGCGATAAAGGAGGTAACATCATTATTCAAAATAGAAGCACTTATGTGAAAGAATGCATGAGACAACTAGGTGACAAAATGTGTTATACTCAGCTACTCAAGGATCCCACCAAAGGATTTCAAATAACATTATCCCGAATTTTGAAGACAGGTCTAGAAAAACGATTAATCAATAAAGATGAATTTGAATTCATGGCAGTTAAATCTCCAGTTATCCCAACTTTTTACACTATCCCTAAGATCCACAAAAATCCTTCAAGTCCACCTGGACGCCCCATAGTTTCAGGGATAGGCAGTCTGACCGAACCCTCCAGCAAATATGTTGATGAAATTCTAAAACCATTTGTCAGCTGCCTACCATCCTTTATACAGGACACCACAGACGCAATTAGGCGTTTGGGTGGCATCAGCCTGGGCGACAATCATTACTTAGCGTGTTTAGATGTCGAATCACGTTACACCAGTATACCACATGAATTTGGCCTGAAGGCAGTTCAAGACACCCTTGCACAGCGTGGACACCAATTTACTTTACACAATAATTTTGTTGTTGAGCTGTTGGAATTTGTATTAACTCATAACTATTTTACTTTCAACAGTAAATACTTCCACCAGCTAAGGGGGACAGCAATGGGAAGTACATGCGCCCCTTCGTACACTAACATCTTTTTGGGCTGGTGGGAAAATTATCTGGTGTTTGGGGATGATCTGTCAGAATACACACAGCACATTCCACTCTGAATTGGCTACATAAATGACATAGTACTAATATGGACTAGCACCAGTCATAAGTTTTTCGAATTTGTAGCGAAGCTTAATACTAATCATATTAATTTAAAGGTAACTGCTGAGATCAACGCAAATACAGTAAATTTTTTGGATATTCGCATATTTTGTGACAAAACTCATAATAACAATCCAGCGACTTCAGTTTATAGGAAAGAGACAGCCACCAACAGTCTACTCCATGCAGACAGCCAACATCCAAGAAATACCATTTTAGGAATACCAGTTGGCCAGTATCTGAGGATAAGACGGTTATGTAGCACAATAGAGGAATACAAAATAGAGGCTAAAAAACTTTATGCACGGTTCAAAGAACGTGGATATAGTCACAATGCACTAAAAAAAGCATACAAAAGAGCTTTGGAATCAGATCGGAACCTACTCCTAAACAGTCAAAAGAAAACCACCCAGCCAAAAAATAGCAGTCCAGGGTGCATCAGACTCATTGGTGATTACAGTAATGAGCATAGAGAAATAAGACATATAGTGAGCAAACATTGGCACATTCTCCAACAAGACACCTCACTCAGGGCCGCCATCAGGGGGGGACAGGGGGGACAAGCGTACCGGGCCCGGGCATGAAGGGGGGCCCGGCAGCGCTGCATTTTTTGAAGATCCGGGCCCCCCTTACGAGCGCCCGAGCCGTACGTCTTGCCTCTGTGCTGCCGAATGCGGAAGTGCCGAAAAGCCGAAGCCGATGCGCCGAAAAGACCCGAAGTCACGGAAAAAGCCGAAGTCACGAAGCGCCGAAAAGACCCGAAGTCACGAAAACAGCCGAAGTCCTGAAGCAGCGCAAAGACCCGAAGTCACGAAAACAGCCGAAGCCGAAGTCCTGAAGCAGTGAAAAGACCCGAAGTCACGAAAGGAGGTGAAGTTGAAGTACTGAAGCCGTGAGTTCAATTCTACTGAACACCAGTTTGTGTATTTTTTTTTTTTTTTTAATCTCCTGGCCACCAATGTATTATTTTAATATTCTATAGGACCCTGCAACCAATCTTATTTTTTAAAACATGTTTTTTTGGGGCCCCAATTTTTTTTTTAACTCGTAAGGGGGCCCCTGCCGCCAATGTTTTTTTTTTTTTTTTTTCAAAAAAATTTTTTTTTTTTTCAAATTTTTTTTTGGGGCCCCAATTTGTTTTTAACTTATAAGGGGGCCCCTGCCGCCAATGTTTTTTTTTTTTTTTTCAAAAAAAATTTTTTTTTTTTTGGCCCCAATTTGTTTTTAACTTATAAGGGGGCCCCTGCCGCCAATGTTTTTTTTTTTTTCAAAAAATTTTTTTTTTTTTAAATTTTTTTTTGGGGCCCCAATTTGTTTTTATTTTATAAGGGGGCCCCTGACGCCAATGTTTTTTTTTTTTTTTTCAAAAAAATTTTTTTTTTTTTTTAAATTTTTTTTTGGGGCCCCAATTTGTTTTTAACTTGTAAGGGGGCCCCTGCCGCCAATGTTTTTTTTTTTTTTTCAAAACAATTTTTTTTTTTTTTTTAAATTTGTTTTGGGGCCCCAATTTGTTTTTAACTTGTAAGGGGGCCCCTGCCACCAGTTTTTTTTTTTTCAAATTTTTTTTTGGGGCCCCAATTTGTTTTTAACTTATAAGGGGGCCCCTGCCACCAATGTTTGTTTATTTTTTAGTTTTTTTTACATTTTTTTTGTTGGGGCCCCAAGTTTTTTTTAACTTATAAGGGGGCCCCTGCCACCAATGTTTTTTTTTTAAAAAAAAAATTTAAATTTTTTTTTTTGGGGCCCCAATTTTTTATAAGGGGGCCCTGACCATCAATAGCTTTTTACAACTTGTGGGGGGGGGGGGTTACTTTTTTAGCGCTGATGTCTGTGTGGTCTTTTAACTGCGATGTGGAGTGGGCGGGAAATGGGGTGGAGCTTGGTCGTCAGTGTGGGCGGGGCCCAGGGGGCCCCAAAAATTTTGTTGTACGGGGCCCCGTGATTTCTAATGGCGGCCCTGACCTCACTAAAGCAAGTGATTGGAGATCAACCGCTCATAACCTTCCGACGAAGTAAAAATCTTCGTGATAGTCTTACCCAAAGTCATTATGTGCCCCCTACATAAAATACGTGGCTGTCCAATAAAGTAAAAGGGTGTCATAAATGTGGGAAATGTGTAGCATGTCCATTTATAAGAAGTGTCCACATTTATTAGAAAAACTGACAATTGCGAACACCATATTAATAATTTCATCAATTGCAATACAGAAGGGGTCATTTACATGATGCGTTGCCAGTGTGGCATGGATTATATAGGCAAAACGATCAGACAACTGAAACGGAGAATCATGGAACATGTAGGCGATGTTCGAAACAAAAGGAACACATCAGTAGCCAACCACATAAATTAAGTACATGCAGGTGACACTAAGGTCATGCAGTTCATAGGTATTGAAAAAATTACCAATACCACACAAGTGGGTGACTTAGACAAAAAACTATTATGTAAGGAAGCAGAATGGATCTACACTATGAAAAGTAGAGCTCCGTAAGGATTAAATGAAGGATTCACCTTCCTACCCTTCCTGTGATGTTTCCTAATTTCCACTGTAAGAGCAAGTTGTATTTATAGGCAGCCATAAAAAATAATGGCTAATTCTGACTATTTGTTTTTTTCACTTCATATATAATGACTATTTCTTTAAATATATATAATTGAGCCTTTATTTATTTATTTCCCGGTAATTCAGACAGGTAACTGTATAGGCATTACATACAATGAGCCAGTTACGTAGACAGATTGAGTACTGGCATAATAACATCAGCACATGCTCAATATGGGTAAGATGCAGGAACAAGTAACGCAATACAATTGCTTCCGCCCAGTCCGTCTATGTACTGGCACAATGCTGACGGCGCATGCGCGTCTGGCTGGTTGCGCATCTAAGAGTAAACGCGTATGACCACTTCCGGCTAGTGGCTCTGATCGAGCAAGTCGCGACCAGAAGTGACGCAAATCGGATGCGCCACTGCACGGAAACTACCGGATAGGTATTTAAACCGTCTCAAGACACGAGGTCAGCACCTATGCCCCTGAAGAAGCCGTGTTGACGGTGAAACGCGTCGGGCAGCATAGGTGAACGTGGGGGAGAGCTCCCATCCGTTCCCAACGTAGGTAGGCAGAATTGTCCTCCTGGGAATGGGAAAAATTTGAGGGGCGGGTAGAATACCTGACACTAGGTCTCCCTAAACTTTAAATGATCGCCTACTTCACTGCGTTTTTCACTCCACCGAATACCACCTGTTGCAGTTTTCAATGTGTGGTGTTTTTAAGGCAATTGTCCTGCACTATCTATATGTTATTGAGGCAGTGGGTCTACACTTTTGTTTTTGTTTTGTGGTGCTGAGGGCATGGCCCTGCTTACTTTTAAATAGTATTTATTAAAGGCTACGCTTTAAAGTTTTTCATTTTTTGAAAGCATTTTTGCTATCTCACCTGAACTGGTTTGCAAGGTGGCTGTGGGTTTGGTCCAGAAATAATGGGTTCTATATCCTTCAGTCTCTCCAATATATCTTTTTGTGCGTAATATTTCTCATCACCCTGCCATACAGATGTTGTGAAAATTGTGCTGAATAGTTGAACGATGTACAGATACACCATCTGCAGTAAGCTGTTCTTGCAGGTCTTTGGATGTGATCTTTGGGTTGTCTGTAACCATTCTCACAATCCACCACACATGCCACTCCTGTATTTTTCTTGGCCTGACAGGGTTTTAGAGCAACTGTGCCTGTGACCTTCCAATTCCTGATTTCATTCCTTACAGTTGAAACTGACAGTTTAAACCTATTAGATAGCTTTTTTAGCCTTCCCCTAAGGGTACAACTACATGATTGTCTTCAACGCGATTCCAGCGGATCCGACGCGGTGCACAAAAACGCAGGCGTCAAGTCGGATGGGTAAATACAAAGAAATACAAATGTGGATGGTGTCACAGCTTTCATCCAATGCAACATGACTGACAGATGTAGGCGCTGTATCGGACAGTCGCATCAGCTGAACGCTGCAACACCATTCGACACTGCTATAGCTTACCTTATTTTCCGTCGCATCCGACCTGATGCCTGCGTTTTGGCGCACCGTGTTGGATCCGCCGCTCATGTAGTTGTACCCTAAACCATGATACTGAACAATCTTTGTTTTCAGATTTTTTGAGAGTTGCTTTGAGGATCCCATGCTGTCACTCTTCAGACGAGAGTCAAACAGAAACACAACTTGCAATTGGCCACCTTAAATACCTTATCCCATGATTGGACACACCTGCCTATGAAGTTCAAGGCTTAACAAGCTAATCCAACCAATTTATTGTTGCCAGTAATCAGTATCGGGCAATTACATGCATTCAAATTAACAAAATTACAAAGGTACCCACATTTTTGCACAGCCAGTTTTTCACATTTGATTTATTTTAATATAACTGAATACAACTGAATACTGAGTCACAAAAAATCTTTGTTCAGAAAAAACCCAGTAGACATACCACAATTATCTTTTATTGTTGAAAGTGGAGTACATTATTATACAGGCTCAGAGTGGTTCCCAAACTTTTTCACATGACACACACATACAGTATATATATGTGTATGTGTGTGTGTGTATGTGTATATATATATATATATATATACACACATACACATACATACACACACATTGCCTTGGTTTGCTGTCAGTTTTGCTGGTATCTACATTGTTAAGCACTGGCACCCAGGTTTTTTTCCATGTACTTATGGATGTGCGCTCCACTCTCTCTTGCCGCATTCTTACCATATGGCTCTTAACTGTGTACATATATTTTTATATATACACAATTAAGTAGTAAGAATGTGGCAAGAGAAACAGTAGGAAGGAGGTCCTTGCCCCGTAGAGCTTACAAGTGACTGTAGTTCAAAGAGCTGCAAATTTAATGATGGATTTGGTTCTGAGTATAGAATTGCATGTAGGTATGCAGTATGAAACAATATCCTTTTAGTAAGACTGCAATATTTCTTATCCTTATTTTACCTTGCTAAAATATTGTTTTACTATAAAGCAGTAACACCACTTCAAGTTTTTTCTGGTAGAATATGTGTTTTATTACTACTTTAATTAGGAAGCACATTACACAGTTTCCAAGAATAATATTCGGAACAGCAGAAGAAACAAAAGATTCTGGAAGTGTTCCTTCATTATAGACAACTGGGAAATATTCTACGAAATACCTTATTATATAAACAGCATTTTTTTTTTAGAATTTTGCTTATCAGCTTATTGGTACATTGCAGAACTTTCTGGCAGACCTTTCAAACCTTAAACTTAATGTACAGTATAACACAGAACATTACATTTCTAAACTCCTGGGAAGGAATATAATATTTGAAGAAGCCAGACTGCATAAGTACAAGTACACACAAAATAATACAAATGCAGTGACATTTTCAGACAGCCCTATGCTTTTAAAACAAGCATAGGTCATGTTTTCTGCAGTCAATGTTCGCGGGTGTAACAATTTTATTACACTAGATTCTAATGTTAACATAGAATTGGCTAGGGAGATTTGCTTGTGAAGAGGGTAGTAATCAGTAGGAAAGGGAAGGTAATTAGTGTATGTTGGTTAAGATATTTGTACCTTCACATTTTTTCATTCTTCCAGTAGCTAAGGAAGTGAGCCACATGTTTTAGAAAAATATGCTCTACAGCAAATAAACCATTGGGGAAGATTAATTAAAATCTGAATTGGGAATTTCCAACAAGAGTGCAGAAGCTCTTTGTTATAGGCCTTTATAAACCCTGCTCTGTACAGTCTGCATATCTGGCAACAGTGGGTTGCTTTGAAATGCCAAGCAAAAGGCTGCTCTGTGCCATTTACGTACTGCAGAATACAGTTTAACCAGAGTCTTAAAGGAATTGTTCATAGTAAAAATAAAAACAAGGGTAAATAGGCTGTGCAAAATAAAAAATGTTTCTAATATAGTTAGTTAGGCAAAAAATTAATATATAAAGGCTGCAGTGGCTGAATGTGTAACATAATAGCCAGAACACTACTTCCTGCTTTGCAGCTCTCTTGGTTTCCACTGATTGGTTACCAGGCAGTGACCAATCAATGACTTGAGGGGGGACACATGGGTCATAACTGTTGCTTTTGAATCTGAGCTGCATGCTGAGGATCAATTGCAAACTCACTGAACAGATATGTCCCATGTGGCCCTCGCTTATAGTCACAGTTAGAGAGCTGCAAAGCAGGAAGTAGAGTTCTGGCTATTATGTCAGACATCCAGTCACTCCAGTCTTTATACATTACATTTTTGCCTTTCTAACTATATTAGAAACAGTCTATGGGTGATAACCTTCCCACAATTCGGAGTATTCTGGATAATGGGTTTCCGGATAATGGATCCTATACCTGTACAAGTAAGCCACTGGTACAATATATGCTTACAGTAGTGTATCATTTACAAATATAAATTAAGCATTTAAGGGAGTGACATTGTAGTATAAATGCAGGAGAAGAAAAATCAGCCATGGAAATGTAATTCCGGGAAAACAAAAAAATCCTACATAAATTCAAGGTTTGACCATAGTAAAGTTGCCAAAAAAGAAAACAATGCAAGTTTATATAACTAACATATTACTGCCCATCAAGTCCTGCAAAAACAAATAATGAAGCAAATTTAACACCGATTTGTTCTGATTCATTATCGTTTTCTGGCAACATTACACAACACGGCAAAATGAACAGTGAATCATAGCAGATTAGTGCTAATTCTACTCCAGTGTTTGTTTTTACAGGACTCGATAGATTGTTATATGTTACCCATCTTTTGAGTGTCAGTTACTCAAGAGCAGCAAGCAGAGCATGTAGAGTGTAACCACGTTTAAAGGTCATTAGAAATCATCATAACTAGCAGAGAGTGAAGCTACATCTGTTATAGAAGCTGATGCTACAGGGCAGAATACTGGACTTGTTGCTATGCTGCTATGTAATGCGAATCTTAATGAATTACTATTCAGCCTTTGATCATGAATTTTACATGGTATATATACTGTACATTGCTGGTCTGTCCCTAAGCTCAAGTAACAGCAGCACAGAGCATGTGCTGTGAATCAGCAAAAAATAAAACATGAGCTTTTCTTATATTGTTGATTGTTAAACTTTAGTTCTTCTTTAAAACTGAAAGGCTTAACTTTGCAGCCGAAGGGCTTTAATAAGGTCCAAGGATCAATGTTAGGATCATGCAGGATTACGGCTTACAGGTGGCATTTGAAAATTTAAAAATCCCTAATTTATCTGTTTTGCTATTCTGCAGGAATAAATATAATATCTGTGTAAATAAACTCAATTTAATAAATTAAATGTCATCATTTCTGAATGTTATATAATGACAGTAACTTCAGGTAAGCTTAAATATACAGCATTCATAAAAAAAAAGGGAGGTAAAGGTAAGAAACATTATGCCACACAGAACAAATCAAATAGTGTGCAACACTTGTACAAATACCTTCAGGGCATTGCTGTTAGTCCTACCCAATGAAGTTCAAGAAAAGGAGGGGACGCTTTAATTTAGTACCCAAGTGCCCCATATTTGTGTAGAGTTCCATTTGATTGTATGGTTGAGCATTAGTCTGTATGTAGTCCCAGGTGATAAATAACAAGATTTTGTGAGGCTAAAGGGCTTTCAATACATTTTCCAGAATACTTTGCAGTTAAGAGTTACCTTAGTTTGAGGTGGGTGTAATTTGATTAGTTGCACTTGAATAGACCGTATAAATAGAATGCCTGGGACTCAAAGCAAAGCTGAGGTTGACTGACAATCTTGAGAGGAGTCTCTTTCTCACGGAGTAAGCCCTAGCTAGGTCAGATAGTATTGGGGAGGAGAACAGCTGCAGACATAGGATGCAGTCAGTTAGGTAAGAGTAAAAAAAAAAGCCTGGCTAATAGGTAAATGTTTCAACTAGGCAAGGCAGGAGTTTGAGCATTACAGAGAAGATAGTCTAGATAGTGCTGTGGGATAAGAATGGGGTCAAGAGGAAGGTGTAAAGGGCACAGAGTACACCTTGTATAGGACTACAGGGGTGGGTACTGGACAACATGTGTATATCACCTTTATTGAAGAGCTATTTACTACAGCAGTATTGGAAATAAGAGAGCCCTGGGAGTTCAGGATGGGGGATAGAATGTGTACAGGTAAAACAGTGTGAAACCTCTATCCTGTAGTGAACCTGAAAGTTTGCAGCGCCATGTGAGCTTGAACCCTGAGTGGGAAAACCATTTACTTTGGTGTATGCTGTAAATGAAAAGTGACTACTTTGTGCTGAATTTTCAGATATTGACAGCACCAGTCATGAATTGCTTAAAATGCCTTTATTGAGACATGGGTTCAGACCCCAATACACTTGGCAACGTTTCAGACCGCCATCGGCCTTTTATCAAGCTTGATAAAAAGACCGGTGGCGGTCTGAAACATTGCCAAGTGTATTGGGGTCTGAACCCATATCTCAATAAAGGCATTTTAAGCAATTCATGACTGGTGCTGTCAATATCTGAAAATTGTGAGTGAACGGATACATGGTGGAAACCGTTGTACGTGCATCAGGCCCTAAGAATTGGGAGGCTACAGGTGCTGATAAGAATCCTACTTTGTGCTGAAGAAAAACTTGGCATCTCTGCAATATATTAACTGGGTATGCCAAATATACTTGTCAGAAGTTGCAAAGCAAAACTATTATGGTTTTCTAAAAGGCACTGAGGTTGGTAGGAAAATAAATAAAAAGTATGCAAACAAGGATTGGACAAGCTAAATGAAAATAACATTGAAGGGAGGAGTAAAATAAATCCAGTTATTTTCTAAATATGAAATAATTTAAAAGGGAGATAAATTGGTTGATGAGAACATGAAAATACCTGTACCTATTGGGGGGTGCTACTTTTCCAGTCTTGAGTTATATGTTTTTTTTAGCAAGGATCACTGTTTCGTGGATAAACAGATTGTGATATTGGTTGATAATGGTGTTCCCGAGGATGTTGAGCAAGAAAACTTTTGGAGTTCTACTCAATGTTTTTGCACCATAGTGTTTTTTTTCCAGAATTGTAGACCAGTGTAGTTTAGTATCAGGACATTCCCATAACATATGTACCAGGTCACCCTTTGCCAGACTGCATCAGGTACAGCAGGGCTCATTAAAGGGCACCTATCACACCCAAAATCAAACACATACTGTATTAACAATCTGACCAGTACAACATAAACAAGTTTAATCAAACTACATATATAGTTTTTTGAAAAAACTGCAGGTTTTAAAAAATCCCTTACTTTGTCAAATGGGTTCTTTCACTGAGGGAGGCCATACTGAGACTATAACAGAGACTATAATATGAAAATTTCAGGAGCATGTTCAGATTGTAACACTGCTTTGACTATTCTACCGAGAATGCCTTGTTTTAGTAAACTCCTCCACTAGAAGTATCAGGAGATTTCCCTATCTTGTCCCCTGCTGGTGATGTTATTATGCAAATGAAGGGCACACACTAACTTCCAGCAGGTGGCAGCACTACTGAACAGCAGCTAACACAGAGGTTTGGCTGATTTGAAAATAGCTTAGAAGGGTTGATAAGCAACAAGGAATTTCCACTGAGCATGTGTGAGATTTCAGAGCTGCAGTTGGCTGGGAAGATATAGGTAGGAGGAGCCAGTGAAATCCAAGATGGCTGCCTCCGCTATAACTGCAGTGGAAATAGGGGAGATCTTGCAGAAGGAATAGTGAGCTGGTCATTTACATTATACAAACAATTCTAACTGTTTTAAAAATCAGATTTCTTGAACTTTCACATTGTGTATTTACTTAAGAAATTATTTTAGTTATGATTGGTGCCCTTTAAGTGCAGTCTGCTCAGTATGCAATACATACATTAGATAATTTGGAGCCTGTAACACAGAGAAAACTTTTGAGGGGATCCCTGTGCTTCTAGTCATTCCTCATCTAAAAAAGTAGGTACTGTTAGTTCCCAAAGGCCAGCCCTACTTTTCTGTTTGCGATGAGTACAGTATGGATAGTAGACTTTTAGTGGAGAACCTATTAAGGCAGAATAGCAGCCTATTTTCAGGAATGGTTATGTCCTCTTTTCTATGAGCAGTCATTATTGAGGTTTCAATTCTTATATGTTGAAGTCTCTGGCTAGCAGGTGAACCCTTTGTTTGTTGTAGCTTCCTGAATGGACAAATACCATTCCCTATAGCAAACAAGGGAAAGTTGTGCTCACCACTAATTTTTAAAACCATTAGGCAGGGGTTCAATGAGGCTGTGACCACAAAATACATATAGACAAATATAATAGTCCTCTGTACTCATCCCATTATCAGTATAGTTAAGACATTAAGGGGCACATTTACTAATGGTCGAATATTGAGGGTTATTAATTAACCCTCGATATTCGACTATCGAAGGATTTACCGCTATTCGTTCGATCGAACCTTCCCCATAGGCTAACATTGATGCTCGGTAGGTTTTAGTTGGCGAAGTAGGGGGTCGAAGTATTTTTAGTTCGAATCGTTCGATTCAAAGTCGTAGTCGAAGGTCGAAGTAGCCAATTCGATGGTCGAAGTAGCCAAAAAAAACATTCGAAATTCAAAGTATTTTTTCTTCTATTCCTTCACTCGAGCTAAGTAAATGTGCCCCTAAATGACATTGCCCCTAAAAGACATTTTGTGCATACAGCTACTAAAAAATGCCTTAGCCTTTAAACAAAACAGGGATTGTTTGTCCATATATTGCAATATATTTAAGCTGGCCAACTACGTCAAAGTCATCCCATATATGGCCAGTCCTACCTACACTCAAATTGCATCAGATTCATTAAGAATTCTATTGCTTCATTATACGTTTTACAAAGGGACTATGTTTTACCTGCAACTTACTTGCTGCTTTCAATGTAAAACTCCCAAACTTGGCTGCTGTTTTATTAGACACGAGTGGGATCACCTGACTATAGCTGGGTAGGGTGGGAGCTACAACATGGAGCTGGCCACTGCTCCTGTATAAACTATAACAAACAAAGGAAAGTTGTGCTCGGCACTAATTTTTAAAACCATTAGGCAGGGGTGCAATGAGGGTGTGACCACAAAATACAAATAGACAAATACAAGAGGTCATCTGCACTTAACCCATTATCAATATATTCAAGACATTGAAACATTTTGTGCATACAGCTACTAAAAATATACATTTCAGCCCCAGGATCATGAACTATAATCAGATGATGTTACAAGTGAAAGGTAGGAATTACCATGTACAAATAAAATATAACTTTTGGCATACGTTGCTTGCTAACTCATAAACACAAATCAGGGGACAGGATTTTACTTGAACAGTTCAAATTAGGAAAATCTGTACCCTTTCATTTAAGTGTGTACTTTTCTATTCCATTTTGGCTGAAGTTTTTCTGTCATTGTGAAAATACAAATAAATATTTGCCAGCTTCTTTGTCATGGGAATGCAACACAATTGTTCCAACAAACAATCCAGGAAAATAAAACTTAAGGTTAATCACAGACATCTTTTAGACAGCTGAAAAAATCAGCTCCTTTATCTCTCATTTATCTGAATGGGAAATACTTAGCTGCAAAGCGATGGCTTGCCTCTAGTGAGTATTTTACAGTCTACAGGTCCACACACCTGTTCTTCCTTCCAAGTGTTACCCAGGGCAAATTCTAGAGTTAAGTTGCTGTTACAAAAAGAAAACTTGTGTTTTGTAAATCACTTTAAAAAGGGACTAGTTCCCAAACCTGTCATGAGATTACACCAATAAATTATCCCTCAGTGCAGATTCAGGCATCTGAGTTCAGGGACGCCATCTTCTTCTCTTTGGAAATCTTCGCAATGAGACTGGCGTGGCGGCACATGCGCAGTTGGTGCAATTTTCTGTTTTACGACGACTGCACATGCAGTCTCATTCCGAAGATTACTGAAGCGGCTGAAGATGGTGTCTGTGAACTCTGATGCCTGGATCTGCACCAAGGGGTAAGTAAAGCGTTAGGGGCATTTGCCTGGGGTAAATCCTAAGGCTGGGGGAAGGAGAGAGAGAGGTCAATGTAGGGTAGGGGTTTTTGAACTTTAGGGGTGAATTCTCCTTTAAAGGGTAATTCACCTTCATTAGCAAAACTGTAATATCACATAATAATGTGTTGAAACTTACATAACCTGCCAAAGTTTGTAAAATTAACATGGTAATTAAGAGGTGTGGCCACAAAAAAATGGGTCCTTCTTTCTATTTCAAAAATGTTGGGAGGTAATATTTAACTACTATAAGTAGAACTATGCTAAAGTCTAAGGCATCATGGCTGCATTTTATATGTGATAGCACATTGCATGTAAAATTAAATCAAGTTCTCAAATCATCTGACTTTCATGGAGACATGGACTGGTGTGTATTCTAAATGATTGACTAGGTCAGTTTATACAGCACAAAAGTTACAATGGTGGTGCAACCTGAAAATCTGTAATCACACATATCCCTGTGAGCACTTGCATTCCATTTCAGATGCAAGCAATGTGCATTAATTCTAAGCAGGAAGACTGTTATTACATATAAAATGCAGGAATGCGGGAGGCCATAAACCGAACCTGTAGAGGCAACCTGCATCTCTGAGGAACTTTCTTTGCCTGCATTCTCCTATAATGTCCGTTGATATATGCTGAGAGTTAGGTCTGCAGTTATAAAAGTTGATCATACTAAAAAAATAACATAAAAAATAACATAACTAAAACACAAACCTTAAAGAGATACTGACACCAGAAATTAAACTCTTTTTAACATCTATCATAATATTGCCTTTGAAAACGACTTATAACTTTGCCATAAAGTATTTGCACAATGCTTTTATATTACCTGTCTGATCCCCCATGTTCCTGTATGAGGGGGCTGCCATATTAGTGCAGCAGGAGTCAGTTAGCATTAAACAATTTAACTGACAGGCTGAGATGGGACAGTCAGGTTGGCAAAACAGTCAGGTTTAGGAACTTCAACTAACAATTACTTACAAAAATAAACCTCTCAGCAAAAAACAAACAATCAGCATGAAGTATAGGTAACTTTTAAGGAATATCCACATACGGTCTGAAAATTCTGAGAAGCAACTTTATCTTTGTGTCTATAGCTAGCTTAAAGGGGTTGTTCACTTTTAAATTAACTTTTAGTATGATAAAAAGAGTGATTTTCTGAGACAATTTGCAATTGTTTTTCATTTTTTATTATTTGTGTTTTTTAGGTTATTTGGCTTTTTATTCAGCAACTCTACAGTTTGCAATTTCAGCAATGGTTGCTATGGTTCACATTACCATAGCAACCATGCATTGATTTGAATGAGAGACTGGAATATGAACAGAAGAGAGACGGATTTGAAAGATGCGTTATAAAAAGTAGCAATAAAAAAAAAGTGTAGCCTTACAGAGCATTTGTTTTTAGATGGGGGTCAGTCACCCTCATTTGAAAGCTGGAAAGAGTCAGAAAAAAAGGTAAATAATTCAAAAACGATCAAGGCCAATTGGGAAGTTGCTTAGAGCTAGCCATTCAATGACATAATAAAAATTAACTCAAGTATAAGGACATACGCTCAGATTCAGGGAGATTTAGTCGCCCAGCGATAAATTGCCTCTTCTTCTGGGCGACTAATCTTCCCAAACTGCCTCCTGCCGACTAGAATCGAAATCGTCGGCGGGATGACACTCGGAGCGCTTTGTTTTCTGAAGTCGCATGAACTTTCCTTGTGATGCGACTTCGGAAAATGAAGTGATCCGAGTGCCATCCCGCTGGCGATTTAGACCCTAGCCGGCAGGAAAGTTTTCCGGGGAGATTAGTCACCCGAAGAAGAGGCGATTAGTCGCCAGGCAACTAAACCTCCCGAATCTCAACGACTGTCTCTGCCCTAAAGGTGAACCACCCCTTTAAATCTTTAGATGGCAATGATTAGAAATTGTAATTGTGAATCAGCGGTGAATGTACTAGATTGATATGTACATGTAAAGCCTGTTCTGTACAAGGTTTACTGTTCTGGGAAGTTATTTGGCATCTTTACAAGACTTAAAATAAACAAACTACCCACACACTTAAACAAAACTCTTATCGTTTGCTGCTATCTGTGTCACTTTTAGAAATACTGGAAATGAGTGGAAGAAATATGGAGGCACGGTGCCAAAAGAAGATGTTCTATAACCAGGTTAATACATCTATATTAAAGCCTGTGTATTAAAGATTTCCTCTGTGGTAAATCTCAGTTTAACGCAGTCCTGTACTTCCTATTAGTTTGCACTAACTGTGGTGCAGGGAAGGGCCAGACGCAGGTGGAAAGCAACTTGTGTTAGGCACAAGCCTGTGCCACAGTGAGTACAAACTTAAATACAGAGCTGTGCAATCTCCTGTGATCCCCTGCAATGGAACACAGGAAAGATCTAACACAGGAAGAATTGCTTATGTGTAAGAGCCCTTCAAGTCATTAGTGATAGGCCCTGAGGTGAGCCTCACCCTTCTAAATTTTTGTAGTGGACCTCACTCAGCTCAAAAAGGGATGAAGGAAGCAACACAAAAAACATATAATTATATAGATAATTATATGTTTATTATGTTTATTATTATTAAGTGAGTAATAAAATATATAACCTGCTGGTGACCACCTTTAATTAAGAACATGATTGTCCCTCTTACATTATGCACTATTCTACTAGCTTTTTTATTTCTTTAAATTGGAGTTGTCTTCACTACACCGTAGTAGCCTCAGCTACTGAGAAACTATTTCAGTACAGGGATCCTGCTATTATTTGAAAACAAAATAAAAAAAATATATAAGAAATGCTCCTTTAAACAAACAGATGTGTTAATGATAATTAAATTTGACAACTTATAGATTTAAAAGGTGTGCAGTATATTCATCTCAAGCGTAACGGGGCAATCCTCTCTTATATTTTATTAAAATGTGATTACCAAACACCAAGGATAAAAAGATAAAAGACCATGCAAAACAATTCCTTTGAGAGCAGTTTCTGTGAAGGTATCCTTACATAAGTCACAATGAGCTCTGTAATGTCACTTCCCAGAAATGTCTCTGGTTTGAGACTGATAGTATAAAACATGTTCATAGCTCCCTCTGATGACCACTTGAAAATCACATCCCATTTTTGTCCTTCGTGCATTCAGCTGCTGAGCGGTTAATTGCTTCCAAGTGAGGTCAGCAAAAGGTATTTATCGAAAACCATTGAACAACAACAGGCTCAACACACACACAGAAAACCCCTCTTGCGTGTTGATTTATGGAAACAATTAGGATTGTGCTGGAGTTTTTCTGAGTTGAGAAATAGTTTGTCGTTACAGAATCTCATGTTGCAAACAGCAGTCAGGAGAAATGGAATACGTGTATATTCAGCTGTTAGCTACAGGAACAAGTAAGTTATCTCTTCTTTCTTACACACTACTGAAGGTTTACAGTGTCAGCCTACTTTTTCTTTTCTGAATTTTCATAACTAAGATGCCACTGACATATACTTACAGATTTTTATATACTTTCAATGCATGTCTGTAACTGTTTGCTTCATAATGTTGAAGCCTGTTCTGACAGCTCACCTTAGGATGTGTGCTGTTGTGCATGAGGCATGCTTTGAAAAGCAACATCTGTTGCATGAATTTTTCAAAAACTAGAAAAAAACACACACGTAGATATACTATCAGAAAGCATTTGCAGTGATGAAAGTCCTTGTTATTCGATTCCATTTGGAAAAAAAAAAAGAAAACATTTTTTTTTGGTTTTAATATGCATCTGCATTTTGTCCTATACTTTTTCAGAGGTACATTGCTGAAAACATACCACACTGGCAGATTTTTTTTCTTCTTCAAGCATATGCATATGGCATCTATCAGACTGTGCGTATATGTTCTTAACTTGTGACAATAAACAATATGAATTATAATTTCGTTACAGTTCTGTTACTTTTGCATCTAACAGCGAGCCCGTGCAGTCCTGAACATTTCAACTGCCGATATCACAATATCCTGATACTCTGAAGGGAACTGTTTTGGGAAACAATTGAGAAGTCCAGGTTTTATGGCTTACACAGAAGACAAGAATACAAGCCTGGAAGTGTCTTGAGTCAGGAATTTGCATCAACAGCACAGACTTCATTCAGGTCCTGGACCTAGAAAAACGAATCCACCTGAGATTTACGTTTCATTATGATGTCCATGAACACCCAGAGCAGTGCACTATAATGCGCACATGGATACTAACTTGGATCCTTCCAACTTTGCTCTACAGACCATATCTTCACATAATATTCATTCTGGGCACTTTGTCTCTAGCTTGCAATGACATGACTCCAGAGCAAATGGCTATAAACGTGAACTGCTCCAGCCCAGAAAGACATACCAGAAGTTATGATTATATGGAGGGAGGGGATGTAAGAATAAGGAAACTTTTTTGTCGAACGCAGTGGTATCTATGTATTGATAAACGAGGCAATGTGAAAGGAACACAGGACCCAAATAACAGCTTCAGTAAGTATTAATCTATTGATTTGTTATACAGGTGTTTGGTTTACAAAAAAACTGTGTTCTTAATGCCATCTTTCTTAAGTTGATTTTGATAGATGTACTGTATCTATAAGTAGACTTTAAGCTATGAAGGGCAGGGGCTTTCCTCCAATTGATGAATTCTTAGCATTTATGATTCTATGGCTGACTCTGCAATATGTTTGTTGCACTTGTTTCTTTTAACATATCTGACTGATGGTCTATTCCTCAGGAATTATATGAAGTGCTAATGATTCAGCATTATTTTGTTGTTTAGTGCATTTCCATCAGAGATGTGATGTGGGTAATATGGTGCTGGGACTGCCTGACCAGGATACCTGGGCAGGTGACAATTTGGTGCTTTTCCAGTACTGTGTTTGCAATGCAAAACCCCCTATGATTTCAACTGAGCACTAAATAGCCTGGTAGATTGCTAGCACAATATAACAAAATGACAGTGAGACAGAGCCAAAAGATGCCTTGAACAGGTAGGATTTAGTATATGATATGGATGATTTATTACAGCAAGTTTTCTATTCAGGCTGAATTTAGTAATATTTACAAACAGAAAACTTGTCAACATGAGGTCTCTTACAGGAGTGGTCTGCAAAAATTATGCTTACATTGTATTATACAAATTAGATTTTCTCAAGGAGTTGCCACACTCCTTAGTATCCTGTTTGTTAACCGTGTCCCTCCAGGTGATGCTGGACTACAACTCCCAGCATTCTTAATAAAATCAAGGCTATATCTGTGGACCCACGTTTAAAAAATGAGGCTTACGTTTATAATTGTGTATTTGGTTAAATCTGAAATTCATGGATTCTGGACATCCCTAAATCTGACATCCATTAGCTATGTGGAGTTGTTATTGACAAATGACAAGGGACTAAGTGAAACCATATGTATTCACATAAGAACACTGCCAATGGATTTTGGGCTATATGCAGGGATGCACTTCAGACCTGTCCTGCAGACACTTAATTAGCATTTATACACACAGTAACAAACAATTTGTTTTTCTAACCTTTTTGCACTAGAGACTGACTTGGGATAGACTCAGTTCCTAGTATAATAAATCATGGCAAGCTTATCTAGATTTTAGCAATGCCTTTGACACATTCCCAGATACAAGATTGATTACCAAGCTGCAGTGTTTAGGTTTGGATTGTATTATTGTTGAATGGTTGTGGAGCTGGTTGGAAGCAAATATTTCTGGTAAACAAACTGATTTAATAAGCAAGCCTTGCAGAGAGAAATAGAGAATATTATTTCTCTGGTGCCGAAGCAAGGAAATCTGGTACTCAGTATTTAGTATCATTACGGGTTTTCCACATTGACTGGGAAGGAAAGCAACATTTTAGGCAGATGACAAGTCTACAATAATGGCATTCATATGGGAGTTAGTAGAATGATTAATATTTTGGCATATGAATATAGTACTGAATATTTGAGTTATAAATACATGAAGACAAAGAAACAAATATACTATTATATGAATCCCTCAAGAGAAGTGAGACATGAAAGTTATTATTCTGAGTGACTCAGCATCAGCTCCACACTGCAGAACATTAGATGCAAACATGGCATGATGCGTAATGACTTAAGGATTTAGTGGCATCAAAAAGAGAAACACATAGCTAGGAGAACATTTATGGTAATAAGAAAAATGTTGCATGAGTTTTACCATTAAGAATAAAGCAGACTAAAAGCTTGCTAAGTATTTATGCAGTCCAAAGGAAGAATAGTGGTGGGCTATGCATTCAGTGTGTGCATAAAACAGCCCTAAGGTTATACATATTAAAACAATTCAAATTTTAAGAACATATGCTTTAAAAGGATCAGCAGTTTCAACATGGTTCCCAAAAATATTCCTGTCAATTTCTATAATAAATAAGATTACATTTTACAATGACTTCTGCAAGATCTACAATATTATTTTTTATTAGACACACAAAAAAGATGAATAAACACATTTCCAAATGTAGATAACGACTATCTACATATTTTGGCTTTGAAACTGCTGCTGTGCTTTTCACATATCAAATAACTGTACCATCAATCATTAACAACACAATTTCACAATTAGTTACATTCCAGTCAAATTGCGTTTCATGGATGATTTCTGAACTGTACATAAGGGAAAGCACTGGCAGGGTTAGCTGCAGGTTTTCATCAGTAAATACAACACATGTTTTTTTTTTGGTTGCTTTGTCTGATTCCTTTATATGATGTTTGAGCAGGAATACCATGCACTCTGTATAACAGAGATGGGAGTAAAGAGGCAAGCCTAGTTTTTGATTAACTTCTCTGTTTCTCTGCACCATATGCAGAGAAAACTGAAAACATGTCTACAATTAAATAAAAAAAGATATACCGGAAAATAACGAAATAATTTATATCTTTGACAGCATTAGAGAAAAAACTGATCTTTTTCGTTATGCGCTCTATATAGAAAGAAACTTCTTCATAAGTTTCCAACTTACAACAACCATATGCAATTTAACTGCCTCTTGAATTTACTTGTAACTTATGTAAAAGTATCCAATAGGCTAGATTTCCTCCCAATAAGGATTAATTATATCTGAATTAGGATCAAGTATAAGGTACTGTGTTTTATTATTACAGAGAAAAAGGAAATCACTTATAAAGATTTGAATTATTTGGATACAATGGAGTCTATGGGAGACAGCCTTTTTGTAATTGGGAGCTTTCTGGATAAGGGTTTCTGTATAACGGATCCCATATGTATAGTACAGGTTGCGTTTGTTCTCTAAGCTGGAAAGTTTCCACTTAACAAGGTCTGCTCTTTTTGGAAAACCATAGATAAAAAACAGTTGGTTAACCTGAAGTTATCAGTTGTATTACCTAGACTGTGCTGTATGCCTGTGGTAAAGATTAAGGTGTACAAAGAAATGCCTTTCTATAAATGTAATGTCTGTTAATGCATTATTCAATATCAATTAGAAAATTAGAGTTATTGATGCCCTTTGCTAGATCAAAAAGCTTTAACAGCCTCAGGCACAAAAAGCATTAAAACCTTAAAAGTGTGTAATTGGTAGCCTAATTACAAGCTATAGCACGAATCTCCTTGTAATCTATTTACAATTACTACTGTACCAATTTAGTATACCTTCATTTGAGCTATAAATACAAAGATGACAGAAACCTAAGGTTTGATTCCATTACTTGTACATAACTCATCTCTGAATTTAATCTGGATAAAAATCGGTTTTAGTCCATTAAACTATGTGGAAATGAAGATGTTCCTACAGTAAAAGTATTCTAAAAAAGTAAGAAATAAATATAATTTTGGGATTAGTCCATGTCATTTCTAAGTCTTGATAATACAAACTTTGTTCAGTTGAGGAATTCCCACCCTGAAGCAATTGTACTGCCAGACACAATAGTTTCAATACATCAAGCGTTGGATGCCTGTATAGCAAGTAAGAAAAGATAAGGTTACTGGTACAGATATGTGTAGCACATATCAGTACCAGCAAGGGCTGAACTTGATAGACTTGTTTTCCCCCAACTTTATTAGGTGTTACATTGCACCAGTGCATAGCAAAGAATTGTATTTTCTAACTTTTAACACTGAAATAGACTGGTGAAAATGATCTACTACTGGTAACTGTATTGGTTCAGGGTAGCACTTATATTAATAAATCAATCCCTTTATGTTTTCCTAAGTATTAGCTGAGCTACTATATGTACGATTTGGAGTGCTCCCACTCCTACTTTTTGTGTATTTCTGTTATTCTGCAGGAAGAATTGCCAAATTTCCATGTGGTTCTTTTAATGGTAGTCTTATGTATACTTTTAAATCTGCTCAAGTACCACAGCTTTCTGCCATGGAAATAGTTAATGCTATTGCATCCATTGGTAAAAATAAGGCAATCTGCCACTGCCCTTTGCAGACTACACTTGTGTTCACAGATGATGGTGTTTTGATTATGGTCTACGTGAATTGGATGTTAGCTAGGTATTCTGGTTGGGGCTTATGAAGAAAGTGGTGGGGACTGAGGATTTATTGAGTGAAAGGAAGGTTTTTGCATGGTAATGGAGTTTGGAGGATTGGTGAATTGCTTAGGGTGTAGGAAGAGGGAGCTGAGAGGTAATGGAGTAAGTACAGAATACAGAATTGTGGAAACAGGAGTAGTTAGAAGTGAAAATTGGAGAAAGTGGGCTCCGGGTTTATAAAGCAGGGAAGACAGGGTTGAGGAAATGGCGCAGCTGATAAAAGCAATGAGAATTAATGAACAATTTGGTGACATCATCAAGGGATGGGATAGAGATGTTACTGAAGAGTGGTAATAAATTACATTTGGTACATTTGGATAGGTGCAAACATACCTAAAAACTTCATGAATTTAAAGGCTGGTTGGTAGTGTATAATAACTAATTAATTAGCCACTGTGCAGCAGAGCCACTCACTGTCTTGGTCTCATTGTGGTTTCCAGACAATTACACATTTTTCAGTTAGACTCCCAATATGTTACAGATGTGCTAATCTTACAGTCATTACTGTCCATTAAGATTCTTGTAAGAAACCAAGTAGTTGCTCTGTTTATTAATCACACATGTCCTCAGCTGCCTGGGAAGTTTGGGAGTTGTAGTCCAACCCTACCATTACAGTGACCAGTTAATCATACTATAAGTAAAACCCCAGGAACAAAAAACATCTGTCATGCTTGCCTGCTCAAATGAAATGATTAAACACTGGGAGGAGCAGGGAGACCATTACAATATGATATCCACATTACTTATCGTAACACATTTAAATGAGATGCCCCCATGATTTAAGATTCAACAGGAAATATAGCACTGCTTTTTTGAATCTACACAATGCCAAGTTTAACATAATCCTGGTTTTATTTGTAAGACAGTTTGCCTAGTCAGCTATGCCAAAGCAATATTCATACCATAGCCTTAGCTCTGATCAAGGAATTGTAACATGTATTCAGCTATTGTTAAGGTAGAAGCCTTAATTCTTATAAACTGTCAAAACTATTGCTAAATGTAGTCGAAAGGCAATCAACAGCCACAGGTTTGGTAGTCAAATAACCAAATAAAGCAAAGCACTTTGTAATGAGTAATGATTAGGTCTGCTTAAAAGGAGCCTTTACATTTAGCAACTGAAAAATCATGCAAAGCATATTATTAAACATTTAGACTGTGTATAAATTAGTATTAAAATTAGACTAATTCTATGTACAGCAGTGCCTCATATGAAACTGAAAATAGTAAAGTATGTTGATTCTCATGTTCAGATCAGCTGATGATAGGAGATTTTATGACCTGTCATTGGCTGGTTGGCTTGCTGGCTGGAAACTGGTATTTAGTCTTGAATGCATGGTAGATTTAAACCAGTCCTGCCATTAGTTCTATCAGAACTAGTTATCAAAGCTGTCTTTCTTCATGCTCTTTCTGAAATGCCCCTGGCATATGGCGCATTTTGTCGTCTGTTGTTCTTAGGAAGATGATAGACAATGAGGAGCATTTCTGGCGAATACTATAGAATGGAAAGTGCCCCATCTCATACACACAGAGCAGTCATAGGTGATCCTTCTCAAACTCTCCCTTGAGTTCTGCCTGTCACCACTCTGTGTGTGCAGGGTTCTTGTTATTTAATAGTTACTTATTTAATATTTGATAGTAAAGGAACTTTACCTTCATCAACATTGACTGGTAAATATTATAAAGGGGATCCATCACCCAAAAAAATAATTCCAAATCCTATTTTAGGATGTCAGTTAAGCAAAATGAACTTTAATTACACTGTAAAAATTATTTGAATCTTCCATCTGGGAATTCATAATTAAAGCAAGTAGGCAGGAGACATTTTTTGGAAACTTATTAAGAAAAGTCTTGCATAATCTCAAAATCTTGTTTGTGCACCAGAACGGGGACCTGATGTCCATCCCCATGCACTACATGTTACACAATTAAATGGTGAAGAGAGCAGGGAGAATGTGAGGAGTGCAGTGTCAACTAGTAAGTTCTGAATGGAAAGTGAAAGTAACTGCCTGCCCCGACTCTATATCTAAGGCATAGAGGAAGAGCAGGCAGTATGTGATTGACAGCTGTGATTTTTAAATTAATTTGCAACAGCTATGAATGCTTAAATAAAGAAAATAATTTGGGTTTCATATTTAATTTGAAAAGGGAATTTATTATACAGCTTTTTATGTCTGGGTGACAGGTCCACTTTAAAACATTGCTTGTATTACCCTTAGAAAAGTCACAGACACACATACAGTATACAGACTAAGACTATAGAATAGAGTAAATGGTTAAGCTGCACCAAAAAAAAAATGAATTTCGGCACTGTAAGAGTTGGATAAGGTTCAGTTTTATTAAAATTTGAACTGGGGAAACCTTCAGGATTCCCAGCAGTCTGGGAACTGTAGAACATTTACTAACCACTTCCTTAACGGACCAGGACAATTTAAAGACAGTGTTTAACATATTGACACATTTATTAAAGCAGAATCTGTACATTCTGTCAATTTGTCAGAAACATTCTGTTCAGTGGAGTGTTACAGTTCAGAAGCACTGCTGATCTTTAAGATCCTTAAACCCTTAAAGGTATTCTGTCATGATTTGTATTACTAAATCACACTGTGGACAGTTCATTCAACCATTTAAAATTGTATTCTTAAACCAATAAATGTATTTTTTAGTTGTAATATTGCTGTGTAGACAGCCATCTCAGGTCACTGTGCCGGATCCTGTGCTTTCAGAAAAGGACAGCACTTTACATTGGGACTGCTTTCAGATAAGCTATTGTTTTCCCCTACTGTAACTGAAGGAGTCGCAACTTGGATTTTTACTATGGAGAGCTTCTCTGATATCTACCACTAAGTGGGCATGGAAACATTTAACAATGCAGGTGTCAGTGAGTAGTTATTTGGTTACCTAAACATTGTTCTGCTGGGTGAAAAGGTAGGGGGTGATATCACTCCAACTTGCAGTGCAGCAGTAAAGAGTGATTTAAGTTTTCAAAGCACAAGTCACATGACTGAGGGCACAACATGCCTAGCCCCATGTCAGATGTCAAAATGAAATATAAGAAAATATGTTTGCTCTTTTGGAAAAAGGATTTCAGTCCTGGGTTCTGCTGGAGGACCATTATAACTGATGCATTTTTTACCATGGCAGAATCTTTTTAATCCCAAAGCAAACTGGCAGCGGGGCATTAATGGTTCAGATATATTCAGATTAATGCCCCACCTATGCTCAAGAAATAAAATGCCAGTATGTAAGCCTCTGCGAAGCCATGGCGTTTGATCGTTTAAAGGGACTGTATAACCAAATACATGGATATGTGTAATACACTGTATGGATATTCTTAAAGGGTCATGGTAAAACATGTTTTTTTAAAATGCATCAGTTAAGTGCTGCTCGAGCAGAATTTTGCACTGAAATCCATTTCTCAAAAGAGCAAACTGATTTTTTTATATTTAATTTTGAAATCTGACATGGGGCTAGACATATTGTCAGTTTCCCAGCTGCCCCAGTCATGCGATTTGTGCCAGCACTTTAGGATAGAACTAGTTTCTGGCAGGCTGTCCTACTTAATGTAACTGAATCAGTCTCAGTGGGACTTGGCTTTTACTATTGAGTGTTGTTCTTAGAAATACCAGACAGCTGTTATCTTGTGTTAGGGAGCTGCTATCTGGTTACCTTCCCATTGTTCTGTTGTTAGGCTGCTGGGGGGGAGGGGTGATATCACTCCAACTTGCAGTACAGCAGTAAAGAGTGACTGAAGTTTATCAGAGCACAAGTCACATAACTGGGGGCAGCTGGGGAACTGACAATATGTCTAGCCCCATGTCAAATATCAAAATTAAATATAACAAAATCTGTTTGCTCTTTTGAAAAATGGATTTCAGTGCAGAATTCTGTTGGAGGAACACTATTAACTGAATTGTTTTGAAAAAAAACATGTTTTCCCATGACAGTATCCCTTTAAGAGTTTATTGATTTAATAAAGAGGCCTGCCATTTCTATGTGGTGATTTCATCAGAAAAAATAGCAGTTAAGTGTTGAAAATTAGGATAAAAAATTTAATTTTACTAATTTACTTATAGGGCTGCAACAGAGAGTGCAAAAAATGGATTTTGCTCCTGAGAAATGTAGGTGTGTAACAGAATGAATTTAATTTCCAAAGAAATACCAGACCTTTTTCTTTAATAACCTATAACATGTATACAATTATCTAATAAAAATACAGCACAGCCTTTACAGCTCCAGGAGAGTATGTGAACATAATTAGTAGTTAGTACATACAATTATTTATATGAAGATGTTCCTACAAAGTACAACACAATCTGTTTCATTGCAGTAAACGCATATTAAAATATCTCTCTAAGTCACTAATGTATAGTTGCACAGTAGATAAGTCACACTTTTTAAATCCTACTTAATTCAAATTTTCATGCTACTGTTTAACAGATATATTTAATCCCGTCATTTAGAAAATAGCTGGTTTCAAATGAACTCCTTGTTATCCAGTCTTTGAACCTGGTATAAAACATTTCAATTCACATGAAGAAACAATAATGGAGCTATCAATTACCTTCTAACAATGACATAAAACCAGAAACTTGCATGGCCCATATTTTACTTCTCACGTGAGCTGAAAGATTTAATCCAAGCCACAACCTTCGCAGCTTTTGGAAAACACACAATCATTATTGCTCATACATACAGAGAATGCAGGCAATGTGCTGGTCAGCAATATTCCAGGAAAACACTTTTATATGTATCAGTAAAGCTGCGTATGAAATGCTGACCTGAACAGGTCAAACAAGTGGAGGATTTTGACAATTGAATTAACAAGTAATAAAAGACAAATATTTCAACTTTCAACTTAGCTATCTAAGTACTGGTAAAGTATGCCAAACTACTTTTAAGGCTTATTTTTCCCCTAGGATAAATAAAACCACAATAAAAACTCAAATCTCTTTGCATCTCACTTACGAATTACGAAAATCTTGAAATCTTGACCATTCAGTAGGAAAAACTCATAAACTTTCTTAAAATTCACAGGCACCGCTCGAGATATATATATATATATATATATATATATATATATATATATATATATATATATATATATATATATCCTCCTTAGTTGCTTGAGCCTGTGTATAGTGTAATGCTATTATATAGCCCAAATTACCAACTGGCAGAGCAGTTGTGATAAACTAAACTCAGTTTTTACATCAGGGTTAGAATCTCTGGCCACCTACTATGCAGAAAGCTCTGTCCTAATCAGACAAATAATTATATTTGGCTTTCTCTCTGTAACAATATGACAGTACCCTGTACTTGGTGATAGCCAAGTTTGTACAAATCAATGTTGGTGGCAAAACCTATTGGGTTTTTAAATGTTTAATGATTTAGTAGACATGATCTTTCAGAGATCATATTTTATTTATTTTTATAAAGAGCTAATAGAACTACAATCCAAATCTTATGAGTGACCCCATATATATCTAAACTTTGGAAAAGAAAACCTGTTTGACTAAATATATTTGAATCTTAAAAATGTCAGAAAAGTAATTAACAATTGGTTATTGAGAAGAGACAAATCATGGAATTATATTTTATTTTTTTATTACTTGGTGAGGTATGCCACCTCAAGTTATTTTACCTACAAAGATTTCCCTTTGTTGCATGCCATGATATTTAACTTAATAATAATTTAAAGGAGGCCCCCTTTAACAATAACCAGATGATGTAAGTTTCATTCACTGAGCACTTGTGTCAAGAACATAGTGAACTCAGGTTTCATTTGCACTTTGTTTGTGCTACCCAACGTTTGTGGGGGCGAGTAGGGGCTGGGGCAAAGACACCAATGTGCCTATACCAGTCAGCCCCTCATGAATACAGTGTTTCTGTACACAGCATCTGCAAAAAAACAGGTCAATGGGCTCCACTCTAAAATAAAATAAACCCTAAAATAGGGTACAAAGAAAATCCATGGAGAATTAAGTCCAATGGACATTTTAAAACCACTTATACAACTAATGTATCACTTTTTTTGTATGAAGAGCGGAATATTGCAGTAGGTTGTCTTAAAGAGCTTGTTCACCCTTTAAATTAACTTAGTAGAGAGTGATATTCTGAGACAATCTGCAATTGTTTTTCATTTTATATAAGCCGAGTTTTTCAGCATCCAAAATGTGCTGAAAAAGTCTACCTCGGCTTATACTCGAGTCAGTGGGCAGCAGCTGAGATTGCAGTCACTTTTAATCATTCCTATGCCAACAGTTCGCTTGGGGAGAGACTGCAATATCACACAACCCTCTGTTGGTTATATGAAAGAATAACAGTGACTGCAATATCACACAGAGCCATCTGTTTGTTATATGAAAGATTAACAGTGACTGCAATATCACACAGCGCCCTCTGTTGGTTATATGAAAGAATAACAGTGACTGCAATATCACACAGCGCCCTCTGTTGGTTATATGAAAGAATAACAGTGACTGCAATATCACACAGCGCCATCTGTTGGTTATATGAAGGATTAACAGTGATGGCAATATCACACAGCGCCCTCTGTTGGTTATACGAAAGATTAACTGTGATGACAATATCACACAGCACCCTCTGCACATTGTAGTGGGACACTGGGACAATGCACACAGTAATCCGTTTGGCAATTCTCTGTCACCATCAACTTTGCAAAGAAGTCCGGTTGATCACTGGGGGGGTCGCTTTGGTGGAAAGTGCGCTGCTGGGAGAAAGGGCTGTAGTTGTGTCTAGGCTTATACTCGAGTCAATAAGTTTTCCCAGTTTTCGTAGGTAAAATTAGGTACCTCGGCTTATACTCGAGTATATAAGGCAAATAATTAAAAAACTATAAATTTTCTTAGAATTGGCAATTCTATATCATACAAAGTGGCAGATTTATCAAGGGTCGAATTGAAAATTCGAATTCTCAAATTTTTTTATGTTCAAAACTGTCAAATTCGACCATGTAGTTATTCACATTCGATAAGAGGTTTTTTTTAAAAAACAAAAATAGAATTTCGAAATGTATCATACTCTGGCCGTTTAAGAACTCTAATTAGACTATTCACCACCTAAAACCTGCTGAATTGCTGTTTAAGTCAATTGGAGAGATCCAGGGATCAATTTGGAGTTGTTTGCAGCCTTCCTGATATTCATGTTTTTTTCAGAGAAAAAAATCTTGAATCATGTTTTTCAAATTCAAATCGAATTGGCTTCAAGTTTTCGAAACGCTTCAATTTATCGAAGTTTTAAAACTTTGATTTTATTAATACATTTGTATTAGTCAAATTCTGAATTTATGGGAGTTTAGGGGAGTTATTAAAATCTCAAATGAATTCGACCTTTGATAAATGTACCTCTAAAAGGTAACTTAAAGGTGAACCACCCTTTAAAGGAGAAGTAAACCCTTGCTACTAAAATACCCTACCCTACATAGACCCCCCTCCCTGCTCCCCCCCAGCCTAGGTGCTACCTTTACTAAATGCCCCTAACGCTTTACTTACCCCTCAGTGCAAATTCAGGGCATCGGAGTTCACAGCAGCCTTCTTCTTCTCTTTGGTAATCTTTGTGAAGTGCCGTATCGGTGCATGTGCAGTTGGAGAAATTTTCTGTTTCGCGACAACTGCACATACACTGAGATTCACGGAAATTGCTGAAGTGCCGGAAGAAGACCAGAAGATTACCGAAGCAGCTGAAGATGGTGCCCATGAACTCTGCTGGACAGAATCTGCAACGAGGGGTAAGTAAAGAGTAAGGGGCATTTACCAAAGGTAGCACCTAGGCTGGGCGGAGCAGGGAGGGGGGTTATGTAGGGTAGGGGATTTTAATAGCAAGGGGTTGGTTCTCCTTTAAAGTAACTGATACATAATGAGAGCCATTGTTGTGGATTACTTGCCATAGTATTGGTATTGCAGTTAGCCATATATTATTTTTATCACCAGTATCATTATGCCCTTCTAGATGAAGCACCTCACTCTACAACCCTTGATTTCACACACCCCAAACCACAGAGGGCGTCAGCATACTGAGCCCTTTGTCGGGAATATGAGATTCTTCTTCTAACCCTGGCAGAACAGTTTTACTTGTTAAATTACTGAAGGTGAAACTGGAAACTCGTTTACTAGAAAGCTCTGAATTACGGGCATCTCTCACAGGAGCAAATTCACTAAGCGTCGAACGCTAGCGTTAATTCGCTAGCGTTTGGTATTTTCGTTACTGCGCAAATTCACTAACAAACGCTGGCGTAGTTTCGCTAGTGTTACTTCGCACCCTTACACCTGGCGAAGTTTCACTAGCGACGTAACTACGCAAATCCACTAACGCGCGCAGTGTACTGAACGCTACCTTTTACGCTAGACTTCCTTCGCCACCTCAGACCAGGCGAAGCGCAATAGAGTAGATAGGGATTGCTTCAAAAAAAGTCAAAATTTTTTCTAAGTCCCAAAAAACACTGGCGTGTTTTCTGCATTATAGGTGATAGGCTGAAAAAGATCGAAAATTGTTTTGGGGCTCCCCTCCTTCCCCCCTACATTTCCTGACTCATGGCAACTTACCTAGACAGTGGGTACATGTGTAGGGCAAAATAAATTTTTTATTTGATGTTTTGAAGGTTTTCTAGCCATTTGTAGTGCTGATACGTATTCCTCCATTGAAATTTGAATTTGGCGCCGTATGCAAATTAGCCTTCGCTAGCGTAACTTCGCTTCACTTAGCGAATCAACGCTAGCGCAACTTCGCAATCTTACGCTACCCCTGTGCGCAACTTCGGATTTTACTGAATTTGCGGAGCGCTGGCGAAAGTACGCCTGGCGAAGTTGCGCCTGGCGAAACTACGAATGTTAGTGAATTTGCCCCATAGAGTCCATTTTAAGCAAATAATTGGAATTTTTTTTAAATGTTTTTCCTCTAAAAACCTCTAATACCTTTTTCCTCTAATACCTTGTACTTGATGGCAACTAAGCTGTATGAATCTATATTGGTAGCATAACAGTCCTATTGGGTTTATTTAATGTTGAAATGGTTTTTAGCAAACTTAAGGAATAGAAATCCAAATTACCTAAAAAATACTTTAATTGGAAAATCTAGGTCCCAAGTATTTTGGATAATATTTCTTATACCTGTACTTGTACATCTTAAATACTTGAATCTAAATTTCAATTATTATAATTTATTCACTGTAACACATTTTTAGACTCTTTACCACAAAAATTAAGTATCTATTCTGTTCACAAGGCCTGAGCTTTGCATACATCAATTATATTCATAGAACATGGTTTACCGTTTTAAAAGTAATGATATATAAGATACACCTTTATTAATCCCTAACATTTTAGTTGAACTTTCAAACGCATTTAAATGCACCTATAAATGGCATGAGTGGCTTTATGTTTCTTGGGGAAAAGCAAAGTGGACAAAACAGAGAGCTAGCTATAAATCCTATCATCATCATCATTTATTTATTTAGCGCTGTCAAGATACGCAGTGCTTAGTTCATAACCTATAACAAATGTTTTTCTGATATGTATAAGAAAACAAAAACAACTGTGACTTACACCTGTGTTATTTCACATGACACTGTTAGGAAATGAGCATTGTTGCACTTGGTAAACATGATTTACCAATTATTTATAAGGTGAAAGTATATGGTTCTATATGCTAGATTTTTTAAAAAGTACTTATATAATGCCTTAAAGATAAAAAGGATCATTTATGACCCATGAGGCAGTGGGAAAAGTACAAAAACTGCAATTTCTTTGTTTTGTCTTGTGGAGGATAAAAACACCATTCCCCTATGTTGTTAGAAGCCTGTTGTAGCATAAAGGGGGTGTTTACTTGGTATCTCTGGGATTAGATGTATCTTAATATATGGATGCAATTTCAAAAGCTAAATTCAAAAATGTACAAATATTGCCAAAACGTTCCCCCCAGCGGTGACAATGATTACCTCTTAGTAAAAAAAACATGATACTTTTAATTTAACAATCTGAGTATAAATTAGGAGGGGTGTTAGAGCACAGCCCTGCCTTATTCTAGACAGGGCCTTGCAGAATATTATAAATTATAAAGATCACATATAAGTCACAATTAAAAGCTGTTTTAGAGTCTCTGCTCAAGTGTATATAATATACAGGTATGGGACCTGTTATCCAGAATGCTCAGGACCTGAGGTTTTCCGGATAACGGATCTTTCCGTAATTTGGATCTTCATACCTCTGTTATTATTACAGAGAAAAAGGAAATCATTTTTAAAAATGTGTATTATTTGGATAAAATGGAGTCTATGGGAGATGGCCATTCTGTAATTCGGAGCTTTCTGGATAACAGGTTTCCGGATAACTGATCCTATACCGTTGCAATTCTAGTTACATTTCTGTACAAAGATGACACATTTTATATGCTACTGACCTACACAGTGCTGCACCCTAATTAATAGCATAGCAGATATCATGATTATGAATAAATTACACAGCTCAAGAAAGATAAATTAACAAGGAAAGGGTAGCACCTTGGCATGCTTGCACACAGAAGATTATGAATCTAGGCACAAGTCTGAGAGTATATAAATAACTAATGGCAGAACCAGAGAGTAAAAGTGATGTGCTACTGTGATCTGTACTTACATTACTGCATGTTTTTCATAGTTATTTTTTTTGCTTAAAGAGACCTTCTTTAAAAAGAGAACTAAACCATAAAAATGAATGTGGTTAGAAGTGCCATATTTTATATACTGATCTTACTGCACCAGCCTAAAGGTTCAGCATCTTTATTACAGCAAATTGTCGGACAAGCACATGCTCAGTGTGGTCTGGGAGGCTGTTGAAAAGCTAAGCGGGGTTATTGCAAATCATCAAGCAGAAAATGAGGTTTGGTTGTCGTATCAGCTGATGTTACAGGGCTGATTAATAAATTACCGGTGCTTACTGCACTGGTTCCAGAGAAGCCATGTAATGGAAATCTGATTACTAAGCAGCCTTGTATTGTGACATATTTATAATATACATTATACGGTGTGCCTGTCCCAAAGCTCAGGTTACTGACAGCAGCACTAACCGTGTGATGTGAATTAGCAGAAACGAAAATAGGGAGCTGCTGTGGGATTCACTGCAGCTTCACTGCAAAAGGTCTGTGGTTACCTTGGGCTGGTACAGATGAAAGATTTTTCATATCATTCGGTAGATTTTTAACTGAACTAGATAATTTGTGTGTGTGTCAATTTGTTTGATAAAACACTGGTTACATTAAGTTGATTGTCCAGGCTTTTAGCCAATTTGTAAGTGCACAAGCCAACTTTCCCATACTTCCATTAATGATCTGACTGTACTAACTAACCCGAATCCTAATTTGCATATGCAAATTAGGGGCGGGGGCAATCACGTGACAAGGAAGTAAAAAATGTTTTCCCCTTCCAACCCCTAATTTGCATATGCAAATTAGGGTTCGGATTCGGTTCGGTATTCGCCCGAATCTTTCACAAAGGATTCGGGGGTTCGGCCGAATCCAAAATAGTGGATTCGGTGCATCCCTAGATAAAACGGATGTGTTTAGTTCAAAAACACAACAATAGTTTATATAAACAAGCTTCTGTGAAGTTATGGGGGCACCCATTCAAATTACACAGTAAATGGGCCGGATTTACATAGCACGCCCCCTAGGCCCGCAGTCGGTTGCCTCCGCCCCTCCATTGTTATTGCTCAAATTTTCATTGGGAAAGTGATGAAAGTGAAAGTGGACGTGGAGCAGGCCTGGACTGGCAATCTGTAGGTTCTGGCAAATGCCAGAGGGGCTGCTATAAGGTCCCATAGAAAATCAGTATTTAGTGGGCTGGTGGGGTCTGTTTGGGCTTCTATGTGGGCTGATTGGGCCTCTGTCCACCTGAAATGCCAGGGCCTATTTTCATTCTCAGTCCGGACCTGACGTGGAGTACAGTTGAACTGTAGTACCTGATCGATTTATACAGTTAGGCCCATAAATATTTGGACAGAGACAACTTTTTTTCTAATTTTGGTTCTGTACATAAAATAAAATAAAAAAAATTAAAATAAAATGTTTATTTCTAATACTTGGTTGAAAACCCTTTGCTGGCAATGACAGAATTCCTGAATTCTTGAACTCATGGACATCACCAGATTCTAGGTTTGCTCCTTTTTAATGCTCTACCAGGCCTTTACTGCAGCGGTGACTGACTTGGCTATTCAAAAATATTCCACTTTGCTTTAATAAACTCCTGAGTTGCTTTGGCTGTATGTTTTGGGTCATTGTGAAACACCTCCTAGGCAATCTGACTGCATTTAGCTGGATTTGAGCAGATCGTATGTCTCTTAACACCTCAGAATTTGTCCGTCTGCTTCTGTCCTGTGTCACATCATGGATAAACACTAGTGTCCCAGTGCCACTGGCAGCCATGCACACCCAAGCCATCACATTACCTCCGCCATGTTTGATAGAGATGTGGTATGCTTTGGATCACGAGCTGTTCCACACCTTCTCCCTACTTCTTTCTTGCCATCATTCTGGTAGAGGTTGATTTTGGTTTCATCTGTCCAAAGAATGTTTTTTCAGAACTATGCTGGCTTTTTTAGATTTTTTTTTTTTAACAAAGTCCAATCTAGCCTTTCTGTTCTTGAGGCTTATACCTTGCAGTGCACCCTCTGTATTTACTTTCATACAGTCTTCTCTTTATGGTAGACTTGTATATTGATATGCCTACCTCCTGGAGAGTGTTGTTCACTTGTCTGGCTGTTGTGATCATCCACCACTGTTGACTTCCATGGACGTCCAGGTCTTTTTGCGTTGCTGAGTTCACCAGTGCTTTCTTTCTTTCTCGGGATGTACCAAACTGTAGATTTTAACACTCCTAATATTGTAGCAATTTCTCGGATGGGGTTTTTCTGTTTCACTTGCATGGAGAGCTCCTTTTACCGCATGTTGTCAAAATCTTCCACATACAAGCACCCCCTCCCCTCAAATCAACTCCGGGGCTTTTATCTGCTTAATTGATAATGACATAAGGCAGGAATTGCCCACACCTGCCCATGAAATAGCCTTTGAGTTAACTGTCCAATTACTTTTGAGCCCCTGAAAAGAAGTGATTGTGTTAAAAAAATGCTTTAGTTCCTCAAATTTTTATGAAATCTTTTTGTTCAACTCACTGAATTAAAACTGTAAGTCCCTGAAAAAGAACAAGCATTGGATCCATTTAAAAGCAATTCACCTCTGTGGGAGACATACCACATTGATACTTTTTTTTTCTTTGCCGTATATTCACAGTAATACAGATAGTAATTTGTAAATCTGCACCTATGGTTGCTGCTCATAAAAAAATCCTATAGATTTAAATCTTAAATCCTACACTAATGTAGGAAATGTTTATTGTGCTTTGTAAAGCATATGCCTTTGTGGGAACTATTCTGAAACACATTTAGTATAATTTACATTGACAATGAAAGGGACAATAACAGAAGTATTAACACAAGTTCAACTCTCTTTTGTTGTTTTTAGCTTGCTTGCTTTTTTCCATTATTTCAAGTCTAACCTGCACACAATTACTATATAATCATTATTGACATCAAAACACTTTACTGACATTTTAAAGAATCCATTTGTAATGGATATATTCCCGCATGAGATGAGTCAGGAAGGTAAAAATGTCTAATTCTCCCTATTCTCTGTTATTACTTAGTACACAACGTTTAAATACAATACAAGGTTAATTCAGCATAACACATTTGGCTGACAAATAATAAACTAAGATAATTAGCTGTTTCCGCTTGCATTAAGTTATGTAGGGAACTTGCATTTGATTAAATAGATTTGTGATATAAATGGAATGCACAAACTTTCCAGGATACATTACTTCCACTTTTTATTGTGCACAAATGTCTCTCTATTAAAACAAAATTCTCAAAACGAGTGGAAAATTCGTGAAACGGCAATTTTGACGCGGGTGACAATTTGCCGCCATCAAAGTTGACGCCAGAGCCCATTAAAGTCACTGGGCATCCGTTAATAGTCACCAGCGTCAAAATTGTCGTCAGCACAGCCAAAGTTTTTTCTCAGCAAATTCGCAAATGTATTTGCCGGTAGCGAAACACAGAAATTTGCTGTGAATTCGCATGTCACTACTTGTGATGCAATCTATTTGCACAACTGATAACAAGACATGATAACCATCTCTTTCCAATACTAAGTAAGGTACTGTAACATTGAAATTATACTGATAACCACAAACCACCCTCCTCTTTAAAGATCTACAGTGAATACCACTGAATGGTATTTATAAAAAGAGGCTAGTGGCTGTATGTGTGTTAAACAAATTCTTTGCTACCTGTTAGCTATAACTTTTTGACAAATTTAGGAAATCACACGTTCCTGTATACACATGAATAAACTGAGATGTACTAACATGTTCTTCTAAAACCATGCAAATAGATGCCAGAAAGGACATACAGTACATCAGCCAATATAACCAATGGATCTTTGGGTACATACAGCTTTCAAAGTTGGTAGTGAAATTTACAAAGTGCAATAAGCTACATGTAAGTGCATTCTCACTCTATCTGAAGACATTTAAGGCAA
This sequence comes from Xenopus petersii, assembly GCA_038501925.1. Lineage (NCBI taxonomy): Eukaryota > Metazoa > Chordata > Amphibia > Anura > Pipidae > Xenopus > Xenopus petersii. Next base: position 107,760,159 of record CM076676.1, read on the forward strand.
TGCAATGTTTTCTCAACCCATTTGCAGCTATAGTTGTTTGAGCATGGCCCAGCTTCAAAGTCCAGTGAAAAATACAGAGCACAGTGTTGACGCTCCTGCTTTGTGTATCCTAAATGACATGCAGAACAAGGGTATGCCAGGGACACCCATGCCTCACCTTTCTACTGCCCTCCCAGTATGCAGCACTGCCAAGAAAATATAAATCGTACTGCTGGGAGAGCAAAGAGTTGTTCATAGGGGTGGCAGATACAGCTTGGGTGTGGTAACGTGAATTGTATGTTCTTGTCTTTGGTACCTTGCCACCCCTTCTTAAATGTTTGTTTTTTCTTCACTAATTTTATGTTTCATTAAATACGCACTGTGTAAACTGATGATTTTAATCTCAAAATAAGGGGTGGTCATGTGGTTGCCCTTTTCCCATATTTATAATCACATATTCAGTATTTCTGTACCATGAAGCAGGCTAATAAAGTTAAAACATTAGTGCTGAACATTGGATTAGAAATGCAGAGAAGTGTTACAATCAGGGCCGCTATCAGGGGGGACAGTTGTCCCGGGCCCCCAGTGTTTGATGTCTAAGGGGGGGGGCAGCCATGCTTCACTTACTTTATTAGCCAGGCCCTCCTGCTTTCAGCGGGCTGTACAGCAGCTTTGTGCACGGAAGCTTTTCTTCTTTTAAGATTTCCTTTAACCTCATTGATTCTTTAAGAATATGTCCCGGTAAATCTGCATTCAGATTGGATCCCCTTATCCAATCCCTGTACAGCTTTACCTGGACTTACTCTTAAAGGACCACGAGGGTACAGGAAATCTTAATAGAAGAAAAGCTGACAGTTGACTGGGATGCTGTGCAGCACGCTGAAAGCAGGGGGGCCCGGATAATCAAGTAAGTGAAGCATGACCGGGCCCCCCCTTAGACATGAAACCCTGGCAAGCAATTTTTTTAAAAATTTGGGGTGATCTGGCCAATTTTTTTTACTTGCAGGGGGGCCCCTGATCACCAATTATTTTTTTTAACTTGTAGGGGGGCCCTGATCACCACTTCTTTTTTTTAACTTGTAGGAGGGCCCTGACCACCAATTTTTTTTAAAAAAAAATTATGGGGGCCCTGGCACCATGGTTTTTTTAAAGTATAAGGGGGCCTGACCATCAATAGCTTTTTATAACTTGTATGTGTGGGGGGTTACCTTTTTTAGCACGGACGTCTATGTGGTCTTTTAACGGTGATGTGGAGTGGGCAGGATTTGAGGTGGGGCTTGGGGGTCAGCGTGGGCGGGGCCCTGAAAATTTTGTTGTACGGTGCCCCGTGATTTCTAATGGCGGCCCTGGTTTCAATGACCTTTTAGTTTTTGACACTTTACAATTTTGCATGCTTTAGCTAGCACCCCTTGTTCATAGTTTGGTTAATAATTGGTGTTAAAATAATCTTGTTAAAACATCATGTGCATGCAACCGATGCATATTGTTTGGTGCTGAAAATTCTTTACTCAGAAAAGGGGGATGAATCAAAAGTGGGATAATTTCAATCAGGATTGATATTGTTTTTGCAATGTTTAATAAAAATGGAATGGATTGCAGTGACTTGGAATCTGCACCTGCGGTGAAATCTTTTGGTCCTAATACTTGGGCAGGTAATCTGCAAATAAACGAGTGTACAGTAGTAAAGGACTAATGAAGGAACATACTACTTTATGCTGACACATAAACATTCAACACTGTGGTATTGGGAAGATTTTAATAACAGGAGCTTGCATTGAATGGACCACCACAAGCTAAACATTTTGCCATTATCTTTCCTGAAATGTGATACTGTCATACATAGGTGTTCTTCAAGTCATGTAATCTTAAGTGAATATATAAATACATCAGATGTGGACGGAGATCCGGTTCTGAATCTTAGTTCTCAGACTGTTCAGCTTAATTGCAAGTGTTACTGTGCTACCACAGCACTACATTTTATGGTAGGGAGATTGTTCAGTGTATATGTATAATCATTTGGTAATTGTATGTTTCCACATTTGAGAGGCAAGGTTAGACAAACATAAAACAACAGCACTCTGTGGTTTGAGTGCTGTTTTCCCTTTTTTTAAGGAATAAAGAGGTTATTCCTTTGTAATGTGTACTTTTAGTATAAATAACCTTCAGATTTATACTATAATTATTTTCAGCTAATGTTAATTAATGGATGCATTTGTGTAGGTGATACAAGGAGTTAACCACCCCGATATGAGGAAGTGTAACCTATGTAATGGTGGAGGGAAGTATTCCCATTGGCCCAGGGGTTGTAATTGTAGTTCCTATTTCCTAATCTATAAAAGGGGATACGATTCTTGTCTTTTTGAACTCCACCAGGTGCTGAGGGTGGTAAAAATACTTTTCCATTCAAAGTGCTCTATGGCAATCAATGCATTACTGGGAAAATTCAGTGTGCCGAAGAGAAGGGAACTAGGTGCCAGCAGGGAAGGGTATTTTGATCACTTCAAGGGTGGACTGAAACTGCACTATGGTTTAGAATAATGAACATATTTTTATTCACCTTTTTGCCAATTGCAGATCTGCCTGATTGGAGGGTGGTAGATGCTCCATGCTTGCTAAAAACTGCTAAAATTAAATGTGTCAGTAGAATTTTATAGTGAGTATTTCTGTCTAGTCTCATTAAATCTGGAATCACAGTGATATTTTCTTATTTGTGTCAAGATATGTTAAAATTGAATCTGTTGCTTCTGAGTCCTAGGGTCAGATTTATCAAAATGTGAGTCTAGAGCTTAATATTAACTCACTCACGTTCTATTCATTCTTGGGATTTTAAGAACCTTATTTATCAAATGGTGAGTTCTAACTTTCACCCATTGATAAATACAATTCTAAAAATCTCACAGGAATGAATAGAACGTGGGTAAGTTTTTTTCATTAAGTTCTAAATTTGATAAATCTGCCCCTAATGTTGGTAAGAACTAATATAAAAAAAAAATAAATAAAACTTTGGATGTTTCTGTCTTAAGCTTGCCACTTGGAGGATGCTCTTTTAGGGGCCGATTCACGAAATTCGGGTGAAGGGTTAGAATAAATAAAAATTCGAATTTCGAAGTATTTTTTGGGTACTTCGACCATCGAATTGGTTAAATTCGATCGAATTCGAACGATTCGAACGATTAGAAGTAAAAATCGTTGGACTATTCGACCATTCGATAGTCGAAGTACTGTCCCTTTAAGAAAAACTTCGACCCCCTACTTCGGCAGCTAAAAGCTACCGAAGTCAATGTTAGCCTATGGGGAAGGTCCCCATAGGCTTGCCTGTGATTTTTTGATCGAAGGATTTTCCTTCGATCGTTGGATTAAAATCCTTCGAATCGTTTGATTCGAAGGATTTAATCGTTCGATCGAAGGAATAATCCTTCGATCGATCGATCGCAGGATTTGCGCAAAATCGTTCGACTACGATATTCGAAGTCGAACGATTTTAGTTCCCAGTCGAATATCGAGGGTTAATTAACCCTCGATATTCGACCCTTCGTGAATCGGCCCCTAAGAGTAGGGTATAATGTGCTGAGTGAGGTAGCTTTGGTGTTACTAGATGTGTTAGAATTTTGTTTGCAGTTACAGCACTGGAACCTTTATACATTTATCTCTACTGGTGACATCTCATGTTTCAAATTGATATTGTACATTACATAATTAGTCATGTTTATTAAGATACAATTTCCTTGTGCCCTTGCCCCAAGAGGCCAGCTACAATTGTTGTGAGGCTCACTAGACAATTTGGCGGGGCCCAATTATACCCCTTGTACTTAATTATCTAAAAATAATCTCCTTTTCTATGAAACTGAAAAAAGAGAAACTAAAGAGATACAGAAACTGAAACAGAAGATTCAAAAGGCTATTATGTTTTTTTAAAATAACACTAAATTCCAGCTATTTTGATTATACGTTTTTTGTGAAGGTTACCTAAAACTGTATATTCCATATAGGTTGGAATAACTGTTATAGTTAATTTTATTGTGATATTTCATGGTTCCATGTTTCTCCAGAAAGTGTACTTACTGATTATGTCATGCTTGGAATGTAATTGGTCTAAATCAGTAAGTGTGTTACATAAAGTACTGTATACCTTACCAACACTGTGTTGGATTGAATGAAATCATGCCCTGAGGTATAAAGGTTAGATAATAGTCTTTCACTTATGTGGTATAATTGGAACAAACATCAAAGGTGGCTACATGTCACTGCCAGAGTGCAAAGAAATCAAACACATTTATTTGTTTATAATAAAACATCCAAATATTTAAAATTACTAAAGACTCCTGGAATATACATGAAGGATAGCTAAACATGTGGTCTTTAATCTCCCAAGAAGAGACAAAGAAAATCTCTGTGGAGATATCGTTGCACTAGCAGAAAAAATTATATTTTACTCAAATTTGCTTAGCAAAATCAATTTCAATGTAATTAAAACAGCCTCTAATTTATTGAACTGAAACCTGTTACTACAATGGGAAATTAAACATATATCAGAAAGTTGTATGTCAAAGCACACAATACATATATCACAGAATATATTTCTCCCTTTTCATGCACAGTCTATCTGTTTATATGTTTGAGAAATCCCATTCATTGGCATGCATATCTAGACTGGACAGATTTACAAACATACTTTAAGGGGCACATTTACTATGGCTCGAATATCGAGGTTAATTAACCCTCGATATTCGACCATCAAAGTAAAATCCTTCGAATATCGAAGTCGAAGGATTTACCGCATTTACTTCGATCAAGGAAAAACTGTTTGATCGAACGATTAAATCCTTCTAATCGAACAATTCGAAGGATTTTAATCCATCGATCGAACGATTTTCCTTCAATCAGAAACTGCTTCGAAAGCTTATGGGGAAGGTCCCCAAAGGCTAACATTGGTGCTCGGTAGGTTTTAGGTGGCGAAGTAGGTAGTCAAAGTTTTTTTTTAAGAGACAGTACTTCAACTATCGATTGGTCGAATAGTCAAACGATTTTTAGGTCGAAATTCTTTAGGTCGAAGTTTTTGTTCATTCTAATCCTTCACTCGAGCTAAGTAAATGTGCCCCTAAGTGACAAATCGCAACAGAGCACCACTTACCGAGAGCAGCCTATTAAATCTCTACTTTTTTGTAGTCAACTGATCAAAACATATTGCCGATTATTTGCTGTTGGCAACTGCATTTACGAGTGATCAGAGTTGTGAAGTGTGCTTATGCTTATCCTAAATATTGTTCATATTTTAAATATGCTCTGTTTAAAAATGTTCCAGAAAAGCATGTTCCCTATTTAGATTTTTGCATTCAATTTTAAAAAGATAATACTAAAGAGGGATCAATGAACTCCTGGCACATTCTAATGTTGTTTAGATGGAGTTGATAAAAATAACCTACCCAAACACAGGCTGAGAGACCTGCACCTTCCATGGTTACCAACGCATACCTTTAGTTAGTTATTGTATTGACATCTAATGTGTGCAGCTTTACACTTTAAGAAGCAATGTTTACGAACATGATTCCAAATCGGATGCTATTGTTTATGGAGAACTATTGCGAAAATGAACATTTTACATACTCATCATATTGATAAAAGGAAACTTTCTAAATATGATCAATTCATAACTCTGTACAGTTTTTGAAATAATCAAGTTAATCTTCACTCTCTCCCTCAGAGCATCTGTTTCTCTTAATTCTGTCTTCATACAGGAGTTGGGTGTCAGATTTTCATTGAAAGTTCGATATAATATACCTTTTTTATGGGGACCCCCTTTCCTAGAAGATGTGATAGAGCTCCCTCCAATAACCAACTCCAGCACAAACAATATGAAACAAAATAACCAACTTTGGCACAAACCCTGCATGTAGGGAAACAATATTTCTGGGGATTTTAAAAGAATGAGCTCTAATACATCTTTTAGACAAAACAAATTCCCCCCAAAGGCTGTATTAGACTTAATTGTCATTCAAAATCAGACTCCCAACTCCTGCATGAAGAGAGAATGAAGAGAAACAAATGCTGAGAGGAGAAGAGTCAAGAGTAACTTAATTATTTCAGAAACGGGTCCGAATGTCTAATTAATTACAGGAAATTTCTTATTTTAGTATGATGAAGCATTTATTTTGTATTTTGGTGATAGTTCCCCTTTAACTGCACAAGAGCAAATGTATACCCGAGTTTGTAAATGAGCCCTACTGCCAATAAATGTAGCTACATTTACCAGTGACATTATATTACACACCCTTAGTTGCACTACATTCTCCGATCTGTCAATCAAGACATGTTAAGAGGTTTAAAGGACATGTAAAGCCTACATTTTCCTACCATGTATATAAGTTGGGCACATCTCCCCCACCCAAATGGCATTATTTGTACTGCATACATCCCCTTCATGTGCCAGTGTCATTACATTTCCCTAAAACAAATAGTAACTTTCACCCGGGAGCAATTTTTGACACATCATCAGTACATTTATATCTGCAAACAGCACATATGCGATGTAAAGTTCCCGCAATTGAATAATACAGGCTAACACAGGCAGAATTTACTGTGATGACAAATCCTGCTTGGATTAAGCACTGTAATGGTTACGCTGAGCTCAGGAGCGGAGCTTAGGATTTAGAAATAGGAGCAGACTACTAGAGTAGAGTTTCTATAGGAACCAGCAATGCCATATCTTCATTGGCTGCTAGACTGGAGGGTGTGTTTATTAAGCTGAGTTTAGAAGAACTGAGCATGCTCAGTAGCCAACAGCCAAAGGAAATTCCAGAGGGATGGGGTTGAGTGAGATAGAGGAGCAGAAGGAATCCTAAGTGATTAAGGGGCTGCTGCAGCCGTATTATTAACCTTTGAACAACCAGAGTGGCAGGTATTTAGAGATTTCAAAGAGATTACATTTTTGTGTAAGGGGTTTGCATGTCCAACGTAATCTTGTAAATCCACACAGAATTTAATGGTATGAAATTAAAATTCTCAAAGCAAGTACAGAATTTGGTCCAAGGATTTGCAGGCTAAACCAAAGTTATATACCCCCATCTTCTATGAGGATTATACAGATACCTCACTCAGTACGACTAGTTCTCAGTAACTATGAGGGTGTTTTTTTGTTTTTTTGTTTTTTTTTAAAACCATACTAAGGATAAGTAAACTGGATGCAATAAACAAAGTCTCTGACTCCCTTCAGTATATCAATCTTATCATTAGGTTTTATCTACTAAACAAAAACAGCAAAAATAAAGATTGCTAGACTGTTCTAGCAATCCATTCTGATTGTAAGAATGTGCAGTTTGTCTTTAGGATACAGTTTTCATCAAGTGCATTAAAATCTAGAATGCTGAACCTACAATTTACAAAACCTTAACATGCATACACAATAAAGGAGTATACAAAGGGCAGTGGAATACTGTAATCCATTTTCCCATGTTTGATGTTTAATACATTTAGCTAGAAGCCCTCATTCGGGACATCTTGCATAATAAATATTTGTACAAAACAACATTTAAGAACAGGAACATTAAAACTAACACAGAAAAGCAAACTAATAACATCTATCAACACATGTATAAATCAGTGTAAAGCTTATCAGTTTCTGATGCCCAAAGGTCAAACAGATGCTTCTTCTTCATAAAAGCCAGAACAATCACAGTGGTCTGCTTTGCTTCAAGTTCCACAATTAAGGTATCTACAGTTTTGTAGGTGTCACTGGTAGACTATTTTTCCTAGGAACTTATCTTTACATAAACTCAAATGCAGTATTCTTTGAATATTTTATTTGGCACATTTAAAAGGGGGCTTTAACTGCATTGCAACTGCACTGTGGCTAGCACATGTGAAGCTGCACTTTTATTAAACATATGAAGTACAGTGCGACACAAACCTTTACTACAGCATTCAAGGGAACAACTGGTAAGTGAAGTTCCACTATACAACCATATATAAAGTATGCAATAGGTTAAGTAACCCAAGACCACAAACCAGCAAGTGGTATTAAATGGTATGATGCTTGAAAACAAATATTACATTTGTTTCTAGGGGCAACAGGAATAGAGCAAACCATTATATGTTATTAGTGTACAATTACATTGTGGAATTGCACGGTACTCATGTAGAGTAACACTAACACGTAAAAATGCCTGGAAAAACGCAAATCTGGACCTCTGGAAAAAAGCATGGTGGACAACTCGAAAATATGATTTCTATATGACTTTTTGCACTGTGGCTGAAACCCTTCTCTAACAAGGCTGCATTTGCTAATAGTTGTCTAACAAGTACACATTGCTAAAGGCTACCTTTCTTGCAACAGAGTACAAAAATCGAAAAAAAAAACCCCATTACAGGTATGAGATCCGTAATCCGGAAGCATGTTATCCAGAAATCCCCGAAATATAGAAAGGCCACCTCCCACAGATTTTTAAAGGAGAAGGAAAGCTCCTGAAGCAGTTTATTGCCAATAGATTAGCCACAATAGTGCAAACTATAACACTATATTTATTCTGCAGAATGCTTTACCATACTTGAGTAAACAGCTCTTGAAGTGTTCTCTGTTTGTTTAGGATAGCAACTGCCATATTGGCTTGGTGTAACATCACTTCCTGCTCGAGTCTCTCCCTGCTCACTTATAGCTCTGGGCTCAGATTACAGATGGGAGGGGAGGAGGGAGGGGGAGAGGAGCAAACTGAGCATGCCCAAGGTCATGCCCTCGATGTTTAAGCTGAAAACAGAAGCCCATGTGTACACAATAGAAGGAAAGAAATTTGATGTTTCTTTGACAGAGGACTCAGAGCAGCATTCAATTGAGGGTTTACTGGTGTATTTATATAGACCTTTCTAATAAAGCTTACTTAATTTTAGCCTTTGCTTCTCCTTTAAGAATATGGATTATTTAGATAAATTGATTTTTTTTTCTCTCTAATAAAATAGTACCTTGTACTTGATCCTGGCTAAGATATAACTAATCCTCATTGGAAGGAAAATCAGCCTATTGGGTTTATTTAATGTTTATATTATTTTCTAGTAGACTTATGGTATGAAGATCCAAATTACAGAAAGAGCAGTTATCCGAAAAACCCCAGGTCCCAAGCATTCTGGATAACATGCCTGTTTATCATTGCAGCCTAATGAGATATTAAATTATTTAAGCTAAAAAAAAAAAAAAGAGACAAGCAAAGGCAGAGAAAAAAATCATTGGAGGTTTTAAAAAAAAAAAAAAAAAAAAAAAAAAAAATAAATTTTATATATATATATATATATATATATATATATATATATATATATATATATATATATATATATATATTGGATAGCTAAAGTAACAGGGAATGGCAACCCTGTTTTATATTGTATATGAAATGAAATAAAAAAAATCACCCTAATGAAACACGAAGATAAGTAGATAACCAACAAGTGATGTCAATATGCAAGGAATCAATCTAAAAAAAATCAGTTTCACTTTTATTTAGAGGTGCACCTTATACAGTATATGCATCACACTAACAACAAATGTTGGTATGACAAGTGTACAGGATTTTAATTTAACAATGCAAATCTATTTCCATGCAGGTATCTTGGAAATTAGAACAGTGGCAGTTGGAATCGTGGCAATAAAATGCATCGAAAGTGAATATTTTTTAGCTATGAATAAATCTGGAAGGCTTTACGGAAAGGTAATATTTTCTTAAATCTACTTGCCCTTGTAAGACATATATTTGAATTTCATTATGTAATTTAATTAGAAACATGTTTGATTTTATATTTGCATTTCTTTTTTTGAAGAATAATGGAATCGCAATACAAATAGTGCATTTGACTTAATATACATTCTAGCAAAGGGAGGTCTGGATTTAATTCCCACATCAGCTTGCGATATCAGGAGCCCGTGGCCAATTTACGTAATGCATCCTTTTTTCATTTACAAAACTTGTACTGCTGTGCTTCATTTTTTGGTAGAGAAATAATGGATATGTAATGAAGTCAGAACTTAGTCATTCAATTCCAAACAGACACTTGCAACATTTTTAAAAAACAACTGCATTTACACTTTGATTGAGATGTGTACAATCAGAAGGGCAGCATATAGTTCAAGGTCATTTCTTGGTGTCCATTTAAAGGAAAACTATACCCCCCAAACAATGTAGGTCTCTATAAAAAGATATTGCATAAAACAGCTCATATGTAAAACCCTGCTTCATGTAAATAAACCATTTTCATAATAATATACTTTTCTAGTAGTATGTGACATTGGGTAATCATAAATAGAAAATTGCCATTTTAAAAAATAAGGGCCGCCCCCTGGGATCGTAGGATTCACTGTACTCACAAACATACCAACAAACCTTGCTTGTTAGGTCACATGAGCCAATTAACAGACAAAGTTGTGTCTTTTGCTTCCACACTTCTTCCTGTTACAGTCAGAGTTGAAGTATTTCTGGTCAGGTGATCTCTGAGGCAGCACAATGATCATCACTAAATGGTGGCTCAAGGCAAGAGATGTAAAAGGGCAATATTTACTTAAATATATATTCCAGTTTGGTAAGATTCTTTAATATGCCACTTAATATGATATCTATGAACTATCTGTTGCTTAAGTGTTCATTTTGGGGGTACAGTTTTCCTTTAATGCAGGATGTCATTTCTGTATACATTTTAAATTACTTCTTACATAATATATGATCCGTCTAGCAAAACTGAAAAAAGGCTGAATCTATATACAGTACAATTTAGCATTAATATTGAATAAACCTAAAACAATACCATCCTGATCCTTGGGATCTCCTTTACTATATAACCCATGGCTCTTGAACCTAGATGTGGATTAAATTAAAGAAATGTTTATGTATTCTACATATCAAAATAAGCAAATTTTCCCATTAGGTTTTCATTTATTTATTTACTTTGAAGGTGCATTCAGGGCCTTTATAGTTAACTCCTAATGTTCCCACCACTTATGCAAGCTAGGTTGGAGACCTACCAAACTTTAATGGGCGTCTGCGACATTTCGCCGGCGGCGAATTTTTGGCAAAGCGAAACAGGTCAAATTCGCCCATCCCTGCACATGATCTGTGCTGACGTCAGTTACTGGAGTTTACAGTATGTATATATATATATATATATATATATATATATATATATATATATAAATAGAGTCCAAAGGCACTCACCATTCAATAGCCTTCTCTTCCCGCCAACAAATCAATAAAAGTCCAAAGAAAGCACCCACGGCATTGACCATCAAGTGTGTTTCAAAATTGTATTTTTCGTGCATGGTGCATCAACGCGTTTCGACTCACATAGATATATGTGTATATATATATATATATATATATAGAAGCTGCGTGTGGAGCGCACAACCAAAAGAATAGCGAGGTATGGGTGCCAGAGCAAAAAATTAATTGTATAATAGCGCTGGTGTCGGCACTCCCAAAACATCAGAGGCAAAGTAGCAGACGATTATAAAAATAAACGAGTATACGGGTGGCTACTGGGTCTCAAATCTGATAATTTCAGGGTTCCACTTAGGAGACGCAGAATACCTAGGACCCTACGCACAGTGGACAGCTCAGACCAGTCTACTGTCATACAGACAATAGCACCCCCAAATCTTTTTTAGGGGTAAAGACACGTTCGAAAAAGGCAATAGACAAAGAAGGAGGATGCGAGCCCACACAAGACGAGGCGGCCACAAATCCAAGAGGAAAACCCCCCAGGGGCAGGAGAATATAGTATTTAACCTCAGCAAACACATCCTCACATCAGGTGAAATATCACTACTTTCCAAGGGCCTGTCTTTTGTCCCCAGTAATAAACCTGATACGCTAGATCTTCTAGTTGATACCCATAGGTTTCAAAGGAAACTCAAACTTATGGAACACTTTAGAGATACCTGTACAAACATGAGGCCAGTATTCAAAAAGAAAAGCACTTTTGATCCTCCAAACACGCCAGCACCCATCAAGACTTTTAGTAAAATCATCAGTAGAGACATCAGGGACATGCATAGCAATATTCCAATATCCAACAATCTCTCCCCGCAAGAAAGACAAGCTATTAAGACTCTGAAAGGTGACAATGACTTGGTGATCAGACCGGCAGATAAGGGGGGTGCCATAGTATTGCTAGACTACACGTTCTATCGAAATGAACTGTTGGGCCAATTAGCAGACACTGTGACATATAGACTTCTCCCTGGTGACCCCACTGGCAATTTTAAAAAGGAATTGGATGGGATTCTGTCTAGCGCCCTGGGAGCTGGGTGGATCGACCAGACCACCTTTGACTATCTTGTCACTGACTATCCACGTACCCCGATTATCTACACACTGCCAAAGATCCACAAGTCCCTGTCAGCCCCGCCGGGTAGGCCCATTATCTCGGCAGTAGGTTCGCTCTACCAATCTATTTCAACATTTATTGACCATTTTTTACAACCGATAGTACAATCGATGCCCTCCTACACACAGGACTCAAGCCATGTTATAAGAAGACTTAAGGAGTTGGATACTATCCCCCCTAACTGCATACTTGTGACTATGGATGTTAAAAGTTTATACACTATTATCCCACACGCCCAGGGGGTCTCTGCCTGCAGGAAAGCACTGCTCTCACCACACTCCAGGACTGTACCTACTGAATTCCTCCTCCACTTGCTTGAATTGACTTTGACCCATAATTTCTTTCGCTTTGAAAAATCTTACTACCTTCAGGTGTCAGGCACTGCCATGGGTAGTGCGCTCGCGCCTTCCTATGCGAACATCTACATGCTTGAATTCGAAACCACCCACATTCTACCACTAGTAGGGAAATAAATACTCACCTATTTCCGTTATATTGACGATCTGTTCCTAATATGGTGTGATACTGAGGAGTCATTGCTGTCGCTACATCAGTATTTGAACAGTTTGGACTGCCCAATCAAACTGACTATAAACCATGACAAAAACAATATTGACTTTCTTGACCTCAATATCTTCCTAGAGAATTCACATCTAGGGACCAGACTCTTCAGAAAATCCACAGATCGCAATTCAGTTCTGCATGCACGGAGTAACCATCCCCCTACTACTATTAAAGGTATCCCTTACTCACAGTTCCTGAGAGTAATACGTAACAACAGCTCCAAAGAAAACGCATTACTACAAGCACAAGAAATGTTCTCCAGATTCCTCGAAAGAGGATACTCAGAGGAACTACTTAATACACAACTCACTAGGGCCCTTAAGAACTCACAGATGTCTTTATTAACAAAGCAACCTGCCAAGGGCGACTCAGCTCCTCCACTAATCTTTACCACTACTTTCAACTCTGCATCTCAGCAACTATCAACATCCATCAAAAGAAATTGGCCTATGCTAAATATGGATGAGACGCTAGCCCTGTATCACATGGACAAACCAATGATGGGCTATAAAAGAGACTGGAGCTTGAGAGACCTCCTAGTTCGCACTGACTTCCTGAAAATGTCACCCACCACTACGAATTGGCTTAACAAACAAACAAAACTTGGTTGCTACAAATGCCCAAATTGTGTTACATGTAGATGCCTACTCACGGGCATCGATTTCCCTCATCCCCACACGGGAAAAAGATTCAAAATACTACACAGATTAAGCTGCACATCATCATTTGTTGTTTACTTCATTACTTGCCCATGCGGCCTCTACTATGTTGGCAAAACAAGCACCACCTTGAAGGAACGTATCAGTAACCACAGATCAGCCATTAGTAAAGCAATGAAGGAGGGAATAGCTTCACAACCTGTTGCAAAACATTTCCTACAACAAGGACACTCATTACCTACCTTTAGGTGCATGGCAATTGACTTTCAGCCCCCCCTGGACAGAGGTGGGAACCGTGACCAGGCACTACTAAGAAGGGAGTCCAGATGGATCCACAGACTGCACACAGTGACCCCTCGTGGTCTTAATGAGACTTTACCCTTAGGATGTTTCATGTAATGTAACCTTAGTAACTGTTCATACTTTAACCTTCCCCCTATACATTGCCCTTTAATGTGCTCCTCCAGCTGTGCATTGTGTCCCGTTTGTCGTAGAAAATAACAGTTCACGCTCTTTATTACCGCTTGTATACCACAGTATTGTCATGCCTGGGCGAAGCCATTAGGTTCAAGTTTGCCCCAGTATTGACGCTATTGCTATTTGTAATACTTTATATGAATACCCATACCCCATATGTGGATTTTTAACAGCCCATGAGAGAGAGCGCACTCCCCAGCAATTGTTGCCTCCATTTTGCCCCCTTGTGACTGGCACGGGCGCAAGCGATGCGGAGATGGGCTCAAGGTTTGCTTTAATTAGCAGACCCCGTTGCCTCCACTCTCCGCCTTGAAGTCCAGCCGTGTGTAAGGTTGTAAGACAGGAGGCCAGCGCTGATACGGGTCGACCAGGTAATATACTGGAGTGACGGTCAGCTTTAACTAGCTGACCGTGCCCCATCCATGTCCTGTGAGGTACCCTTAAAGGCTAGCGCACCTGCACACCTGCACAACCCTAGGCATTCTGCCAGAATGATTGGAGCAACCGCTGTCACGAGCGCCTTGTATCGCGTTGCCTAGCAACGCTACTATGCGCTCTTTCTCTGCACTGTACGGCGCTGTAATCAGTTCCGGTCCACCGCTAAGGGTGCAGGTCGGGTTGCGATACCGGATCTTGGGGGCTTTAAACTCATTGGCTTCTGGAGCCTGGCGGACACACACATTGTGGTATTGCGGTATTGTTTTTAACGCTTTCTTTTACACTTGGGTGCTTTATGTTACACACTGACCAATGTTTGCTGGTTGCTAGGCAAGCCTAGCAACCAGGTTTGGCGCCAATTTGTGTTTAAATGAGCGCCATGTTTGTGCACTGTTTGGTTTCTGTTCCCTGAGGAAGGTTCTAATATAGAACCGAAACGTCGGATAAAATAAACCGGCTTTAATCAGCACTTTTTGCCTCTTTGCCTCTGATGTTTTGGGAGTGCCGACACCAGCGCTATTATATATATATATATATATATATATATATATACACATATATATGTGTGTGTGTGTATGTATATATATATATATATTTTTATATATATATATATATTTTTATATATATATATATATATATATATATATATATATATATATATATATTTATATATATGTAGTATACATAAATATAAAACTCACAATACAATGCTGATTAGTAATTCATTCAGATTCTCATTACATGACTACAACCCCTACATTTAGCTTCTCAATAGCTCAAACCACACTGAGCATGTGAGTGTTATGGACACTCCTAACAAAATCCAAAATGGTGAACCCTTGTGCACAACTTTGAAGGCCTAAACCATTACTGTAATAGAGATGCTGACACTTTAGGCTGGTGCAGCAAGTTTAGTATATAAAATACAGTATTTCTACCAATGTTTGTTTTTAGAGTTTAGTTCTCCTTTAACATTTTGCTAGGGCGCCGTCCTAGCTTGGCAGGAACATTGGAAGGTAACTAGGAAGGCCTTCGATGAACTTTTCAAAGTTTATTTAAAAATCATAAAATCCAATTGAAACATGTTTACATTTAAATGTAGAACCAATAAACAAAACATTTTCTAAAATTTAAACCTTTTAAGAAACCAATTGTTATTTTATTATAAAATATGGAAGTTGGATAAATATATATACAGATCTATTAATAATGTAAACATTTTGCTCTAAGGCTTTATTCCTTTTGCTTCTTTCATTTTTGTAGTGTATTTATTAAAGCACTCTGATCTGAACCAAGCAGAATCCTGCTCCACCTCCTCCCATGTGTGTTGGGAAGGTTGTCAGGACTGTATTTAGACTGCCAGCGCAGTTTTTTAAAGATTAATTTTACACAGTATTTAAAAAAAATGCAAACCTTTTGTTTTAAAATCCCAAAAAAAGATTGTACACAGCTCTCCAAATGGCATACCTTTTTCCTGCGGTCTGAGTCTGATGTCCTTTCTAAAACAGAAGCTGAAACATGCTTTCTTAATATAGTAAACCTTCCTTCTCTTTTGAATAGGAAGCTGGTCAAAGGCTCAGTATACTAAAGAGGCTGAGCTTCATGCTAGATAAGAAAATTACGGTTTAGCTTCTACCTTGGAAAGGACACCCAAGTCAATGTAGTGTGAGAGTTATGTCATTTTGGTGGCTGCTTAGAGATGTGTGTGTTAAGAATTTTAAAATAAAAAGGCTTACTTATCAACTATCCTGAATAGTCAAAAGGAGTTCAATGGGATTCATAATAAACCTGGTTTAGGTAAAGTTTTTATGTGCGTAATCGTTTTAATTAAAATACTGAACTTTTAGATCTTGTTTGTTTTCTATTCCTCTAATTCTCTTGTGCAGTTCCAATTTCCCTCTCATCAGAATTCCATGATGGCAGCATTTCCTTTATATACCTCTGACCAAGTCTCATAATTTTTCCTGGGAGTTATGTTTCTTTCTTTATATATGCAATGATGGCTAGAGAAAAATATGCTAAACAGAATCCCATAGTATATTTTATTGATGGTTTTGATTGTGAAATTAGACAATGCCAGAGTATGAAAGTTAATAAAAGCTGACAGCAATGTACAGGTATGAGATCACTTATCCTGGAAACCCAATTTTCAGAAATCTCCAAATTAAGAGAAGGTCATCTCCCATAGAGTTCACTTTAAGCAAAAAAATTCGAAACATTTTTAAAAATATCTTTTTGCTCTGTAGTAATAAAACAGTACCCTGTACTCAATCCCAACTAGCTGAATGAATTCATATTCACAATCCTATTAGCAGACTTGGCATCCTAATTATGGTAAGATCACAGAAAACCCCATAGAATTCTGGATAATAGATCTTACACCTGTATACTTATATAAATCCACTGCAACCATTAAACAAATAGAAAAATAAAGAGTACTTTTCTTTTATTTGACAATTTTACCAAAATGTAATATTAGTGACTAATGTAGGGTTTGTATTTATACTATTTTACAAGCAGAGTTGAATTAAATACTGTAGACTAGATAACTTTGTATATTGCCTTGATATGTTTTACTTCATGCTATTTTGTGAATTATTTTTAAAATACCAAAAACAACTATATCAGAAGGGGGTAACTAATCTAAAAATTAACACCGCTCTCTTTGCCTTTCCAGAAATCATGCAATGAAGAATGTAATTTTAGAGAATTAATCCAAGAGAACAAATATAACACATATGCATCAGCAAAGTGGACAAATAATGGGAAAGAAATGTTTGTTGCCTTGAACAGCAAAGGTTCACCTATGAAAGGAAAAAAATCCAAGAAGGAACACAAAGGATCCCACTTCCTTCCAACGTCCTAACCGTAACCCTGATACCGGTTCCAGCAGATTATTTTTATTTTATTAATATTAATAATGCTAATAATAAAAAAGTGGAAAAGGACACAAATATAAGCTGGATCTACTACTGAAACAAACAAGCTGGACTTGCGTATTTCAAAAGACTGTGGTCAAAAAGTAAAGGAAAGAATGAAAAACCTAAAAAAAGAATCCACAGAATAAGTACAGGTTGTAAAAGTCTGAAGAGTTGTACAAATATATCTCAATAATAATCCAGGGGTATTATTTTTGTTAAATTATATAACCCCAAAGAAGGAGGATTGACTTGATTATCTGATCATTTAAAAAAAATAATTAATTAAATCTGCTTGTCAATTAAGGCTGCTATATTTTTTTCCTAGAGCAGATAATAGTGTTATCTGGACATGTTGGAGTTTGAGGCTGCTGGAATGAGGTCAGATCTTCAAGTCAATCCTGCATGTAAACATTGAATGGTACATTAAGAAATTCCTTATTGAAGAAACTGTATGCACACTATATTATAATAAAAACAATATTTTTTTTACGTTTGTGACTATGGCATTCAAATAAAAAATGTATTTATGGGATGAGGTTATACCACCACTTGTTTTTACTCCTCAGTACTAAGAATGCCTAATGCTGCTCATATTTAAAGCAACAGTACTGCCAATACATTACTCACTTGTCTCTGTGTAGTTTGGACTACAATAGCATCAATCTTTTGCAAAACTAACTTAATAAAGGCTTTTCCGATATTACAATTTCTTCCTTTTTAAACACCCCCATTTTTCTTCTAAAGCCTACTGTATTCTTTCCATAGGTGTCAAGAAAATGAATAAAAACGGAAATTATTATAAGCAAGTTCTAATTTACAGGGACAATAAAATAAATTTCAGGTAAATTACAGTTACATTCAAAGAAAGGGCTAGAATTACAAAGATACATGGGAGGATACCTACAATATACTGCAAACTTAAGGAGCTGGCTTCCAAAAATAAATTGTGACATCTGTCCACAAACTTTTATTACATAATTTTGTTACTCAGTTTTGATATATTTTTTCTTTAACTAGAGAAAGAGCAATCTTATGGCACTAAAAACAATGAAAAACAACTCTTCCCAAAATTGCCACTATAACTTTGGGAAATCCTGCTCCTTATCTGGCATCTATAAATAATGTTCCTTTATAATGTACAGAATGAATTCAGGCATATGCACGTGGAATGTATTGCAGGCCCACAAGTCTTTCAAAACAAGGGATGAAACTAGGCAGGGTGATAGGGTTGTCACCTTTCCCCATCGAAAAATGCCGGGCCAGTTGGAAAGATGGCTGAAGATATCGGGGGGGGGGGTCAGAAAGTTGGTCTGGGATGTTGTAGGCAGGTTGATGACGTGATGAGGGTGGGTCGATGGATGGGGCTATGATGTGGTGATCGGCGATTGCCTTGTCAATCTTAAGGTAATCCTGCCCTGTTTCCACAAGGAAAGACAGTATTGACCCGGACAGTCCAAAAAATTTACCCCTCTCAAAATCCGGACTGTAAGGGTCAATACCGGACAGGTGGCAACCCTACAGGGTAAACATATAGATGTCACACACTGCATGGGGAGTCTGTATGTTCAAAAGTTCTATGGCTATGATGCAAAGACATCTTATATATAATATGGTTCTAGGTTCCTATAGTTTCTAGTGCATTGCATGACTTTAGAAATTCATATAAGACTGCATGGTAAATAGAGCGAACGTGAACACATTGATTTGCCAGTGTTTAATTAAAGACTACATTTAAAATAGGAACAATAAAGGCAAACAGTAACATTATGAATAAAAATCTGACCACCCATTTGTGCATTTTTTGGGAAATTCAACTACAATCTATTTGTGTATGTGTGCGCTCTCTCTCTCTATACACATTATATATATATATATATATATATATATATATATATATATATATATATATATACACACACACACACACATATACACACACACATTTCAGAACATAGTATCTAAAACAAAGTGTTTTTCATCTCGCAGCATCATTAAGCAGTTTTGACATTAAGGGGCAGATTTATCAAGGGTCGAAGTGAAAGGGGAATTTTTGAAGTTAAAAAATTCGAAATTGGAAGTAATTTTTGGATACTTCGACCATCGTATAGGCTACTACGACTTCGACCTTCGATTTGAATTAAAATCGTTCGACTATTCAACCATTCGATAATCGAAGTACTGTCTCTTTAAAAAAACTTCGACTTCAATACTTCGCCAACTTAAACCTGCCGAAGTGCTATGTTAGCCTATGGGGACCTTCCAGAGCATATTTCTAAGTTTTTTGTATCTGAAGGAAAATCGTACGATCGTACGATAAAATCATTTGAATCGTATGATTTGAAGTCCGATCGTACTAGGATCAGAATACGATCGTACGATGCAAAAAATCCTACAAATTCGACTTCGAATTTCGTAGTATTCAATTCGATGGTCGAATTTCGAAGTATTTTCCACTTCGAAATACGACTCTTGATAAATCTGCCCCTAACAGCTCTTTGACAAGTTTTTTTAATAAGTAATATAACCTAAATTTTGCATGATTCATATGGCCTTAGACAATATTTCTTAAAATTATTCATGCTCTTTTCCATGGTTTATAGCATTAAAATGTATTTTTAGTTTTATCTAAACGTTATTGTTTAAAGTTATTTAAGTTGATGTTATTTATAAAAATGTATTAGGCTGTATTTGTTTCATATGCTTTTAATTTGAACAAAATAACAAAACAGTCTGGCAACGATGATTTTTTTTTGTTTAAGACTATGACCAGACAGAAAGTCTAGTACACAGCACTGCTGCCAGCATACACTGGATGGCAGACAAAAATGAAAGCCTGGGGCAAGTCTAACAATGAACGTCTCACAGGGAACAATAAAAATATCCAAATCCTTGTACTTTATATTATTTTTAATCAAAAGTCCACAAGGGAAAACATCTATTTGCACTTGAAATATGAAATATGCATTAATTCAGTAATCAAAAGCATTTCCCAAAGGTTCTTTAACATTTAAGGGCAGATTTATGAAAATTCAAGTTTGTGGGGAAAAAACTGCAGTGCAACTTTTTTCTTGAATACTTATTTAAGAAAAACCACAACATAATGTTACCATGTGCGTTTTTTTCACTGAAAAAAAATGCATACCATCAGAAATCACATTGTTCTATTAATTTTCTATGGAGCGGAAAATCTCATATATTTTAATAAACTGGTAGCGAAAAATTCCCATTGACTTCTATACTACCTACCGTTTTTTTTTCTTCGATTTTTGATAAATCAAACACATAAAAATAACAGTTTACCTTGAATTGCGCCTTTATATTTTATCAGTAACCTATTACTAAGACAATCCTGGGGAAGAAGGCTGGAGTATCCGCTTCAGCTCATTACTTTATCTTTAATAACATTCATATATAAGTATAGTATGTACTTTATTATTTTGTCATTGAAAACTTTGCTATAGCTGTGTTTTTGTAATAAAACAGTGATCACATTAACATTATGGGGGTACTTTACTAAACGTCAATTTTTTTCTGGTTAAGGTTTTTTGGGCAAAAACTAAAATTTTTAGAGAAAAATCCAAGAATTTTTCTTGATTTATTATATCCCAAAGCTGTAAAAAGTCAGAATCCGAAAATCTGCCATCTCAAACCTGCAGAGGTCATGGAGACGTCAAAGGCAGATGTCCCTTTCACAATTAGAAGATACTGTGATCTGTGTTGGGTTTCCGGATAATAACCCGAACAAATTTGCATCAAATTTGGGCATCAAAAAAAAAGGGTACCATTCAGATTTTCATTCAATTTTATAGAGTTTTTTTTCCAACCCGACTTTTCCGAGTTATTTTATTGATAAATAAGATAAAATCGTGGAAGGGAATTTGATTGAGCGTGGTTTAATAAAAATATGAGATAAGTTTAAGTTTTAGTAAATAACCCCCCAAGTGTTTATATAGAGCAGGTACAGGAATTTAATACATACCAATTTGGAGAGATGTATGAGCTTCATCTTTCTGTCTAAAAGTATTATGTATTTTATCCACATGATGAACTGTCTTCTCCAGCAAGCTTAGATCCCACTTTGCCCAAGAACAAGGAACAGGCTTTACTCCTGAGGAAAATAACTGAATACAATTGGAAGTCCTTTTCTACATAGTAATTACTTTTGTGAAACCTTTGTGTAATTAAAAAAATAAAGGTACATTATATTCTCAAATTATTACATTATTAAGAAAATGTGAATGCAGTGGGAGCTGCCAATATTCCATTTTTTTCCAATGAGCAATTTCAATTTATTCCATTAAGAAAAGCATAATTATTGTGCCAACTGTTGAAAAAGCCAATGTTTTATTCTAAAAAATAACTGAAAGATTTCAGCTAGTTGTGTCAAAAAATTAAATTCTGAAGTTGCTGTAGATCTTTAACTGGTCAACCATATTTCACAACTTTAGAGCTTTGGCCACTATAATCGATTGATAACTTACTATTGTTCATTTAAATAAGAAATAGTTATTAAGATTCTGAGAACCTTGCCTTAGGTGCCAGTTCCCCAAAAGTTACCAGTGGTGGCAAAAAGTAGTTCCTGGTAACTTTAAAAGCCCCATTTCCAGTTATTAAACTGAAAATTCGGCTATTCTAGTGCAGAGAGTGCAATTTTGCAGGTGCACACTTACAAAGTTTTCAATACATCAAACAGGGTTTTTTAAGAATAGTATATTTTTGGGGGGTTTAAAGGAAACCATCTGTAATCCATATGCTTATCTAAATTAACTATATTCTTAACTAAAGTAACCATAATAAGAGGAGTCCACACAAAGGCATTTATTTGCTCATGCTTAAATTTAACATTACATAATCCTTTCCTGACCAGTCCTTACTATTTAAACAAACAATATTCATTGCCCACCATTCTTTTTCAAAGCTGTCAAACATTCACTACTTATTTTTCACTATCCTTAATTTCTACACTGTAAGGGGTATATTTATCAGAGTGAAGTTAGAGATCGCCAGTCCACTAGCATGAAATACCGCCTCTCTCCATTCATTTCTATGGGACTTCTAAAGGCTTATTTATCAAATGAACTTTCCCTTTCACCCTTTGATAAATATGCCTTTAAAAAGCCAACAGAAATGAATGGAGAGAGGTGGTATTTCACTCTAGTAGACTGTGGTCATCTCTTCACTCTTTGATAAATATACCCCTAAGGCTCCACCTTCCTTCTTACATTGGTAAGATACTTCATATCCTTCCGCAACTCTGCACCTATCCAATTTACCTCAAGCTAATACAGAGTTGCTATTTCTAAAGGTATTTATTCTATTTTTTTAATCACCTATTTAAGTATATTACATTCAACCTTCGGATTTCAGAAGCTAATAAAAATACCCACATCAGCAAGGTAATATTTTTTCTTTATTCTTATGCTTTCTTCAGAATGTCTAAATTGCATGTATAAAAAAATAGTAATTTGCTTACTAGGGCATTAAGTGATAATATATTGATAATGTATTTTACCACTCATTTAATGGAAGTAAGAAGATGTGTTTATTGACATTGTTTAATGCATTTTATTATAGTGTCAGCACAAATAGATTTTTAAAATATTTTTTGCAATTTTAATTTTTTTTTAAATGTAATATTTTTTTTACTTTGGTGTACATAACGGTAAACATTTGCCAAAGTGATTTGAATGTGGAACATGTTATCCAGAATGCGTTGGACCTGGGTTTTTCCAGATAAGGGATCTTTCCATAATTTGGATCACCATACTAAAAATCATATAAACATTAAATAAACTCAAAAGGATTGTTTTGCCTCCAATAACAAGTAATTATTTCTTAGGATCAAGTACAAGGTATGGCTTTATTACTACAAAGAAAAAGGAAATTAGTTTTAAAAATGTGATTTATTTGATTAAAAGGATTGTTAACCATTACATTACCTTTTAATGTAATATAGGGAGTGATATTCTGAGACAATTTGCAATTGATTTTCATTTTTTATTTGTAGAGTTATTAGGTGTTTATTCAGAAACTCTCCAGTTTGCAATTTCAGCAATACGGTTGCTAGGATCCAAACTTCCCTAGCAACAATTCACTGATTAGACGCAGACTGGAATATGAATAGGAGTGGGCCTGAATATTAAGATGCATAATAAAAAGTAGCAATAACAAAACAGTACATTTGTAGCCTGAGAATAGAAGGGAAGCAACCTGGGCACTTAGTAGGGTATGGGGGGAAGTGAAGTATGGTTGGCTCTTGTAATTAGAAGGGAAACATGAGATAAGTAGGGGATGGTGTTCTGGTAATGTAGGGGATTTTGGAATGTTGTCTTATAGTTCATTTTAGGATCAAAATGCATCATATAGAGTCACATTATACAAAGTTCTATTCAACTTATTAAGAGTGTACTTTCCTCCCAGAAGATACATGAAACCATTAAAAAAAAGACAGGAAAACAGTTAGGAAAATTAAATAAATATTTTACTTACCAGACACCCATTGGAAAATCAAGTCCATTATTTCACTTTTAAAGTTGTCATTAAAAAGTACAATAGATTCTGGAAATGCTTCATAGAATGCTACAAATATTGCTTGCGAGAGGCAGTCTGGATATATCTGCCAAAACATTTGACTCGAGTTACTGGAACAATTAACACATTTAGAAACAACAACAACAAAATAAGAAAAGGAAAAAAAAAAAACAAACACATTTTTACTTTTGAATATGATGAAAAATTGCAACTTTCTATAAAAACAATTACATTCTATTATAACAGCACAAATACAATACTCATTTCAATCTAGTATAAACCTAAGAAATTATATATATATATATATAAAACCAAAGGAATGGTGCACTCCGTAGACAAAATTAATACCTGGGTGCCAGCATGGGAAATAAGCAGTGAAAAAGGATTGCGGCACTCACAGGGTTTTAGTGTAAAAACAAAAAAATATTTTTTTGTTTTTTTTGTTTTGTTTGTTTTGTTTGTTTTTGCCCCTGACGAAGATCCCTGTGGGGGATCGAAACGTTGAGGCTTCATAATAAAACATTTTTTTGTTTTTTCACTAAAACCCTGTGAGTGCCGCAATCCTTTTTCACTATATATATATATATATATATATATATATATATATATATATATATATATATATATATATATATATATATATATATATATATATATATATATATATATATATATAGTCAAATTAAAAAAAAAAAACAATCCTATGTGTTGCCTCCAGATAGTCTAACCTAATATATTGTGATGGCAGATTAAAATAACTACTTGTTGGAATAAAGATATTATTTCTCTGATTATAACGGATTGTGTGCAGACAGGAGTTTGCAGCTGAATATCAGAGTGGCTGCAATAAAATGAAAATTAAATGAAATTGAATAAAAATGGGCACAGAAGCACACCCCTGCTAAAACAGAAAAACCCCATATGTAATTATAAAACATTAATAATCACAGCGTTCAAGCAGTCTTGTTGATTAACACAGTGCAGACAGCACAAGAATGTAAGAATAATTTGTCCCTTGTCTGTATCTAGCACAATTTGACATTCTGTTTCAGTGTGGCATCGTAAATCTAGCGGATTATTTGTACCTTGGGCTGTTCTAAAGCTACTGCCTCCACTTAATGAGTATGACCACTCTTTTGTAGGTCCATGGTTGATTACTTGTGTTACTTCAGTTTCATGAAACTTTAATATTAAAATAGTACACAAAATAGTAGAACAGGACCTCACTTGAAGGAATTGTAAGAACGTTGATACATCTTATGTATGTTCTTACAGTAACATGGAGGCTGGCACTGTATTAGGCAGTCTGACACATTAAAGGAGAATTCAACCGTTATCTTAGAAAAAACCCTACCCCCCACATACCACCCTCCCTCCTCCCCCAGCCTAAGTGTTACCCTGGGCAAATGCCCCTAACGTTTTACTTACACCAAGTTCACAGGCGCCATCTTTTTTTGTTCGGAAATCTTCGGAATGAGACAGGCATGTAGTCGCATTCGCAGTTGGAGCAATTTTCTGTTTTGCAACAACTGAGCATTGGCCGAAACTCCTGAAAATTGCTGAAGCAACGGTCTCATTCCGATGACTACCAAAGCAGCTGAAGATGGCGCCCGTGAACACCGAGGGGTAAGTAAAACATTTGCCCGGGGTAACACTTAAGGGCAAATTCCCTAACCAGTGAAAATTTGCCAGCGACGGCTTTGCAGCCGACGCAATACTTTGCCAGGCATAAATTCGCTAGGACATAGCTAATTCACTAAAGTGCGAAGTTGCGTCCAGGGCGCCAAACGCTGATGAATATTTGCTCGCGTTACTTCGGCAATCAAAGCGAAGTAACCCGGTCACCCAAAAAAAATTACGGACCTCTGCAAGCTATCACTCTGAAAAAAGGAAAAGACGCCAGCGTTTTTGGCAAAATTTTTTAGTTTTTGAATTATTTGTCTATAACGTCTGACTTTTTTCAGCTTTCAACTAGGGGCCACTGACCCCATCTAAAAAACAAATGCTCTGTAAGGCTACAAATGTATTGTTATTGCTCCATTTATTACTCATCTTTCTATTTAGGCCTCTCCTATTCATAGTCTATTAATCAGATCATTGCATGGTTGCAAGGGTAATTTGTATCTTAGCAAACAGATTGCTGAAATTGCAATCTGGAGAGCTGCTGAATAAAAATGAATAACTCAAAAACCACAAATAAAAAATGAAAACCAGTTGCAAATTTTATCAGAATATAACTCTCTGCATCATACTAAAAGTTAATTTTAAGGTGAACTACCCTTTAATACCAAGAACTTGTAGGCCAATATATT
The DNA here is from genome assembly GCA_038501925.1 of Xenopus petersii. NCBI lineage: Eukaryota > Metazoa > Chordata > Amphibia > Anura > Pipidae > Xenopus > Xenopus petersii. The sequence continues at coordinate 107,786,394 of CM076676.1, forward strand.
ATACAGACAGGACATATAATAATCTGTAACATACATGGTAATACCGTGATAATTATGCTGGTAAATGTGGTATGAAATAATTTATACAGGCTAGCATGATACTCTATACCCATGCATACCCACAACCACACACACACATTTGTGCTGATTTGCATGGCAATGAAGCCATTATTTGCAGTGATATATATATATATATATATATATATATGTATTAACTAATTAGATATTTTATTTTTTCATTAATCAATCTGCAGATTGATCAAACCTGATTGCTGATTGATTGCTATGGGTTACTGCATAAAGGTGAGTCTCATTCTAGAATTCTAGCTGTAATAATCTCATCATTAACACATACCTCCCTAAATGTTGTTGTTGTCATTTATGATAATCCAATGAATTTAGGGGCATTGCCTAGCTGGTGAGCTTTGTCGTTAAATCAATGGGGACATGGCATATTATCACTTAGGGTGTAACCAAAGCACGATTAAGAGTAAGGGTGAGTGGGAGAGATAATGAACAACCCTTTAAACTTGAGCAGGTATTGGACTGTACTAAAGGCAAGGGCATACTTGTGTATTGCATGCTTCTCTCCGACTGGTGATATCAATGAGGTGGAAAGAAGTGGATGCGTGGAGCGGAGATTGGCTTCAAAATGCATGCTTTTGCTTTATTCAGAATGCTTGCTGATTCAGGCAGTTGCCATTAAAGCCTATGGTAGGCAGCACAAGTGGTTTTGGTCATTTCTACACAAAAGCCAATGGAGCCATTAACCTAATATTAACCTCCCATACAGGTCAGTGTACACAGCTCTTACTATGATTAATGTCAGCATGTTTACTCAGCTATTAAATTATGTAACTTATTCAAAGTGATTGCTGGCAACTTGGTGTCATCTCTCATATGCCTCCATCCAGGGGAGGAGGATGACATGTTTGGGAGGCTACCAGTTGACCTCTTTTTATGAAAGCTAAGCCTCCCCTAAATCATTATTATTCTCTGAATATTCTTGCTTGCACAAAGAAAGACTTGGTTGATATAGTTCCTAAAGTTTTTACCCAAAGCATTTGTTTTTTACATCATCTCTAAAGACTGTGTAATGCACTTAGTGTTCATTTTTATAGCTATCATATCACAACCCTAATGATGATCCCTTAACTGTTTCTTGTAATAATTTGCTAACGGCGGCCAATTGTAAGACAACTGCCTGCAGTTGTATTTCCCCTATGCAATCTTAAAACTGCCACAACTGTTAGGGTAGGACTACACGGACGTTTTCGCGCAATCAGATGCGTTGTGACAAAAACGCCAGCGACAAATCGCATGCGATGGAAATAAGGTAACTGAATACATGAAGTCAGCATTGACCTGACGTGACACTACTGTCGGATGCAGAAGCTGCACGCTGCGACTGCATCCGACAGTCGTATCGCTTTGGATCAATGCTGAACTTCATCAGACATTTCTATCTCTTACCTTATTTCCTTCATATGTGATTTGTCTCAGGCGCTTTGTTACAGCACGTCGGTTCGCGACGAAAACGCCTGTGAAGTCCGACCCTTAATTGGGTCTTTATGAAAACCAAATTTTCAATTACTTTATTAAACGTGAGATTTTTTTTCTAAAAGGACTTTTTAAAATAAAAGTATACATAAAAAGGTTTTAACATTGTAATAATATTGTATTGTTGGGTCTATTAAGCTATTTTCCTTTTATGTACTGACCAAGCATTTGAGTCAGTCTACTTATTAAGGCAAAAGTTACAAATTAAATTTTCATTCACAGTGCCCAAAACTGCTGCCTAAAAAAATGTCAATAGTGGCAAAACTGACAAAATGTAATGACCTTTTGGTACTGTACTTCATAAAATATTGATGTTTTTTTAAAAGATTATCTGTGCTCACAAACCACCATAACAGTGATTAAAAAAATAATTTATAAGAATAGACTATTTGTGCTAGGCATTTGTGATTTATTTTGCACTTCTCCAGCAAGTGTTTAAAAAATGTCATCAATTCACTCAGCTGCAATAACCTAACTCCCCTGAAATATTAATCATTGCTTTTAATCATAGAAAAGTCGGTGCAATAACTCAGTGTCTATTAAAGCTGCAACGGTTAAAAAAAATTGAAGATTGAACTGGAATTTGGAGTAATAAAAACACTTGTACTTGTGAGATTACAAAAAAGATGCAAGTAAAAATAATACTTATTTTTTTTTTTTGTGTGTGTGTTTTAGTTTCTATAAAGCAATAATAATTGCCTTAAGTTTATATTCAGTCCTGTGTTTAGTATCAAGGATATAATATTTGTTGTTTATTTAAGCAAGTATTATAGTATGGCTTGTTATGTGAAGAGAACATAACTTCTCTGTATATTTGCATTTAATATTACATGATTATCTAGTAGACAAGGTATGAAGATCCAAATTACAGAAAGATCCGTTATCCAGAAAACCCAAGGTCCTGAGCATTCTGGATAACAGTTCCCATACCTGTATTGCAATTTTCCATAACAGAATATGTTTTAAACATAGATAGCCATGCCAAAATGGTATAATTGTCAATGTTAGATTTGCCTCTGGGAGTGTTCTGTGCACAACATAAACAATATCCTCATAGTAGGGTGGTACATCATTCAAACAAGGTCAGTTTGGATACAAAAAGTTTTCTCAAAATTTACAACCTAGCAGCAAATTAAAAACACAATGTAATGTCTACAAGTTGCTGCTTGCTGTGAGAACAGTAATGGCGATTTTCACACAATTCTCGACCAAAACTATAAGGCAAGAACTGAAAATTAAAAGTAGCAGTGCAAGTGATTGTGTCATTAAAAGAATTGTTCATTATAAAAATAAAAACTTGGTAAATAGATAGGCTGTGCAAAATAAAAAAAAAATAATTCTAAAATAGTTAGTTAGCCAAAAATGTAATGTATAAAGCCTGGAGTGACTGGATGTCTAACACAATAACCAGACTACTCTCTTGTTTTCCATTTATTAGTTAGGCAGTAACCAATCAGTGACTTGAGGGGGTGGGGTCACATGGCCATACTGGTTTGCTTTTGAATCTGTCCTGCATGCTAAGAATCAATTGCAAACTCACTGAACAGTTATGTTCCATGTGGCCCCCCTTAAAGTCACTAACTAACTCAGAGTTAGAGAGCTGAATAGCACGAAGTAGTGTCCTGTTTTGTTAGACATCCAGTCACTCCAGCCTTTATACATTACATTTTTGGCTAACTATATTAGAAACATGTTTTATTTTGAATAGCCTATCTATTTACCCAGTTTTTATTTTCACACTGAACTGTTCCTTTAAGATTGTGGAAGGCTAACTAACAGACAGTGAGGCAGGGAGCAGAGTGGAATAAACATGTGCAAGCTGCAATGCATTTCATATTACACCTTTATTTTCTCCTGTGGGAAACCCACACCTGTCGCATGAATACAGCGGTGCTCGAGCTCACCAGAGATGTATTCCCGAGGGTTATGTTAGGTGAGGCACATAAGCATCCCATCTCCACCACCCTACCTGTTCCCTAACTTGCACATTATTCAGACATGCAGGAGCACCGGTGGGCTCAGAATTTAAATATGTACTTACAAGCTGTGCAAAGTACCGAGCACAGGTATGCCCCCAGCACAAGCTTTCAGAATGAGAACTAAGAGGTGCATTTTTTTCATGCTTTAGTGCTCTAGCACTTGCATCCAGGGCATTACTTAAAGGAGAAGGAAACCCCCAGGGCGCAAAACCCCTCCCCCCTCCCCTATGTTGCCCCCCTCCCTCCTCCCCCCTGGCCTACCTGTCCCCCTGGGCAAATGCCCCTAACTTGTTACTCACCCCTCTGCGCAGGTCCTGTCCATGGAGTTCACAGTCACCATCTTCTTCCACGCGCGTCTTCTTCCTGCTCTGACCGGCGTCTTCTGGCGCATGCGCAGTAGGAAGAGGTACCGGTACAGCTCTACTGCGCATGAGCCGAATGTCACGAAGTTTTCCGATTTCACTTTGTGACATTCGGCGCATGCGCAGTAGAGCTGTACCGGTACCTGTTCCTACTGCGCATGCGCCAGAAGACGCCGGTCAGAGCAGGAAGAAGACGCGCGTGGAAGAAGATGGTGACTGTGAACTCCATGGACAGGACCTGCGCAGAGGGGTGAGTAACAAGTTAGGGGCATTTGCCCAGGGGGACAGGTAGGCCAGGGGGGAGGAGGGAGGGGGGGCAACATAGGGGAGGGGGGGAGGGGTTTTGCACCCTGGGGGTTTCCTTCTCCTTTAATGAGGCCCAAGATATTTACGGTCATTGGCTGCTAAACATGCATTTAAGCAGCTCTAACCAAAAGTGTAAATAAGAATCAGCCAGCTATGAAACATTATTTAGAGCCTTTTTTTATAGAGATTCTATCTTTCAGGATATTTAACTTTATCTCCAATAACCTACTGTTTCTGTTTTCAAGAACTATATTTCTCTGAAAGAAGACATTTGCTTCTTTTTCCTCTCTTGCAGATGTCAGAGACTTCCAGGTGGTCCTGCTTTTACTTCTTTCTCTTGTGTTTATAAAGAGATTAACCTGATATTGTTGGTGTGTACTCTGTATTTTATGGAAAGTGTCATCAAAAGCAGATTTAATTAGGCTTAAATAATGTTAAAAGTTTGTCTCGTCGGGTTACTATTTTTTAATAAATGACTTGGCAATAGTCTCCCTGTCTAAACAAAGCCACCAATAAAAACATAGAATATGGAAAATGTGCATAAAAAGAAGTTAATATGTGCCTATCCTAACATTTAACAAACTAATAATACATTGTTTCATCAAAAAGAAATAAAGGCAACACTCACATTGAAAATAAAATCTTTGACATTGTGGGGAACACTCCAGAAAAGATCAGTGAAACTGGCCGAAATTCTGTCAAAAAGATGGTTTTGGTCTTCACGATTAGGCTAATAAAAAAAAAACAACAACAGTATGTTGTTAAGACACAAGTCCTACCAGATATGTTCATGGTGCCAAGGAAAATGTAGTATACCATGATGATCACTGACATATTGATCTCTTTTCATTCAAATGAGGTTCAAATGGTTGGCAAAAGTGTGAATTAGTTTGTATTCTTCAGCAGCTAAAAGTTTTATTACTATTGCCAGTGGTATAAAGAGAACTCGATTAAAGTGAATGACAGACTGAACTGCATGTCGTCGTCATCACCTGAAAACGCTAATGGAGGATATGCCATGTTCCTTAGCGCTCTTGCATTTTTAGCCGGGGGCAATTGTAAATGACCCCTCATGAGCCCTGGTTTACATCTACGCCACCTACATATATATTTTCACATATTAAAAACTAACTGCATAAAAATGTCATCCAGTAGAGATATTCACCATAGTATTTGGCTTGTGAAAAGAAAAGTTAATGGAGTTAATTATTTTTTGTGCACAAGTAGTGTTCCATTTATAAAACAAGCACAGATAATTGGGTCTTAAAGAAATTGTCAGAGGAGGAAGCTGTATATACAGGTTAGTGAGCAGGCGTGCGCTAAAAGGAAGTGTAGTATTACATAACACAATGAGCTCCACAGAAGAGAATACACTTTATGATGTTAAAAAATGTTTCCTGTCAAAAACGAACACATACATTTAGAACAAACTGAGAATACTAACAAAGTTAGTAAAAGCGTACCAACATAAAAAGACAAAAGAAAAAAATGCCACTTATATGATCGGTGAACAGTGATTGGCTTTTTTTCAGTCAGCTGCAGGAAGAACAATGAAAGAAAATATTTGATTGGTTCTAAGGTGCAAATATTGTGTTGATAAATGCGCCAGTGGGTAAATGTATATGTCCCGAATTAAAATTACATTTCATAAAGTAAATGCTTTATGAAAGCTTTGCTAACCCCTATTTGATATTTATATATGTCTAGACACAATTACAGTATTTTATAACTGCATTATGGACCTATGAAAGTAAGCGCTGCAGTTCAATAGTGCCTTTCCTGCACTTCTTATGTAATTTTGTTTAGCATTACCAGATTTTAACCCTGCTTACAACACAGCATGCTGTTGCAGCAGGTTAGCATTTAACACAAATAATATTCATTATGTTAACTAGCAACAAATTACCTTAAAATGTTGACAATAAAGCCACCAGAAAGAATCTTGAAGAACAGCTATTGAAGCTTTCGAGAGAAAAAATTTTTTCATCACTTTTAAGTTGTCACCCTGTGGGCAAAATAAAGCTGAAATGTTCCAAAGCGTAGCCATTTACAACAATATTTCTCATCACGTACAGAAAACTGAACAGCATATTTATATTAAAATGATGATTACTTCAAATAAAGCATGATGCTATGCACATAACATAATATCAGAAGCTACTTTCCACTATTCTCTGTCATTGCATGTCAAAGTTGCCTAAATGTTTTGACTTTTGTGTACTGACTTTTTGAAGTACTGAAAACAATAACAAATTTTATTTACAATGGTGTTTATAGGAAAGTCTACAAATCACAGCAGAGCTAGCAGGAAACAAGATTAACTCAGGAAATAAGTTTAAGATGTATAGGCATGGAATCTATTATCTGTAAAGCTTGGGACTTTTTCAGTTACAGGTTTTTTTTTTTATAATTTTGAGAATCTTGCTTTAAGGCCATTTAAAAAAAAAAATTGCCATCAATATAGCTAGTGTTTAATTAAATATGTAATACTGTTATTATTATAAGATAGAGCAGAAAGACGGCATTATTGTAGTAATCTCCAAATACAGATCAGTATGTGCAATTTCATATGTGAAAACAGTCACAGACTTAAAAGAATAAATACTGTGGTAACCTATATAGAGATAATAAAAAACACCTACTTTTATATTTTGTGTTTTGGTAATAAGGTTTAAGATCTGGGTAGCATCCATGTGTCCTGGGAGTTTGATGCATTCATTATTTTTGAAAACAGTTAATACACAGTTCTGTAAAGAAATATGTTAAAAAAAAGATGTAATATTAATTAGAATCTGGACAATATGTCCGGCATGCATACACACGATCTGTGAGCTCTGTGGGTGAAGGGGTTGGCGATCAACGGAGCCTTTTGGGGTAGAATTTATTAATATTGCTCACTATTTATCAAAGATTGAAGTTAATAGTGAAGTTCTGCCACTAGAGTGAAATTCCGCCACTCACCATTCATTTCTATGGGATTTTTATAGGCGTATTTATCAAAGGGTGAACTTTCACTTTCACCCATTGATAAATACGCCTTTCAAAATCCCATAGAAATTAATTGAGCGCTGCGGAATTTCACTCTAGTGGCGGAACTTCACTCTTTGATAAATTTACCCCAATGTGTGGTCAGTTATAGATGACACTCAATTTACCCGTCTTTTTCCATGAAACTGGGAGGGCTTGACTGTGGGTGAAGGGGTGGTTGGTGAATTGTGATTGGAAGGGTAGGTGGGTCTGAAACCCATTTTGAAGCTTTCTGACAACCATTTCTTACTTCTACTCCAAGCAACTCTGCAGCCTCTGCATACCGACAACCTATTATCAGTCCATCCATTTCCCTGTTCCTAACCTTATTTTAATGCTTTCCTGGGCTCACTCATTTTATTGTAAGTGCATTAGTAAAAGTTACGTTTTAAGCTTGTTCTCTGAGTGATCGGATCTTATGATGGGGAGGTGCAACTTTAAAGGGATACTGTCGCGGGAAAACATGTTTTTTACAAAATGCATCAGTTAATAATGCTACTCCAGCAGAATCCTGCATTGAAATCCGTTTTTCAAAAGAGCAAACAAATTTTTTTATATTTAAGTTTGAAATTTGCTATGTGGCTAGACATTTTGACCTTTTCCCAGCAGCCCCCACTCATGTGACTTGTGCTCTGATAAACTTTAGGCACACTTTACTGCTGCACTGCAAGTTGTAGTGATATCACCCCCCTCCCTCCTACCAGCTGATGTAATGTAAACAGAGCCTTGTCTGCTCAGCCTGTCAATTGAACAATAGGCAGGTATCAAGATAACAGCTTTCGCTGACAACTCTTCAGAAGGATTCTGCTAATTGGACTGAGAGGAGCTCTGTAGCTGCCTGCTGTTACCAGTGCTTTGCTTTGACTAAAACAAGGCTGCAGACAGAGTTATACAGGGAACTCTGAGTATCACTCATGTTTTATAATGGATAATGTACTCCCTACTGTAAATGATAAGGATATTAGAAGTCACTGAGGGGTTGTTCTGTGACCATAAAAAAGGCACAAGGCTGCAGGCTGAGTTATACAGGGAACTCTGAGTATCACTCATGTATTATAAGGGATAATGTACCCCCTACTGTAAATGATAAGGATATTAGAAGTCGCTGAGGGGTTGTTCTGTGACCATATAAAGACTGATGATAGGGAACAGAACAATGAAAAAATAAGGACATACTTGAGAAGCAGGGGGGGAAGGATAAAGTCTAGGAAGGGTTAAATAGTTCAGGGTTGCTTTGTTTAGTTCATAAATGGAGAGAGAGAAGGCAGTAGGTAATTAATCAAAAAATAAACTTTGCAGGCACGAGTGAGGTCTGTGTGGGGGTGGGATAGCAGAGGGAACACTGTCACAGCTCTATCACCTTATCTTTTAACCAGCCTCAAACAAATGAAGGCAGCAATGAGTAAAATTTCCCCCCTCCCAACTCTGCAAACGTTACTTCAAAGGAATGCAGAGAGTAGATTTACCGGAGGGCAGGAGCTGTTATAGCCTTTGTGTGAGAAGGGCTGCTCGTGGACGCTGGAGAGCAGACAGGAAGTGGGAAAGTAAAAGCAGTAGCTGCTCTGCAGACCATGTGACCACTTTCCTGGTGACATCACACGCATGGGCAGAGAGGGGAGGGGGAGTACACAGAAGGATCCTCATGTCGCACGACTTGGCTTTTCAACAGAGGCTGGCTGCCTCCAATCACACAGGTAATGCCGTGCCTGCTGTTAGTGCAGCACTTGATGAATGTATAATGAGCAAATATGGAAGCCCCCATGACAAAATAAAAACTGTAATAACTTGTGTATGAATTTGTGAATTAACATTTTAGTTGCCAGACAGTGATTAGTGAGGTGTACTTTTTATAAAAAGGCAAAAAAAAAAGTTTAAAATGATTACAGATTCCCTTTAAGGGTTAGTTGTTTTTATTTTTCCATTTACTACTTACATTTCCAATCCTGCACACCATCTACTGTTTCTCTCAATTGATGGTTGGTGCTCCCTAATTTGTAATTAATTATATGGTAAAATCTGTATGTCTGCTTCAGAAAAAAACTACTATATATATATATATATATATATATATATATATATATATATATATATATATATATATATATATATATATATATATATATACTGTGTATATATATATATATATATATATATATATATATATATATATATATATATATATATATATATATATATATATATATATATATATATATATATATATATATATATATATATATATATAATTAAATAATTTTCCCACAATTAGCAGACAAGCTTATGCCTGAAGGGGTATTTTACCACTACCCTGGAAACAAGTACTAAACTGCTCCCCTTAGTGCCCCTGCCTCTTATAGATATGTCACTGCTGATCGATGGCACCATGGTGAAACGAAGGTTGAAGTACTATGACCTACACCTGAGGTGAGGCAGGATGCAATGCCTGAAAACTATGCACCCATTATTGGCCATACATTAAGTGGTTCCTGTGTTACTAGGGTCCTCTGGACAACAAATGGGATTCATGCAGCTAACTGGGCAGTTCACCTTAAAATTAATATTTATTATAATGTAGACATCATTAAGTTCAAGACTAACCTGCAATTCATTATTTTTTGTTTTAAAAATAAATAGTTAAATTTTTGTTCTGCAACCCTTAGGGTTGATATCTTAACTGCAATCATGTTGATAGGGCCTAATTAGACTAGAAACCAGACAGCAATTTTGGAGTCAGAATAAAAACCAGTAGGAGAAATTCTGAAAAAAAATTACAATTAGAAATACGTTTAACAATATCTATGAACCCTCATAACCAATCTGGTATTTGAGTTTGCATACATAACCTAACAAGATAACCATAAAAAGAAAAATTACGTTTACCTCAAAATTTCTTTCATTTTCTTTATCAACAATACCATTCAGCACCTAAAATAAGATTTTAAGCAATAAGGAGATTGCACTATAAAGAATCATTACACAAGCACTTAATAATTAATTATTAATTAAGATTATCAGACTGATATCTGCCATTTGTATTAAATATTAATTTGGCAAATAAACATTTTGAATACCCAAGGGTGGCTAAGTAGAAAAATAGTTTCAAGGAATTATATTGCTCAAAATATAGACATCAGAGGTGTAACTACAGAAAAGAACTTCACAGCAAGTCACTTGTAGTAACTAACTTCTCAAGGAACATAAATGTGTTTTCACAACAGTTGTGAGATGAACTGAACTCCGGATAGGGGAACAATAGTACAGTTTCAAATGTGCACCTCCCCACAGAATACTGAGGTCTCTGCATGGGGTGCCTACTCCCAGTGTGGGCAACCATGCTGGGAACATGTTTGCACAAACTGAACAAGTGTCCCAGAGCCAGGATACTCACTCACATGTGACTGTACATCAGGAATCCATGTCACATGTATGCATATATACTGAGTCATTGGCTCTTGGACACTTGTTAAGACAGTGCCTGGGTGTGTACAACATTGTCACCTGTATTGGGAATAGGGATCTGGTGTGGACTGCCACAGTACTTAGTAGCTATTGGTGTAAGCTAACCATATATATAGGTCAACAAATAGGCAGACCGGTACCCAAGTGGTTGCCAAATTAGTCTAATCTGGTGATATGCCACTCTGGCTAATGACAGCACATCATGACCTACTGTTACTGGGATCTTGAAAACTAATATTTAGTAATTTTGTGTATCCTAGAGGAAAAAAAGTTTTCTTTCAATAGCCCTGTCTTATTGTATATGGTATGATATTTAGATATCAACCAACATATTTATACTGTGTAGGGCAACTAGACATTCTGTAATAATAAACACGTTAAATCACTATTTTACATTTAAAAATATAATCTACGGTTTATGTAGAATTTGCATGAAATTCCTAATCATACTTCACCTGTGTTTTGTCTTCTTTGGTTTTTGTTTCAAAAACTTCTGGAATATTAGCTTCAGTAATAAATGCTTGGGGAAAAACAAAAACACATCACATTCAGTCAATTGTAAATATTTCAAAATCAGCCAAGGTTCTAATATGCCCTTCAGTTAATCTGTATCGTCTTTATGCTGAATTCTTACTCAGACTGTATTTATTGTTCATGGAGCGCCATATCTGTCACTTATCCTTGGGCTCCAGATCTGTCAGTTATCCTTGGGTGGGTTGCTGCAGTCCTCCTTAGGCATAAGAATAACAGTGACCAGCCTATTGAAGAAAAGCACCACCACAACCTAGGAGGAACTGATGGACACAGAGTTCCAGGAATGAATAGTTAAATATCTCAAGCTAAATGAGCAAAAGCCTATAATAAATTAATTCATAAAGTTCTCCTGGAACTACACAATTTAAGCATTGAGTTCAAGCTCAAAGGCAACGCTGGCATAGTGTTGGTTTTGGTGGGTATAAGAAAAAAACACTGCCCAGATACCAAAACAATTAATTCTGTGAATTGCAAAATGATTAAATTACTTCTATATACTTGTTTGATAATGTTATTCTACCGACAAGGACATAGTGATTCCAATGTTCTGCAGCACAAAGGTATTTTACTCCAACAAAAGGTCCAGTGTCTTTACCCTTGAAAGCAGATAGGATATCTATATCCTTTATTCAAATGTACTCACTATTGGCACTTCTGTCATCAGACATTGTTTTTCAGCTCACCTTGTCCATTGTTGTCCAGTGAATCTTTCATGGCCTGTCCCCAAAAGTGTTGCATATTAAAAGTAGAGGTATACTTGAGTAAAAATACCCATGCTTTATAGATATATTGTTCAAAAGTACAGACAGGATAAGCACTATGTAAAATATAAATAGGGGATTTTAATTTCAAGGAATTACTAGTCATTAACTAGATGCATCCAAGCTACATGAATCATTCATCAATGGACTACATTTAAACTTGTTATTAGCTATAACGTTTTATATAAACAGTTTCTAACAGAGTACTATGCAAAATCAGTAAATCAGTAAATATTGACCTTTCACATCTTTTGCCTTTTTTTGTGGCTGGGTGCTTCCTTTAAGGGTTTAGATTAGGTTCGAAGAGGCAATTCAGCTAAATCTTAATTAAAAAGACTCAGATTAGGTGCATCCCTATAATAAACTCAGCCCTACACTTATGGGCAAATTTATCAAAGGTTGAATTTCAAAATTTATGTGATTTTTTTTTACTTGAATATACTCAATCGAATGGAAGGTTATTTAAGAAAAAATTGGAATGTCTAGTATTCTATTGAATAGTCCTAACCCGAAAATTTGAATTAGAATCGAGTTTTCACCTCTTGAATGTCAGGAAGGCAATTAACAAATTCAAATGGTTCAACAGACCTCTGCCATTAATTTAAAAATGAACTTGGCAGGTTTTAGGTGAGGAATATTCGTATTAGAACTGTTTTAATGGTCATTTCCATTAATGGTGATATTCAAAGACAATTTACAATTGTTCTTCATTGTTTATTTTTTGTGCTTTTTGGACTAATTAGCTTTTTTTTTTAATTATTATTATTGAGCTCTCCATTTCCACAGCTACGTGGCAGCTAGGGCCTTATTTACCCCAGTATTCAAACAGCTGAATTACTGTCTGCAATATGCATAGGAGAGTGCCAAATATAAAGATAAGTAAGAAAAAGTAACAATAACAATAACAATAAAACTGGAGCCACAATGAATAACAGTATTTGGCTGCCAGGTCAATGACTCCTATTTGAAAGCTGAACCGAGGGGAATGAGAATGAGAGGGCAAATAATAACCTATGAAAAAAGACCAATCCAAAAATTGCTAATATGACATTTTGGAATATACTTAGGGGCAGATTTATCAAGTTTCGAATTTCAAAGTGGAAAATACTTTGAAATTCGACCATCGAATAGAATCCTCTGACATCCAAATTCGAAGGAGGATTTTATTCATCGTACAATCGTATTCCGATTTTCGTACGATTTTCCTTCGAAACCCAAAAACTTAGAAATATGCTCTGGCAGGTCCCCATAGGCTAACATAGCACTTCGGCAAGTTTAAGTTGGCGGAGTATTGAAGTCGAAGTTTTTTTTTTAAAGAGACAGTACTTCGATTATCGAATGGTCGAATAGTCTAACGATTTTTACTTCGAATCGAAGTCGTAGTTTTCCTATTCGATGGTCGAAGTATTCAAATAATTACTTTGAATTTCGAATTTTTTAACTTCGAAAATTCTCTCGAATTCACTTCACTTGATAAATCTGCCCCTAAATGTTAACTTAAAGGTGAACTACCCCGTAAACAAATATTTGAATATAGGTCTTCTAGCATAGGAAATGCCTCTGATCTCCATGACGATTCATAATTGGAAGAGTCAAAATACCTTTGTCAAAATGATTTGTTACTGGCTGACATGCTATGGATTTCATCACAAAGTGGGAAAGCAGAAAGGTCTACAGGAATCTGGGCCTTATTCACAGTGCCTAATGTTGATTTCATTAATTTCTATAGATACTATGAGTGTGACAGCCATTTTCTATTTTTTTTAAACTTTATATAATAATGCACACATTTTTTCTGGAAGAAGGAATATTTTGGTTGGGCCAGGGAGCTTAGAGAAGGAAAACTGCTGTTCTGAAACTATGGCTGACTCAAAAAGAAAAGCTTAAGCTTACTTTCTTTCCCTCTCCCCTTTAGCAAGAAAATATAGGCCTCGTTTACAGTTGCCTCTAATCAACTGCAAGTGGAATAGCTCACTTGTGAAGCACTTGCTCCTCTTGAATGAAAAAATATAAATAAAAAATGAATAAAAGAGCCATTATATGTGTTCTCAACAATATTACAAATATTTCATAGGCTGCTCATTATAATTATTTATAATGAAGTGTACTTACTTTCAGCTAGTGGGTGCAGGTCATCATCAGAACTAAGCAAGATTTTGCAGACATATTTTTCTAAAAGGAACCCTTGCACAGCAACCCTGGCCTCCAAAGCTTCAAAGATGTTGGTAGCCAGAGGCACATTTTTAAGAAAATCCTCATTTAGAGCATCTGATGTATATAGGGTTTTCAATAAGTCTTCTCTTTTGTGTGATTCTATAGGATTTTCTGGCCATTCTTTCTAAAGTGCAAAAAGAAAAAAAAGAAAGGCAAAATAAAATGTTAATTAATTCAAAGGGTTTGTTCATCTTGCAAACACTGTATTGAGTTCAGTTGTTTTCAGATTGTTTTTTTCAATTGCTTTTCATTTATTTTCTACAGTTTTGAAATTGAAGTTTAAAGTTTAATGTTCCTGTATCTAGTGTTTCGGTGTGGTAGCTCAGCGATCCAGAGGCATACTCTGAACAATTTGCTACATTACCTGATACATTTCTCAGCAGCGCTGTGGAATATTAGCAACTATTGTATGAATTAGAACAGCTGCCACAACCAAGGGATTCTGCCCAACAGGACCAACGATAAGAAATTTATCAACTAATGTACCCAGTTTAGTGACACCCCCCCCAGAGCTGCTTTAGAAAGACATGAGAAGGTGAAAAAATAAATTTTAAACTTCAAAATTAGAAAAACAGTCACAAATAAATAATAGAAAGTAATTCAAAAAAGTATATATCTGGTTAACTATCTGAAAACAACTGAACTGAAAAAGAGTGTTGCATAGTGAACAACCCCTTTAAAATTAGATCAAAATGTACAGTCGAACCCCAATTTTATGTTCCTGGTTTTTACAATTTTCCAGAATTGCCACCTTTTTCTGATGTCCCATACCGAATTTTACAATTTCTCTAAATTTATGCAATTTTGACACTGTCCTTCTGGGAAATGTCAAATCAGGTTTTTTACTGTATTTCTCATCAAGACTTTTTGAACACTGCCTTTCCACTTGCAATATACTGTGTCCCTTTCTTTTCATTTTCCTCATCTATACCTCCTACCTTCCCCTTTCCCTGCTACACTTTGTAACTCGGTTTTGGCTTAAATTCAAAGTCTTATTACTTGCATACAAGTACTCTCGTCTAGTTTTCTTGTCTTTCATATTAGCAGCTGAGGACATTTTCAGTACTATTTGCTGTTACTTTTGATTGGTTCTTGGCCTGTATTCTGGCTATTCTTGGCATTGCCTGCCATGACATGTACCAGGACCTTGACCATGAACACTGTATTAATACTTTGTACCTCATTATGAGACTGGCAAATTTTCCTGTGTTGTCCCACCTACTTTGCCTGTTATGTCTGCTCATGTGCCAGCCTTGCTCATCCTCCCTGGTACCCAGTAAATTCCTCTTCAGTCCCTACTGTCCAATCTAACAGTGCAAGCTTAACAAAGTTTGGAAGAAAAAAAATCAACTCTATAGCCAACAAAAATAATTGTACTAGTGACAATATATTTTTAAAGGCTTAAATGAACAGTTCAGTGTAAAAATAAAAACTAGAACTGTGCAAAATAAAAAATGTTTCTAATATAGTTAGTAAGGCAAAAATGTAATGTATAAAGGCTGTAGTGACTGATTGTGTAACATAATAGCCAGAACACTACTTCCTGCTTTTCAGCTCTATAACTCTGAGCTAGTCAGCGACTTGAAGGGGGGCCACATGGTACATATCTGTTCAGTGAGTTTGCATTGATCCTCAGCATTCAGCTCAGATTCAAAAGCAACAGATTTGACCCATGTGCCCCCCCCTCAAGTCTCTGATTGGTTATTGCTTGGTAACCAGTCAGTGGAAACCAAGAGAGCTAAAAAGCAGGAAGTAGTGTTCTGGCTATTATGTTAGACATCCAGTCACTTCAGCCTTTATACATTACATTTTTGCCTAACTATATTAGAAACATTTTTTATTTTGCACAACCTATCTATTTACACAGTGTTTATTTTTACACTGAACAATTCATTTAAGATTTTAACATGTTTTCTATTGAAAAAGATTCCTTTTCACTGTATATTGTACTAGCAATGCACAAAATTCAAGATTCGGTTCGGGATTGGACCTCTTTCAGCAGGATTTGGATTCGGCTGAATCCTTGTGTCTGGCTGAACCGAATCTTAATTTACTTATGCAAATTAGGTGCATCCCTATATTACACAGTATATAACTTATTATAAGTTAAAAGTAGCTTTCACAGTCGCTTTAGTTTGTATTGCTTACTTTGTTATTCATTTGTATTAATTTGTGCAATATTTCTTTAAGGTAACCATGAAAATAAATTCCATTTAAATGGCATGTGTTATAATAGCTTTAAATGAAGAACATCCCAGAAAGCAATAGAAAAACACTTAATCTGGTGTTTTAGTCACCTCAGTAATGAATACAGTTTATATTAACTTGATCTTGAAAGTATAATAAAGTTTTACAAGTACTCGACATCCTGCACGAAGACATTCTCTACATTGTATTTGTTTATCTAGATATATACATTTTGTTCCCACTATGGCACTACTAAAAGCTTCTCTGTTTTCTGCAAATTCAGAATAAAATGTGACATAACATACCAAGTGCCGTAATTCCAGGAATTCTTCATATGTAGATGGTATTCTCTGCATTTCTACAAGGAAATATTTGGAGAACTGTGGTGAATTTTTTTTTTTTTTTTTTTTAACATTGTATATACAGACCAGTCCTCTACATGTATTCATCTACAAAACTGTAAATCTGCTGGCACTCACGGAAACCTAGCTTTTTGTCTCTAATGACATATGTTACAACTGCCCTTTACCATGGTGATTTACTCTTTACCAACACCAAGAACAGACAGGGAGGTGGAGTAGACATCATTTTAACTCCTTTCCATATTCATCAAATTATCCCCTCCCCCAATTACTTTAGATCTGTTGCAGTATACTGCTATGTTTCTTTTTTTAATAATAGCCAGGGCCACTTCAAGATACAAGTGTGGCCAGGGCAAATATCTAACTGGCAATAGAACCAATCTTAAGGTGGTGAATAATAGGGAAGGCAATATAGAAATGGTCTGTGCTTACTGAACATGGGAGGTCCTGGTGGACCAACACCCAGGCTGATGCACCTAAAATAAAAAACAAGATAAAAAAAACGTTTATTAGAAAGATCCATTAGGGACAGTATAAAGTTACAGTATAAAATTACTGTGAAAACAATTTGTAATTGACACACTTTATTTCATGTGAAATACCCTCACATATTTAGGGGGCTGTTTTTTTTCACAATTTAAGAAAAAACTCAAAGTACAAATATACTCAAGGATATTCTTTGTAACCTTGAATAGCCGCCATTTATTAAAGAATAAAACCAGATAAAGTCGCCAGAAAAAAAAAAACAAAGTTGGTGAGGTTGTATAGAAGTCAATGTGAATGTTCTCTGACAACTTATTTATTTTCCCAGTTATTAAAATATTAGAGTTTTTTTAGCCTCATTGAGAATGAATGGGACAATGTTTTTATTCTCAAGCTAGCATTCGAGAAAAAAAGTCTCATGAGTTTGTCAGTTTTTTGTCCTCGTCCATAGTTTTTTTCGCCACAAACTCGGATTTTGATCTGCCCTTAATAATAGTATCCCTTAAATTACCCAGCTTTAGCCAATAAATATTGATCTATCATAATAGCATATCTATATGGGTGCCCTAAGCCAACAAATGGTACTAGAATGCACCACACCTCAACAGCTGAAATGCTGGCTAGTGAAAGAAATTCTAAAAAACATTACAATTTACATAAATCACAAAAATGATGTGGCTTTAAAGTATTGAAACAATGTAGCAGAAGTCAGCTCTCTTTCAGCCATGACAAGTCTGCTTATTAGCTGGTTTCTGCTATATTGTTTCAAAAGTCAGATACACTACTGCCCAGAATAACATGTAGATACTTTCTGCTTGTCTTTCTTGTTTTTGAACTACATTTACAAATAAAATATTGACAGTTTTTAATAAATATGTATTCCAAAAACAGAGCAGTTTCTCATGAAGCTAGTTTTTTAACTTTGCCCTCTTCCAAAGAGCAAGAAAACTAAACTAGACTAGACTAGACTAAACTAAACTATATGCTTGCTAGTATGCCATTACCATATTTATTAACATTGGAGACAAACAAATATGTTAATTTTAAGTTCCACATAAAACACATCTCTTTGTCCAGAATAAGGTCAATGGCACATGGGGAGCAGAGATTTGAGTTTCACTTCCATGCAACTAATTACCCAAAATTTGAAAAGCCTTAAAGGAGAAATCAACCCATTTGTAAAAAAAACAGAGTACCCCCACCCCAAGTAGACCTCCCTCCTCCCCCCAGGCTAACTGCCCCCCCCCTGTGGAAATGCCCCATACTTTATACTTACCCCTAGACGCAGATTCTTCCAGGATAAAGGATTGGTAATTCTAAAGCTTAACTTTTAAGTATCAGTACAGGTATGGGACCAGTTATCCAGAATGCTCTGGACTTGGGGTTTACTGGATAAGGGTTTTTCTGTAATTTGGATCTCCATACCATAAGGCTACTAAAAAATCATTAAACGCTAGTTAAACCCAATAGGACTGTTTTACCTCTGATAAAGATTAATTATAATTTAGCTGGGACCAAGTACAAGGTACTGTTTTATTATTACAGATAAAAAGATCATTGTTAACTTTAATTATTTGATTAAAATGGAGTCTATGGAAGACAACCTTCCAGTAATTTGAAGCATTCAGGATAATGAGTTTCTGGATAATGGATCCATACCTGTATATGAAATAAAATATTAACCCCATTTAAAAGTAGCATGAGTGATTCTATACATTGTTGAGAACAGAGTATTAGCCGTAATACTAGCAAAACATATGGAAACTTTTAACCCATGGGAAACCAAATATGGTAAATAAAAGCTGAAATAAAGTCTCTAAGCTACTTTGAAATTACCACATAAATAAAGCAGTTACCGTATTTGACTTATCACAGGCAACATATAGTATTATAGTATGGAACAATGAAATTTTAAAATATTCACGTTTGAACATCTTTAGCATAGGTGTATGAAAACTTTCAGACGAAATTGTACACTTTTATCCTATGCAAGCACAAAAATTATGACCTTGTCTATTTTGTATTCTTAAAGCAAACAGAACAAAATAATAAACCTATTGTATTGGTAGGTCACATTTCCCCCTATAAACCACTTTTTTTGCAAAATACCCTTGGGCTCTTCAGAACCATTGTGCCAGCCTACATGCTTTGTGTCCATCATTGATAGCATATGTTTCATCATCACTGCAGTTGTAACAATTTTGATGTTTTATTTGTGCATCCGCTGCCCTCAAAGGTACCTTCTGCACATGCAACAAAGCCAAAGAATGATATAATTGGAGAAGAAAGTTCCACGAACAATCTAATTCGAGATATTGTTTTTTCACTGTAGCTGCCACAAATGTCAACTTTAAGAGCATTTGTTAAGGTAAATATATTAAATGTAACCAATAGGCTTTCCATGTTCTTTAAACACCTGACCCTTTGTACAGCTTTGTGTTAAAGGGGAACTTTAAAATGAAAATGTAATATTAGCTTCAGCATACTGAAATAAAAAAATATTCTAATTAAATCAATTAAAGATGTTGTACCATTTCTGAAATAATCACGTTTATCTTCACTATTCCTCTCTCAGCATCTGTTTCTTCTCATTCGGTCTTCATTCAGGAGTTGGGTATCAGATGAATGATCCAATATATCTTATATCTTCAATATGAGGATGCTTATATTAAATGTTCATGTTTGCAATAGTTCCCCTTTAACATAAACTTGTCCATTGCATAAAAAAAAATGCATCACTGCCTTTTCTACTGTTTTCTACAGCAGTCAATATCTGCATTTACTTTGAATGGGCATAAAAACTGAAATATACGATGTTCAACCTTTGCAATAGGATATTTATCATTGATATTTTAAAATTCTGCTACAAAACCCTAAAAGCAGCTGATACTAACACAGAAACAGATATTTTTTGCTATGGAGTAATTAAAACCCAGAGGGCAATTAAGCCACCTTCACACATTCCATGACGAAACACTGCCAGTGTGATTGCATTCATATGAATCTGGGTTATTCGTTCGCGGTTAAGTCTAAAATTACTTTGCTAATGTGAAATGTGCTGTTGTACAAGCATGTCAGTCTGCTTAGGTCAGATCTGAAAACTGCTGCCAAATGAGGCACTGACCACATACAAACATTTCAATTGTGCCACCATTAGCAACCGAATCTTCTCCAAACACCAAAGAACAACTCTATTTCCATCCATTATGTCCCCTTGGTCTGGGCATCTGGATCGACTTAGAGCAGAGGTAAAGCTGTCAAGCTTGCGTGTCATCACCCTTGGAGATGGGAGGACGGTTTACTTAAGTCACTCAGCAAAGTTTGGCAGATTTTCTCTATCTGCCTTGTCATGCAGAATTAACCCCTTAGATATAACAGGGCCTCAGAACTTCATTTCCATGAGTCACAAAGCCCTTAGGCAAAGAATTTACTTTTCCAAAATTTCTTGAAAGAAGCAGGAACACATTTATCATAAATATGTAACGTTCTGGGTTATTAAGGTACTGATATGTACCATGATTTCCAAGAAACTGGCATTTGAATTATGCATGAAATCCCAAGAAAAATATGCGTATATACTGGGAGACATCCAATAAATAATTACATTGCTTACATATATAATTATTAGGCAGTACATCTGAAGCTGTGGTTTACAAAAAAAATGTGTAACTTCAAAGGTCTTTTTAATCAATAAATATAAAATGGTGTTTCCAGATGTACCACCTTTTAAACTTTAGTATTACATTATTGCAGTGAAAACAATTTAACATTGTATATACGACACAAAAGTGATATCTGACAATTTGTTTTCTTGTACAAGTGTTGGGTGCACGACCTACATATTAAAAAAATATGCCAAGTCATTTCCCTTCTATATTTAATTATATCCATCTCCAAAATGCTGAGGCAGTTTTTTTTAAGACTGAATTTCTCACTTTTAAAGGGGAACGGTTATATGCAACCATACTGTAGTGGCTGTTATAAAATTCTTTTTCAGAAATATATTTTATCACTGTAGGTGGTTTATACGGTGTGTTCCCTCAACCTGACATTTTTTCCTAATGCAAACAACTCAGCCACGCATGTTTATCAGTGGTGCATCGCAACCAGCTGACTCATCCTGGAATCTGCTTATTAGACCAGGTGAAATCTGTTAGCGACCCAGCATGAGGGTGTATTTTTTGCAAGCTGGGGGGAAAAAATGATGAGGAACTCACATTTAAATCATTACATATACAAACGACTGCAAGAAAATAATAAAGGCTATTTGTGAAAAATATGTATTAACCTAACTGCAATTTGGTAAAAAAAAATTTGATTATAAGAATAACAGATTTAAAAATAGAATGCAGTACTGCAGTTTTTAAATGAAGTTCATGGTAAATATATTCTATTTTTGAGAGCAATATAGCAGGTAGAGTAACTGAAAGTTTCCATAAACAGGTGCAGTTTCCAGGGTTATATATATTTTTGCTGCTTACATCTTCAGCTAAACTTCTTCATTCCTCAATGTAGCACATGGACCACCTGCAGTTTGGGTGAACAAATACTTCTGTAGTTGGTGGGCTATGTACCACAGCCCTCCCCGCTTGCAATGTCACTCTAGCCCATGCCCTCCGTCATCCCCCTACTAGTCATCTGTCTATTACATTTATACACTCGTGCCTGCCCTGACCCCTCTAGAGACATCCGAGAAGGGCAGGTCCGGCATGAGTACATAAGTGATGGATGCATGGCAGGTTGGGAGAGGGCAGGTTCAGGTCAGACACGGGCAGACTCTCTGATCACTAGTTCTCAGATATTTATCATTTTTTGGTTGAATTTCTTGAGCATGAAAGCAACCCAAGAAAATATCTGTTGCATCGCACAGTAGAGAAACTCAGCGTCTTTAAGAACCCTTGGAAATTCTTTAGTAAGTGGGGCATCTGATGAAAATGTTAATTTTTTGCCAAAAAGCTGGGTCTCCTTCACAGGAAGCCTACTGCTTCAAGTAAATGTAGAGATGGAAAGATATACATGCAAATAAACAGTGATGTGTACACTGGTTTGAATGGAGATTCTAGGTCAGAAATATTTTAAATTAAAACACAAATCAGCTACAGGATGAAAAATATAAAAAATGTATGAAAAATGTATAAATATCTAAAAATCTGGATCAGAGGGTGAAAATAGGAGGATGTTTTGTTCAGATCAAACAAATGTGTTTTTACCCCAACCTTGAATTTTGCACTACATTTAAAATTGCCAAAGCTGCAGTAGGCCTTTATTCTAAGTCATAAAAGTAGGACACACAGTTACAAAAAATTCATTCAAACCAGAACTGCAGTTGGGGAATATCCAATATATTAAGCACATTATAACATTTAGAGACAGGATGCCTCCTTAATAAACTTTCTCTTAATTAACTCATTAATGTTTCCCATGGCATTCCCAACATCATTGTAAAAACATTATAATCAGTTTTTACTGTATCCCTCTCTCCCTCTCCCATGGGTGCCCTCCATTTACTTTCCCTCTCTAAGTCCCATGGGTGCCCTCCATTTACTTTCCCTCTCTAAGTCCCATGGGTGCCCTCCATTTACTTTCCCTCTCTAAGTCCCATGGGTGCCCTCCATTTACTTTCCCTCTCTAAGTCCCATGGGTGCCCTCCATTTACTTTCCCTCTCTAAGTCCCATGGGTGCCCTCCATTTACTTTTGGTTATTCATAATTCTTTTCATGGTAGCACCAAGGTCATTATATATTGACATAGGGGTGTATAACAAAAAGTAAAGTTAGAGGTTGCCACAGTCCTCTAGAGTGAAATTCCACCACTCTTCATTCATGGCTATGGGATTTTGAAAGGCGTTTTTATGAAAGGATGAACTTTCACTTTCACCCATTGATAAATACTATTTTAAGAATCCCTAGCCGGAACTAGGGGTAGGCAGGGTAGGCACATGCTTAGGACGCAAAGCTGAGAGGGGCTCCTTCTCTGCCTCTTACCAATAGTCCAGTTCACTCTCTCGACTGTTAAGATAATATAAAATATAATAATGTACATAAAATAATTGTCATCATTTATATCATTTGAAAGTGTGTAGTTAATGATATCAAGTTAAAAATTAGTAGAGACACGCTTAAAGGGGTCGTTCACCTTCCAAACACTTTTTTAAAATCAATTTTTTCAGATTGCTCACCAGAAATAAAGACTTTTTTCAATTACTCTCCATTTTTTATTATTTACAGTTTTTTCCGAAATCTAAGTCTAACGTTTAAAGTCTCTGTTGTTTCATCCTGGCAGCTCAGTAATTCAGGCGCAGACTCTGAACTGTTACAATTTTGCAACATTTAGTTGATACATTTCTCAGCAGCATCTATGGAATATTAGCAACTATTGTATTAGTGATATGCAGGCCGATACCCGCGGGACCAGCAACCTTCCAAATGCCAGCTTCGGACTTTCAGGTTGGATTTTTATCGACGAGCACTTCTCGCTGGTCTATAAAAGGAACCTGTAAGTTAGACTCGGGCGGGCGCAGGTAGCTTTGGGCAGGTGCGGGTCTGGAAAAGCCTGACCCGCACATCACTATATTGTATCAAATATAATAGCTGCCTTTAATGAAACCAAGAGGTTCTGCTTAGCAGGAACAAAGATAAGAAATGTATCAACTAAATGTATCAAATTAGAACAGTTTACAGTCAGACATAGGGGCAGATTTATTAAGGGTCAAATTTTGAATTCATGGGAGTTTATATACTCCCATGAACTCGAAATTTGACCAATCAAAATTTATTTAAAAAAAAAAAAAAGATTTCTAAACCTGGGTGAATAGGATCGACCCGTAAACTCGAATCAAATTCAAATCAAATTCTATTAGAGTGTTAAAAACTCAATTCGAGTTTTTGCTCCGAAAAAAATTAGAAGGTCAGGAAAGCAGCAAACAACTCCAAACTGATCCCGTCTCCCATTGACTAAAACTGCAATTCTGCAGGTTTTCGGTGAAGAATAGTTGAATTAGAGTTCTTAAGGGGCCAGAGTATGATAAATCTCGAAAACCAAATTCAAATTTTTAAAAAAACTCAAATCAAATTTTAAAAATTCCGTAGTCAAATTTAACAATTGTGCCCATACAAAAACTTGAAAATTCGAATTCAAAATTTCAATTTGACCCTTGATAGATCTGCCCCATAGAAAATAGAAAGTACATGGAAAAAGTCTTTATTTCTGATAAACTATATGAAACCAACTGAAAAAAATGTTGGAAGGTGAACAACCACTTTAAATACTGCTTTCAAATAAAACCCTTTGCATGTTGCAAGGGATCAGCATGCAAACTGGGTATGTGATCAGGTTGTCAGGCATGTAGGGGAGGACAGTGATCTGGGAGGCAATGATGACGGGTGAGGTATTCAGGGGCGGTAGGAGATCATGGTGGGTGGCTGCTAGGTGACTTGAGTGAAGGGAAGGTAGTGCACCAAATTGAGTCCCTCCCACATCTGCCTGCCCAGTACACACTCACTGGATTCCTCATAGTTTCTGAATAGGAAAGTGCTAGCAGCCACTTTCTGGAAATATCAGAAAGGAGTGGAACAACAGCTTATGCCTTTTTTTCAATATTTTACCCAAAAGTTATGAAAAAAGTAACGATTTGTTGCAGTATGTGCAGTATGAAAACTGATGGTATATGCCCCCTTTAATCTTAAATTAAAATTAGATTAGATTAAAATCAAAAACCATAAAAAATAGCACCTGAAAATTTTTTATTTCTGGTGTACTATCTGAAAATGTATTTCAAAGGTGAACTCTCTGAACTCTCTGTTCAATGCCAGCTATCGGCAGGGGGTAAATAGAGGGATCTCCTGCACCATGCACCACCTGGTGCTCCACCAGTATATAGTTAGATTCATCAATGTCATAAACCTGAATCTGATTCCAATGGTCACACACCCTCCTTTTCCATGAATTACTGTACATATTTAAAACATAATTTGAGCGTTTTTAACTCTTCCCATTTAATTTTTGCTTTGATGGTTGCTTTTATGCATGCTTGACATCTTTGTATATAATAGCTTCAGCTGACTAAGCGAACATGAATGCTTTAAAGGGGACCCGTCACCCAAAAAAATTATTCAAAATCATATTTTATCACATTAGTCAAGCAAAATGAACTTTAATTACACTATATAAATTATTTGAATCTTGCTTCCTTCAGTCGCGGATTTCAAAATTATAGCAAGCAGGCAGCAGACATTTTGTGGACACTGATATTAAGACAAGTCTTGTATCATCTCAGAATCTTGTTTGTGCACCAGAATGGGGGACCTGATGTTCATCCCCATGCCCTGGCTACACAATTAAATGGTAAAGAGAACAGGGGAATGTGTGGAGAGCAGTGAGGTCTAGGAACTGTTGAATGGAAAGTGAAAGTAATTGTCTGCCCCGCCTCTATGCCACTGGCATAGAGGAGTGGCAGACAATATTTGATTGACAGCTGAGATTTTTAAACAGCTACGAATGCTTTAATAAAAATAGAAATTGGATTTCATGTTTAATTTGAAAAGGACTTTTATTATACAGATTTTTGTATCTGGGTGACAAGTCCACTTTAAATGCATGCTTTTCTTGACAAAGTTAATGCTAATCTTTCTATTAAACCATAAAGTATTTGCTTTATATTCCCTTATTTCTAAGGGGAATACACAGAGATAGCCTTGTCAAGTATTTGCCTTCTATGTTAACATATATGGGCAGACTGCCAAAAATAATATGCTGCAGATTCCTTGCAAATGGTTGCTCATATAAAATGTAGGAGGTGATTTATCAAAGCTCTTTAAATTCTACCCAGTGGTAAAGATTGTTACTGGTCAGTAACCATTACTGAACCTTTTAGCTTTAACTATTTATTTTCAGAAATAAGCAAGAAAAAGAATTATTGAATCCTTTCTACCTGCATGCATGCTTAGGAAAACAGGGATTCTGTCAGGTGATAGTGTTTGGATAATATGCAGTGTAATATTGAGGGGGAATCGCAGCCAGCACGCAGTACACAGTTTCTTAGAGAAAAGTCAATTTATTTAGAAATTGAACTAAACAGTAGCTTTTCCTTAGCAGAAAGTAAATGAAAATATAACACACATCTTACTTCAGCTTGTGAAAGTCCTTTGGTTTTCTCAGAGTCCAAAGTAGGCCTGGTCAGTCCACTTGCGGCTAAACAACAAAACCCCCAATATTAGCTGGCTTTCTTTCATAGTCCTTTTTACACAAGGGTTTTTGTTTTTAGTTCTTTTTAACACCCTGTAGAAAGACTTGCAGCTCACCCGCTGCAGGCACCATCATGATCAAATTGCACCTGTGCCTCCTCCTTATACAGAGTATCCTTGCTGCAGTAAAAGCCAGGTAGTACCTGGGTGGAATGAGAAGGCCCATCCTGTACCTTCCCTCCCATTCCAGAGTCCGGGCCCTGAAAAACTCAGAAAACACAGCAACTAGTGTTGCTGCCAAATAATCCCCAGACTCCTTCCCTGACACACACACTTACGCTTAGGGGACCACAGCTCAAATAATTGGGAAATATACCTCCCGTTAAGGACCCAGCCCTGGTGTCCTCTACAGCAGATAATGTTTTATTTATATGAAACAGCAGCATGAATTACAGGTCATTAGTACTGAATAGCCTAAACGAGTCTGTGCCCCTAATAACTAGTAGTTTAAACTATTTTTCCCAAATCTTCCAAAAGATAAACAGTTTTCCTTACAGAAAACAAAGATCCATAGTCCCATCCCTTGTCTTACTTTTAACGTGTTTTATAACAGATAATACATTTAAAAACATAGGCTTCATAAATAAAAAGAAACCCCATCCATTAAGACTAACTATCAGGTGCAATATAAATGATGATGATGCCTGGTATATGCTGTACACCAGGGGTGCCCAAACTTTTTGCAACGAGGGCCAGATTTGGTGAGGTGAATATGTGTGGGGGCCGACCATTCGGCCCGACATTCTTTGAACCATTAACATTTAATCACAGGAAATGAGTAATCGTAGCAGTAATATTTGGGCACATTAGTAATATTTGGGCACATTAGTGTAATGATCTGCCACTTGGTCTATACTGCTGCCTGTGTGCTGAAGGTGTTAGCAATAGACACGTACTAGAACGTAGTGATCAAATAGGTTTCTTAGTCAGCACCTGTAGCCTCCCAATTCTTAGAGCCTGGTGCACGTACAAGGGTTTCCACCATGTATCCGTTCACTCGCAATTTTCAAATGTTAACAGCACCAGTCATGGATTTCTTTGCTTAAAGTGCCTACTTCTTTAGTTTACTGTACTGGCACGTCAGTAAGTCTATTGACACCTTCAGCTCTAAAGAAGCATGCGAAAACAGCGCGTCTCTACATGCCAGATCATTTCACTAATGTGCCTTAATATTACTGCTATAGGATTCCTGATTGCACTGTGCTGGGGGCCTCATTATTATTAATTTCATGATGGAGTCTGAGGGCCGGTGTAAATTTAAAAACGGGCCGCACTTTGGACATGCCTGCTGTAAACAACCAAAAAAAAAACTTCACTCACTGATCAGAAACTACAAACCTGCTACAGCAACCAGTCTTCTCCAGTCCAGACGTCTTGAAGATTTGCAGTTCCTGTATGAAAGTTGCCTTATGCTCAGGGCTCATGTGTTCATGAAATGGCTTGATGAGCATATACTGCAAAAGGATATGAACACTACTATTAGCATGTCATGCATCTTTAACATTTTACACCAAAATCAATAAAACTAAAAGCATTTATATCAAAGACTAATTATGCATTCGTCCAGTGGAATTCCACACAAATGCAGAATCAATACTATTAAACATTAAAGTTCTTCTGGCAACTTGTGGTCACCCATTGGTACACTAAAGGCTATGTGAGACGTTTTCAACCCCAATCTATTTTGTGAAACATCTCTCCCAAGTTTGCAAAAACTGCACTGGGACCCTATAATGCCACCATAAAAAAAAGAGCCTAAAAACTTAAAATTACTTTTGTTCAACCTCACACTTTGTTCTCCTAAATAAGCCGGTTCCAAGTAGGGTAGAAGCACACCAGCTCAGCCAGGCAATGCCTTTAGCACATTTATTTGCAGAAGTATTAGAACAGGAAGGGGTTGGTCCCTGAAAGCTTGTGCTCCTAATTGAGCCCTCATTGTCCCAAAGTTGTGAAAATGTAGTCCTAATTTTGACATAAATCACAACCGACTGATGCAAGAGTAAAACGAAAGTGTCTACAATCTCAAGACTGATGGTCAATTTCACCCACTGTCTTCTTCTTAATTAGCCCTTGTTTTGTCCCAGAATTGTGAAAAATTTGGCCCTTGTTTGCAGAAAAAAAGAGCCTCTGATACCTGAGTAAATAAAAATCTAAAGATTACTATTCTAAGTTTACAAAAACTCTTTCCTATATGGTCAAATTGGAGCAGACGCTCTGAGGGCAGCAAGTACTGTTTCCAACTAGGACAAAAAATTTCCTTTTTTTGTTTCAAGTCCACGTTTAGAGGAGAAAAAAAAAGAATAGTACTTTTGATCAGATAAAGGAAAAAGAGTTGAAAGTGGGTATTATTGGTAACCAGAAAAAAAGTTTTTGCTTTTGTTGTTCTTTGGCACAAGTCAGGGCACTGAAAAGATATTTTTTGATGTAGTTTTGATCAAATATTAGAAGTAAAGTAGCTGTGGGTGTTAGTAACCAGAGATATTTTTTGTTGCCAGACACATAGCTGTGTGTCATCTATTAGGAGCAGAGACTCTGGAGCTGGCTGGTATATCATTAAAGGGGTGGTTCACTTTTAGTATGTTATATAATGGCTAATTCTAAGCAACTTTTCAATTGGTTTTCATTGCATTTTTTATAGTTTTATAATTATTTGCCTTTTTCTTCTGACTCTTTGCAGGTTTCAAATGGCCGTCGCTGACCTTCTAAAAAGCAAATGCTCTGTAAGGCTACAAATATATTGTTATTGCTAATTTGTATTACTTATCTTACTATTCAGGCCTCTCCTATTCACATTCCAGTCTCTTATTCAAATCAATGCCTGGTTGCTAAGGTAATTGGGACCCTAGCTACCATATCGCTTAAAACGCAAATTGAAGAGCTGCTGAATAAAAAGATAAATAACTAAAAATCCACAAATAATAGAACATGAAAACAAATGGCAGATTGTCTCGGAATATCACTCTCTACATCATACTAAAAATGAATTTAAAGGTGAACAACCCTTTTAATACTGGAATATATGAACGTGCTGTTAGCAGAAATAAAAATAAATGACTTCTCATGAATTACTGGGAGCAGAGGCTCCTGTGGCAGCCATTGGCCACCAAGAAAAATGCATTTTTTGCTTCCTGGTATAGGTTTGAGTTTTAGTAAGAAGAAAAGCAATTACTTTTGTTTTGGTCAAATATCGAACGAAGAGTGAACTGTCAGCGAACGCTGCTGGAAACCACCACGAACAAATTGTTGTTTCTTAATTTGTGCCCTGACAAATGTAAAGTCTGTAAACAGAGAAAAGAAACCAGCGAGAGGACGCCGACGGCCCTCAGTTCCCGTTACTGACCAACGCAACTTGTGTTTCTGTGGCAACAGGCTCCTCCCTCTGTCCTCATTCATTTCACTTTAGTGAAGCAAGCTTTGTTGCGTTACGTAGCTGAAGTCGTGACGTCGAGTCTCTTCTCGCGAGATGTGACGAAAGCGCAGAGAAAGCTGGGATTTAGCAACGGAAGAAGTGGATATTTAAAAGGCGTTTTGCGGGACATTTAAAAGCGATCCCAGGTTGCGGACTGTGTTATGAAAAGTGGGACAATTAGGCGGTACGCTTATATGTGTGTGATGTTGTAACAATCAAGTAGTTCCGCCAGTTAGACTAATGAATGGAAACAATTGTATTGGCTGTTTCCTCGGAGCGGCACACTAAGCTGTCAGTTTTCTAAACCCATGTAGTCGATTAACTAAAAACGAGTGGTGTCATTTCACTGTCCAAGGTTCCACCGCCGATACAGCGCGAAAAAGTTAAGGCTTCTCTCGACGTCACATTTCCGCGACCCCCGGCCATCCTTTACCCACATGCGAAAGGATTTGACAACATGCGACACTGGCAGAGGAAGGGTGTGCTTGTGATTATGCTGATGAGTACCATCACTGGCAGTGGAAATAATACTGGACTTTTTCATAGTCTAGGGCAGGTGTAATTTGTATTATGACCCATCTAGTATATTCTGGGATACTTAAAGGAGACATTTTGTGTAAAAAATAAAAATGTACCAGTGTATTATAGTCATTTAGATATAGAAGTATAGATTGTGCTTTAAAAAATAGTGTTTCAGGCTGATTTATTGAATATCTCTGCAAAAACCCTAATAATCCCTCCCTTCCTTTTCAGGCTGTGCAGGGAAGTCGGCTACTCTCAGCACACTGCACTGTAGAACAGGAACCAATCAACAGCTAGCAGGACCTGATAGGGAACTGAAGCCTGTCTGTGCTTGTGTGACTGCAGGGCTGTGATTGGCTGGCCCCTCCTTCTGTGCATCCGGGAGGGGCCGTTAGAACACGCCCACCATTTATGTGAAACACAGACAGGGACAGAGAATAGGGAGGTCCAATATTTATTATTTTTATCTATTTTTAAAAATATTGCTTTTTAGCACCATGTAAAAGCAACACCATATATTACTTATAATTGCCTACAAAATTAGGTGTTTTTTCATTTATCCTATATGTCTCCTTTAACTCCCACATTCATACATTATAGCTGTTTTTTATATATATATATATATATATATATATATATATAAATAAAACAAAGAAAAAGATCAGCACTCACAGGTCTTAAAAAAATGAATTATGATTTATTAAAGAACTTTAAAAATTCATAATTCATTTTTTTTAAGACCTGTGAGTGCTGATCTTTTTCTTTGTTTTGTAAATTTACCCTTTGATCGTGCACCCAGGCATACTCATTTATTTTTTCCGTGAGTGCTGGCATCCCTTGGAATTTATATATATATATATATATATATATATAGATATATAGATCCATAGCCACACTCGCAGGTCTTATGCTGAATTAAAGAAGTTATTTATTGTAGGCACCAACTAACATTTTGACTGAAAAGCCAGTCTGTTTCGCCAGTCGAAGCGTTAGTTAATGCCTGTAATAAATAACTTTGTAAATTCAGCATAAGACCTGCAAGTGTGGCTTCTTTAGATTTCTTCTATATGTATGTTCTACTGTAAATAGTGAATATGAGTCAAGCAACACACAGGAGATGCAACAAACATGCAGTCTTTAACGAGAGCTGTGAAGTTTTTATATTCTATTTTCAGTCTTTCACTGGCAGAATAATTTCACACTTTGTTTGAGTTTATTGTCAGATTGTGGGCACTTTTAGTTTACCTAGGAAACTGATATATCTTTTTCAGGACAACCCAAGCTTTTGAAAGAATTGTTCTCTACTTTAATTTCTGTAACAAGAAATAAGCTTCTGCATACATAAAAATACATCCTTTTTATAACAGAGACTTGTTTTAGAATCATAATTTATATGCAAAAATAAAACTGATTTGGAAAGCCAAAATCTCCCAGACACGCCAATACCAAAATTCCCAGCAGTACACTACCAAATTTTACAAAAAAAATCTGCATACCTCCCAACATTTATAAAATCAGAAAGCAGTACAAAAAGTTATGCCACATATGGCGCCGTGGAAAAATCTTTTGACTATGCCCATTTTGTAGACATACCCCCTAAATACCATATGCATTTTAAAACATTTGGAAGGTTATGGGAAGGCTGAACACATTTCTTGGGTTTTTAAGATCATATTTTGTGTTGTTAAAGTTTTGCTAATGAAGATGAAATTGGCTTAAAAAGTCACAGTTCTCCCAAGAGACCTGCCTTTTTTTTAAATTGTTACTATTGTATCTTTGCCTATCTTAAATGTATAGTTCAGCTGCTTAAAATTCTGGGCTCTCTGCCAAAAAGCCTCTTATTTAATTACGTTTTAGAAATATTGTATCTTTTTCTGGTGTCGGTGCAGGAGATCAAAGAGAAACTCAGGACATTTCAGTAAGAAACCAAAACTCTGGGCTGAACTGTCAAAATTGGGACTGTCCCGCAAAAAAAACAGGACAGTTGGAAGATCTGCATACATTAGATTTCATGGCCAAAGATTCAGGTTTACCCCAAGAAATCATAAATGTTTGGAATGAACACTTCAATGAAATCCAAAATGGGAAAATATGTCTTTATATGCCTAATGACTCAAGGGCAATGCTTTCCTCAATTTCTCAGATATAAAAATGTCTGAATATATTGAAAAATTACTAAAAAAAAACTTGATATTTACAGGGTTTTATGTATCACACGTCATTCAGTATAAGCATAAATCATACTAACTAAAATCCAGGGGTCTACTAAACAGCTTGATTGCCAATGTATAGTATATATAGTAAAGTATGTGGCATGTAGAGGCTCTAGAATTTAAACAGTGCATATGATTTATCACAGCTGTCATTTCAGCCATAGCAAAATCAACACAATTACAGCATAAAATGTGGGGGCAAGGCCATAAAAAAAGCAAAAATAAGGCCATACATTTTGGAAAGTACATACAGTATTCTCCCAAATACAAAATGTGTAGATATGTCTTTCTTCTCCACATCTCAAAACCGAAAAGCTTTCTTAATTTGCAGTAATTTCTGAATCGCCTCAGAGCTTCCAATTTGCAGAATCTTATCTCCCATATGTCCATATAAGCACCCTGTATGTATTTTATTTATCACAGGAGTCCCAAAGACCCATTAAAATCAGTTAGTTTCAAAAATTATTACCATGCCCATTACCAAACTGTTTTTGTTAGTGGGGTTTTTTTTCTAATTGAAATTTCTACAAACCACAGCAAAGCTTCCATATTACAGACTTTTATTCAACCACAAATCCTTATATGCCAAAATCAAACACCTAAATATGAGTGCCATGAGTATATGGAATAATTTGTTGACTGATGTATTTGGGTTTTTATGAGTGTATGCAAACACATTTTTGTGGTTAACACATGCTAAATAAGTACTCTGCATGTATGTTATGTATCATAATCCCCCATATCAGTAAGAAGACCCGAGAAAAGCATATACTTTTGCATAGTATGTTCTGCTGAAAGGGTTTGCTAAACTTAGCAGTTTTTATTACATTTCTGAAAAACGTCTCAAAGCTTGTATTCAACAACATGTGTGCCACGTAAGCATAAAACATCCTAAATATGAATGCCAGGGATGGTATGAACTAGGGATGCACTATTTTGGATTTGGCCGAACCCCCAAATCCTTCGCTAAAGATTCGGCTGAATACCAAACGGAATCCTAATTTGCATATATAAATTACAGGTGGGAAGGGGAAAACGTGTTTTACTTCCTTGTTTAGTGACAAAAAGTTATGCGATTTCCCTCCCTGCCCCTAATTTACATATGCAAATTCAGATTTGGTTCGTCCGGGCAGAAGGATTTGGCCAAATCCTGCTGAAAAAGACTGAATCCTGGCCGAATCCCGAACCAAATCCTGGATTCAGTGCATCCCTAGTTTGAACAGTTTGATGCCAGTATGCAAATATTTATCAATCTATATGTCGTGTAGGTCCCCCAAACCAAAAATATCACACATAAAATTTTTATGGACAAAAACATATAATCCAGAATAAAGCGGAATGGCACAACTTGGAGTCGGGGTGCAGGGCTGGCCAGGAAGTGAGGTCATGTGACGTGAGGTCTGTGGCAGGTAAACAAACATTTTTGAGCAAAGCACCTTGTCTAAGATGAGGGCTGTCCATACAATAGTCTATAATGATGTTTAGCAAAAAATTTAAGTCTTCTACAAGGTTCTGGTTAAAGAGCATATCAACCCATAAATAAAAAAAAAATGCCTAATAAAATAAAACATGATTCTAAGCAACTTTCCAAAAAATTGTTATGAATGTATATTGCATGGTTGTTTCAGAATTATGTTTTCAGGCAAACGTATTTTTCGGTTAACATTCCCTTTAATCTCTCCAGTAGTGTCTGATATTAGGACAGGACCATTTCTTATGTGGGCGGAAGGTTCTACTCTTTTTGCATCTCAGGCAGTTATGAGATATATTAGAGCTTATTTTATTTGGCACATCATGTGTGTATCATAACATGTATATGGGATACATTTGCAGTAGCCTGTCCTATAAACTATTGAGACACGGAGCCTGCTGCCATTGTCAATTAAAGTCACTCCCTATTGTAAAATATAAGGAAAAGTGACTAAGGCATTCCATATCCATATAAAAGGTGTTTATACAGGTCAAGTAAGTTTTGAGGTGACTTCTAATATCCTCATATTTTATAACGGGGTACATTACATCACTGAGCAAAAATTATAATGGTTTTAATTTTTTATAATTTGTGATTTTTGAGTTATTTAGCTTTTTATTTAACAGCTCTCCAGTCTTCAGTTTCAGCAATCTGGTTGCTAGGGTTCAAATTACCCTAATAACCATGCACTGATTTGAATAAGAAACTGGAATATCAATAGGGGAGGATCTGAATAGAAAGAAAGAAGAGTAATAAAGAGTAGCAATAACTATAAATTTGAAGCCTTGCAGTGCATTTGTTTTTAGATGGGGTCAGTGACCCCTATTTGAAAACTGGAAAGAGTCAGAAGAAGGCAAATAACTCAAATTATATATATATATATATATATATATATATATATATATATATATATATATATATATATATATATATATATATATATATAAAAAAAAGTAAAAATGAAGGCCAATTGAAAAGTTGCTAGAATTAGCTGTTCTATAATTTACAAAACGTTAACTTAACTGTGAGCCACCCCTTTAAGAAGCAGCTTATGTCTAATTAGGGCATTAATTAGAATGTCTACTGAAAGGCAATTATATTTCTTTTTGGCTTTTATTTATAATTTTTAAAAAATGGTCATTTGAATGATGAATGTTCATTCAAGTCAGGAAGAAATGCTAAAAACTCTTACTGCCCTCAGATTTCTATTTGACCACAGGCAGCTCATTAATCACTACTCTACTCCCATCTCATCTGAGTCTTGAAAGAATGTACCTGTAGATTATCCAAAGGAAACTTCACAGTAGCACTCAAGCAGT
The DNA here is from genome assembly GCA_038501925.1 of Xenopus petersii. NCBI lineage: Eukaryota > Metazoa > Chordata > Amphibia > Anura > Pipidae > Xenopus > Xenopus petersii. The sequence goes on from CM076676.1 coordinate 107,821,804, forward strand.
TAGAACAAGAAAGCATAATTTACATTTTCGGTATTGAAGTGCAAGTATCTTAACACATTCTTTCTTACTTTCTTTCTTTATTTCTTTTTATCTATGAAGATGTCGCATGAAAAAAGTTTGCAAGAAAAGAAAGATTCAAGCTCCTTTAAAAGCTTTCACGATGGCGCCTCATTGGAAAACGACCTGCTACAGAATTTACAGCTGTCATCTCAAACAGTTCTAGAAATTGCACAGAAGAAAGGGCGGTCCAAGTGTCCAAAATGTAACAGTTCTAGGATGTTCTATTGCTACACATGCTTTGTGCCAGTAGAATCTGTTCCATCAGATGACATTCCAGTTGTAAAGGTCAACAATATTTTCTTTTGTAGTGATACAACATAATTGTTCTGAATAATTAAATGTAATATTTAATCAGAAACTTCTGGCAGATTGATTAGTCCCTTCCACACATCTTTAGTCTCATAAGGAACCTTGCTCCTTGCCTTCATTAAAGCAAAAACAAGAGTCCTTTATACCTCAGCATTATTCTGATTTACCTTTATTGTGAGTAAATCACTGTCTGCATATGCCTGCCAATTCATAACATTGCTGCTCTTTTCATAGGCTAACATACCGTTGACATGTAGACAAGTCACTAAACATTCTTTTCTTGTGTTCACTCTCAAGTTCTGCAGAATAATTTGACAGTTACATACACAAAACATTGGAGAGCACATATAAAGAATTGTATATGCATTATTATAAATCAATCCATACTTAACACAAGCCTTTTTGTTCAATTTATGTTTAAGAAAGAAGTATACCACCCCTTTAATAGAACTATTAAAATAAATTGTATTTTTCTTTTTAAGCTTCCCTTGAAAATCGATATTATTAAACATCCTAATGAAACAGATGGGAAAAGCACAGCTGTTCACGCAAAACTCTTAGCTCATGAGGACGTTACAGTTTATACTTATCCATGTGTTCCACAATATCATGATCAGAAGCATGAGGTGAGTAGAGTCGACTATGGATTATACAAAATGCATTGACTTTTTGGGAGGTGGAATGCTTGCGAGCTGGGGTTTTTGTGTAATTTGGGTCACCATACGGCTAATAAAATGCATTTAAATTGTGCAGAGTCCAATAGGATTGCTCTACCTGCAATACAATATCTGGAATTGTAGCTTTGACAAAACATTTCTTTTAGAAAATGCTTGAAATTTTCATTTGGGTTGCTTTACAATGACAAATCTCTATTTGTAATATATACCTTGTACAAGTTTTCTGAATTATTTTCTTTACATGTAGCTGGAAGAAGAAGAACCCTGCCAGGTTTCTATGCGGCAGCTAACCAAATAATACACTAAAACAAGTGGTGTAAATATAGAGGAAGCAGACCCCACTGTCGCTGGGGGACCCAGACCCTGAGGTTGACTTTCTCTATAGTATTAAAAAAAAAATGTGACCAGCAGAGTGGGAGAGGTAATGCGCACTGGACCCCTCCAATTTTTTATTTTTTTTGCAGGGGGGGACCCTATGCGGTCTTTTTTCGCTGCTGACTAGAACTCTATAAGGGTAACAGACATACATTACAAAATAAGGCAGAGATCAAATAAGCAGTTATAGAAACTAGGTGAGAAATACTTAGGAAACAGACCCAGAATTGCAACCAGAGGATGAAACAAAGTAAAAGCCTTATCAGAATTAGTATGGAATTAATAAAATATAACAATAATGGGAATAATCCAGTAATTTGACAACAAACAATGGTGGTATCATCACTGGCAGCATTAATGGTAATATAGGAACTAAAAAAGCACCTCAACAGGGATGGAATAATGAATAAGGATGCACTGAATCTCGGATTTGGCCAAGATTCAGCCTTTTTTCAGCAGGATTCGGAAACGGCCAAATCCAAGTGCCTGGCCAATCCAAATCCAAAAAAAATCACTTGACTTTTCATCACACAAACAAGGATGATAAAAAAAAGTGTAAGCGCTTGGTTCTCTTTCCCTTTCTTTGCTTTTATACAAATGGGATTTGAATTTGGTTCTGTATTCGGCCCGGGATTCTGTGCATCCATAATAATGAGACAACAAAACATGGACAGTAAGTTATAACAGGGAATGAATGATAACCTAATATTAAATGAGAATGAAAGGTATAATCAGGCTCACTGAAGTCCCAGAGGTTGTATTTATATTGTCAATGTGCAACTAATCGAACCCCACAATTTACACAGCACTTTAAATTTAGTACACTCTAAAAAGAAGTGCATTAACATGGGAGGTAACTTTTTAAAATTAATTTAAAAAAGGGTATTTGAGAGCAATATCTTTTTTTTGTGTGTGTGACCAAATACTGTTTAAGCCACAAAGTTACCAGAGCCCATGGACGATGACTACTCAAATCTTTCTTTAGACACAAGTCCTGAAAATCGTACAATATTCTGTAACGTAACAATAATATCTGTACGTGCATGGCCAACCTAATATGATTTTATGTATCTTTTTATTCTCCGTACATAACACACAAACAAAAAGTTACTGTGTAGAATCAATACTTTTTCCGGTGTTCTTCCTACCTAGGTAGTCGTTGTATTTCCTGGTCCAGATTCAGTTTCTCTCAGTGATTACCTGCTTTACCTAAGTAGTTCTGGTGATCTGGAAAAAAATTCCGCTTATGAGCCATCTTCCAAACGTCCAAAATGCTCTCCGGAGAATGACAAAAACACATATGAAGGCATTGATAAAAAGAAGCCTGTTAATTTTTTGAAGAAAGTCATCTTTATTGACAGTACATGGAACCAGACAAACAAAATGATAGCCGATGAGCGTCTTCAAGGTAAAAAAAATAATTATTGACAAACATTACAGGTTATCTATATTAACTTCTGTCTTCCCCCAGTGTTTTCTGTATAGTTTGATTTATTTGTATTTAACACAGTTGATGGGCTTGTTTGATTTAGTGACTATTGCATGACTTTTTTTTAGTTATGATCATTGCTTGATATTTCCAGCAAGATTTCAGACTGTGGTAAGCACTTAAAATCATTGAAAAAAGGCCATGTTGACTTGACACATTGGTTGATATTGTGGTCTGTGTCCATATCCAAATAAAATGGTTTTATTTGGAATGATTGAGAGACACTGTCCAAAATCGTTTTTTGATATCCGAGTGGTAAGGGGCATGAGAGAGATTTTATGCCGATCCCAAGCTGCAGCACTGATTTATAAACCCACACCTGACCAGCCCATCTCTGTTGTAACTGGAGGTGGCTGGATATAAATAACATCGGCAGTCCATGTTCACTTTTATCAGTTGGTGTGGAGCAGGATGGGCCTCGGTTGGACCGGCGGTACATAAAGCACATAATCTGCTGCAGAGGGCAGTTGGTCTGTCTGAACCTGCCTGGGTAAAGCTGCAGGTTCTGGGTGGGCACCCATAAATTTGTACCTAACATAAACCTAACTATGTGTTGACTACTATGTTGTATATAAAAATATTCCACAGCACTACAACAGTTCAAACCACAAGGTGTCTCTAACCCCACTATCACTCCTTGGTGTAACTAAATATCATTTGTCAATTGGTTACAGTATATCTATATTATAATCTGTTTTTATATAATTGCTTTCTATCCTAATCTTTAAGCTCTGTTTGCTCACATCCAGTCCCGGTATTCTGTTGCTGGGTGTCATAGAGCACCCTTCACCCAGAATTGCTATTTCATGAGCAAAGCAGAGTCTGCGGGAATTAGGGTTCTGGAATGCAGTAAAATACAATAGATATAATGCAGGTAGATAAATAGCTGTACGTATACTGTGTAGTCTACCATAACTGCTCAACAGTATGGGTAAGTCTCTAACATCTGGTCAATTCAAAACTGTATGACTGAAATTTTATATGTATTTAGAGAAAAATGTTGTTTATATTTTGCTGATAATTTAACAAATTCAAACTTTAAGGCTTTCAATAATAATTAAAGTTTATCTGCCATGACTAAAACCACATGCTGATTTTAGAGGGGATGGCATGGGGATCATAAGTGCTGCTATTTTTGTCCAAATAAATAAACAATGACATAGAGACATTCACTCTTTCTTCACATCTCCATATAATGAAAGCAACAATGCGAATGCCTACAGCTTGTTTTAAACTCTTTCCATACTATATTTTAGGATATATTGATAAGATATTTCAGATCAACATAGCATTTGGTGATGTTAATCTTAATACACTTTGATCATCACAGGGTACTTTATATGCAAAGAATTTCCTTGCATTGAGTTTTTTTTCCTTGGTGCTGAAATTTTAGCTGGCAACAGACTACTATCATGCTAGCCAACTCAGTTTTTAGTTGGTGGTGTTCCTCTCTTTTGAAGATTTCAAGTGCAGTGTGATCGCACCAGGGTCGATGATCACAATGGGAAATTGTGTATATGGCTAGCTTTGTACCTGTATTAAATGTGTTAAAATATATATATATATATATATATCAATAAAAAAAAAAAAATATAAAGATACAGGGTGCTTTAATATGGAAGTGCTTCTGGCAAAACAAATTCTAGGGGCATCTCAAGGGACATGGGCTAGTAAATATGATATTTACAAAGCTGTCAACCTGACAGTAAGTGTTGCCAGGGGACAAATGGGGCACACACTGTGCAAAAATTCTTTGTAGTGCCTGTGATATCACTAGAATTGACGCCAACATGCATGCACGCAGGTTGAAATGCCATCATTGTGCATGTGCAATTGCTTATCTAAAGCTGCCGAATGCCCCTTGCTCATGCACGCATGCTATCAATGATGACAATAGCCACTTACTTCTGTGCATGTGTGATGGGAAAATCACAGGAGAACCTGTGTAGTGTATGGTGGTGGGAGATGGGGGGGCACAATTTTGTACAATATATTTTTTAGTTCTTTGTAGGAGCTGAGATAATACTTCACCACATTTGATTAAGGAGACATTTTACTGTTGAAAGATGACATTGCTTGGTCATATTATTGATTGCCAGTTGCTTGTTTGTATGGCAGGATATTGAGCTACAGCAGTTGCACAAGCTGATTCTGAATTGGTAACATTTAAAATAAAGCACGTGGTAGGGTTGTTTCTAACATTTTGATTCTTCTTTTTCCCCCCACATATCTAAAAAAAAAAAAAAAAACAAGTATCAGGGATACCAGGCCTACTGGACCAGAAAGTGAGAATAAAGTTGATACAGACCAAGACAATGTCTGATCGCAAGGTAGCACAAGGTGTCAGTCAGCGTTATTAACTTTATTATCAGGCATATCTTAATATCAGTCCTAAAATACAAACAAAGTTCATTCAGCCCTTAAATTGTGAAATCTTCAACTGGTGTAAAGAATCTTAATTGCAGCCGCCCTTCACTGGTCCACTCTGCTGCACTCTCCAATACAAAACAAATTTCTGTAGGGAAGCGCAAAAATGGATACTATGGTGCAGTACCCTTAAATTTGTATATTAAAGTGCCAAGTGCAACACGCTGTGTTAATTACGCCATGTGCTGTAGACCCTTCAGGTAAGTTAGACCAAGGATGGTAAATCAACCCACCTCTGGTGAAATTACCTTCTCACCAGATTTTCAAAGTATGTACACTCAAGGTGTCCTTGAGTATTCACGCAATGTTCATGAAAAGAAGAAATATATGATAGTGCAGACATATTTATTTAAAATTAATGTGCCCCAGCAACGGGTTATACTCACAAGATAACATGAAATTGAAAACGTTGTACAATTAAAACTGCTCCTGATCCTTAACGCGTTTCACGTGGAGCGCCACGCTTCTTCAGAAGGAAAATTACTAACCCCACCCTCACTCCAACCATAGAAAAATTCAGGTTTAATATACTTATGGTGAGGTATTTGTTTCACCATTTGCATATTCAATTATATGGCCAATCATAAGCACATATGTAAATAGGGCAAGGGAACTGCTCTCCCCAGTGTTGCCAACTATACCTTGAACTATGGACCTACCTATACTGAAACCATTTTACAATAAGGCAAGGGGCCCCCATGCCAACTAACCACGCCCAAGTCCCAAAACCACAAAAGTTAAAGAAAGTTAAAAAGCTGGCAATTCTAAGCCTATGTTTAAATCATGAGGTTGTAAACTATTCAGCTCAAAAATCCAAAAGGTCTCTCTTTGCCTCAGCCTAATAAGTTTGTCTTCTCCTTTAAAACTGGCAGGAATTTGTTCAAGAACTAAAAGCATTATACCCGTAGGATCACTATTGTGGCTCTCTTTATAATGTCTGGAAACACTATGGTTCATTGTAGCTATCCGGATATTGCGGATATGCTCACAGATTCTCCTTCCTACAGTTCTTTTGGTTCTACCCATGTACATTTTTTTCCACATACATTTTTTTTCATTCTGAATAAACAATGTGACATCATCCTTGCAAAGAAATATACGTGGGAATTTAATGGCCTCCAGTGATTGCTTGCTTCTAGTAATTGACAAAGCAAATCCATTGTTGGATGAATATACTGCAGTTAGAAAGAGCCAAGTCTTGAATGGTAGAAGATTTAAAATGATCCATTTCAAAGCCATGGTCAGGAAAGGAATTTATGTCCTTATGTACTGAATCACTATTCAAGTTTGGTGTATAAAGAGTTCTTTTTCAATAAAATGCCTTCGAAAAATGCTAGAATGTCACCTGAGTAGATGACCCCTGAATATGTTGAAGAATGCTTGGAAGACAGCCAGTGCTTCAAAGAGCAAGGGTCATCATTAGATATACATTGCGCTTATTGCTGGTGGCTGCTGTCTGTCTTCCACTTATCTTGTTCTTGCCCTTTTAATTTGATCAAAAAGTTCAAAGATTAGGAGAAGAAGCTGAAACCCACCAACATTACATTACACATAGAAAGAGCCAGTCCTGACAGGAGAAGAGAATTAGCCTGCTCACTGTAAATGGTCCTGGAGTACATACTTCATAGCTTTGGTGTCACCGGGGCATAATTATTTGAAGGAGGTCAAAGGGGCAATAATATTGGTGATAAGTAGGAAGACTTTAAAGGTTGGTTATAATGGGCATCAAACTGTTCTGTGGACTTGATGTTTTTTTATCTTGGCACATTAGTGGTAACTTTAAAAAAGCCTATATATCTTGTTACAGGAGTGGAATTAAACATAAACTCAGAATTGAAATAAGAAATTCCGCTGTTACCTAGAGAGTTTAATAGTTGGCTGTGTCTGTTATATGATTGAGTAACATGTAAAATTAGAATCCTTGCATTGACTGCAGCATGTGTATATTAACCAAAGATTGATGATGTGAACGAAAGATTGCCTTTGTGTTTGACTGCTAGCAGGCGAAGGTATGATACTGATGACATATCTGTTAACTTTCCTCAGGGTAACATAAACTACACCCCTTTAAACCTGTTTGAAAAACCTTAATAGTGTTATTTCTAGTGGTTAGTTCTTTAACATGGGAATTTGTTTCTGAACATGACATGCTCAATGATATTCATATGAATAATTGGGATTACACAAAACTCAGTTCATATTACAAATGTAAAATAGGTGGATCTTAAATGATGCAGCTTATTTGTGAAATTTTATTTTACATAATAAGAAGGGCACTGTTGACATAATAGGACACTGGAATGTATCCAAAAATGAGGATATAAAAAGAAGGGATACACCGAATGCACTATTTTAGCTTCGGCCGAACCCCCAAATCCTTTGCGAAAGATTTGGCAGAATTCCAAATCCTAATTTGCATATGCAAATTTTTTTACTTCCTGGTTTTGTGACAAAAAGTTACGGGATTTCGCTCCCCACCCCTAAATTGCATATGCGGATTCGATTCGGCCGGGCAGGAGGATTCGGCCGAATCCTGCTGAAAAAGGCTGAATCCTGGCCGAAGGAGAGATCTGTTATTTGCTGTTTCTGTCATGAAGATATATTTACTCATTTTGAATTATTTAGCATATCTTTTTTATTAATATGTTATATGTGGGTAAATTTTATATTTTCTTGGAGTTTCTGTAATTAGAGAAAAACCTCAAAAATACTTGAATTTAAATGTTTGTAAAAGCGGCTTTTTGTTAGGTTTGCTCTCTCTTGTTGAAGTATGTGGTATCACTACACCTAGATTTCAAGATATCTCCAAGCCCTTTAAAAAAAAAAAGGTTATTGATGCCTATAAGTCTGGCAAGGGTTTTCCAAAGATCACCAAACATATTGGGCATCAAAATGTTCGCTAGACCATTGGCTTTCATATTTAAGGTGGTTTACCTTTACATTTAAGAAATAAGTTGAGATAAATACATCAAATTGTAATATTTTTAGGCTATTTTTAGGAGATGAAAATCTCTGCCTTCAGTGTAGCTTGGCGTAGAAAGACAAAATTATACATTTTGGATTCAGAGTGTGTACTTGCAAAAATATCTTTCTGGAGGTCTCTGTACTGTTAGGGGTTCTTGTGGGACATAATATAGAGTCAAGGGGCTTTGTTCACAAAAAGTGAATTGACAACCGAGAAAATTCATATGCACTATTTTAATTTTGGGTTTGTCCATGCCAGCTGCTTTGGTATGTCTGTGCACATTGGGCATCAAACTGTTCAGTAGACCCTTTGAGTTCATATTTAGGGTGGTTTACCATTCTGTGTAAGAAATTAGGTGAGATAAATGTGTCAGATTGTAATATTTGTAGGCGATTTTGGCACCTTTACATGCCATGTATTTCAATAAACCTATGTACATTGGGTATCAAACTGTTCATCAGACACCTGGCATTCATATTATGGGTGTTGGGACCTAATGCTATGTGGGAGATAAGATGCTGCAAAATGGAAGCTTTGAGGTGATTTTCAGAAATGTCACCAAAATCACTTTAGGAAAGCTTTGCGGTTTGGTACTGTGGAGCAAAGAGATGTGTACCCATTTTGGATTCAGGGCAATGTGTGCTTTCCAAAAATATATGGTTTTCTGGGGTGTGTACTTTTTTTGTGGCTTTACCCTCATAAAATGCTGTCAATGTATTGATTTTGCAGTACCTGAAATGAACGATCATAAGGGGGTGTCTTCATCTTGGGGCCCCCACATTCTACATACTTAGGGAAACCAAAGCACATTGGTCATCAAGCTGTTCAGTGGACCCCTGGCGTTCATATTTAAAGTGTTTTACCTTGGTACCTAATGATACGTGGGAGATAAGATGCTGCAAATCGAAAGCTTTGAAGTGATTTTTGGAAATGTCACTAAAATGTCAAATTTAGGAAAGCTTTGGGGCTCGGTATTTTGGAGAAGACGTGTACTTTCCAGAAAGTTTTCTTTAGTGAATGTACTTTTTTGTACCTTTGCCCCCTCAAAGAATGCTGTAAATGTGTTGATTTGCAGTATCTATAATTACAGAACTGACCGCTTGTATGGGGTGTCTTTTTATTTTAGAGCCCCTATATGCCACATACTTAGATATCAGGCAGGAAGCTATTCAGCAGACCCCAGGTATTCATATTTAGGGTATTTTATCTGGTTATATAATGAAATGTGGGAGATATGATGCTGTAGACTGGAAGCTTTGAGGTCATTTTTCAAAACTTTCACAAATTTGTATAAAACACCACTGTCTTGCAGGAAAGTACATGGAAAAGAGTACATTTAAACTGCAAGATAGGTGTTGCAGAGGGATACTTGGCCCAGGTAGGCTTAATATTCCCTCTCAGCCAGGTAATTAAGTGGCAGCTGAGAGAGGATCTACCTGACCATGTAAAAGGGCTGTGTGAGCACAACTCAGGGCTCTCCAGGAAAGTGAGGGGCTGTGAGACACATAGCTGGGCAGAAGGAGCTTTTCTGCCAGAAAGAGAGTTCCAGAGCTTGGAGCCTAACGGGGGAATGTAATAAAAATCGCTAACGGAAAAACTATTCGCAATGCGAAAAGTTATGCCTTTGCGCGAACAAATTTTGCTTTGTGCGAATTTAATATAGCTTTTGCAAGCCCGGAAACTGTTTAGCGACCACTTCCGACAGTGAAAGACCGTTTGCGAATTTTATAGTTTGCGCCAATGCGCAGTCAATGTAATAAAACTTCTTACTGAAAAAGTCGTTATGTTTGCTCCAAAAGATTACGACACCTTCAAGCACTTCTTATGAGTGCGCAATTAAAATTCGCAATGCTCAATTAAAATTCGCAATGCGCAATTAAAATTCGCAATGCGCAATTAAAATTCGCAATGCAATAACAGTTTAAGGAACAATATTACATTGCGAGATGTGGATTTTTAGTCTTATTGGTGCGAATTGTTTTGCTCTTTGCGACTTTTATTACATTCCCCTGTAAATCCCTTGTGGAGAAAGAAAGAGGAAAGGACTGGCAGAGGCTAGTGAGTTTGAGTCCCAGGAGGGTAAGCCAGCAGGGCTGAGTGTGAAGCCCAAATAATTAAAGGTGCAAGAGGGTGAGAGTTTCCCTTGATGGTGAGCGACCAGAGGGGGGAAAACCCTGAATGTTCTGCAGTGTATTTACTGAACTGTACCCTGCATGTTCTAAAGTGAAGTTGAACTGTAACCTGAACATTTTTCTGTTGCCTTTTTGTTGGGAATGTCCAGTGCTTAAAGGAACAGTAACATCAAAAAATAAGTGTTTTAAAGTAATGAAAATATAATGCAGTGTTGCCCTGCACTGGTAAAACTGTTGTGTTTGCTTCAGAAACACTACTATTGTTTATATAAATAAGTTGCTATGTAGCAATGGGGGCAGGCATTCAAAGGAGAAAAAGCTCAAGTTACACAGCAGATAGCAGATAAGCTCTGTCTGTCTAATGGTGTTATCTGTTATCCATTCGTTAACCTGTGCCATTTAGCCGTTTTTCAATTTCCGCCATTGCTCCACAGCAGCTTGTTTATATGAACTATAGTAATGTTTCTGAAGCAAACAGATCAGTTTTACCAGTGCAAGGCAACACTACATTATATTTTCATTACTTTAAAACACTTACATTTTTTGGTGTTATTGTTCCTTTAATAAACCTGTTTTTGTCCTAAAACCTTGGTGTCCCTGTCTCTGAGCTCCAAAATCCTACGCTACCTGCCTACCAAACGCTAATTTGCCCATAAAAGTGCATGTGCAGGCCAGTGGCATGTCACAATAGATAAGTTTAACCAATTTGGATTAGTCAGAATCTGTTCTTTCCAATAATGTGTAGTTTTCTAGGGTAAACCTACTGTTTGGCGTTGAAATCAGAAGTATGCAGTTTTGTGGAGAGGTGCTTTGGAAATTTAGTAGTGTACTGCTTGGAGTTTTTGACCTACACAAGTGAGAAATCTCCATAAAACTATATATATTTGGTATTCACGTGTTCAGGAGACATAGAACTTTGCAAATCTCCTGTGATCTCCTGCATAAAATAAATTGTTTTTGATATATGTGTTTGTATTATGGGTAAACAGTTTTAAAAATTTTTAGACACTTGAAGCCTATATCTTTTAACAGAAGTAGAATTACATAACAATTCTAGTATATTTTGGAAGTATAGGTAGTCCTGAAAAAAGCTGTATTGTTTTCCTGGGTAAACTAAAAGACCCCTAATAAAGGCCCCTAAAGTGAAAGAGCGCACAATGTTAAAAAAAATGGTCTGCCAATAAAATTATCAAATTGGCCAAATCGTCTGTCAGTGAAGGGCTAAAAGTGGCTGAACACAAATGTCCCTAAAAAGACAAAATGGTAAAATTTGCTTGGCTACCAGCAAGCTTGTATGTGAAATCATCCGTTAAAAGAGAACATGGCCACAATTAAGCTTAAAATAGAGTATGCATGTGATATGTGCTTGGACTAATTTTAAATGTCATAATTTAATTTATTTTCATTGAATTTATTTTCTTTTTATTTACTACATTTATTTTTTTTTTTTCTTCTGGATAATGAATGACCTAGGCTTTCTGGGGACTTCCATTGACTGCTGTTCTGAGGCATGTTCGTAAGAACTTAAGGGTGTTATTGCAGTTGAGTAATAAATCATTCTGTGTTTTTGATGATGTAACTGTAAGTAAAGTAACTTTTAAGTGAAGTAGTTTATCTCACTTTCCTTTGAAGTTATGTTGGTTAATGATGTCAGAGTATTCTTGCTGTAAATAGTAACAAGCTGGGTGTATAATCTGTGCTTCAAACAGAGGGGCATCTGAACAGCCCCTACCATCTGGCTCACAGATTCATTATCATTGCCCCTTCCTGCTTTTTATATTGGATGGGTATTAAAGTGGTTTTGACATGTCCCTAACACATTCCTTTTTATGTACAGGAAATGTGATGATGTCTCTCTTGTTGGAATTACAAAAATAAAAACTCACTTCTAGACATACCAAATACAACAGTAAAAAACTACCCTAAAAAATTCTAAATCTAATAAGCAATACATTTTGTACTTTTTCTTGTGTTGTAACAGCTTAACCGAGTTGAAGCATAGTTCACACAAACTAGTATCATAGTTTCGATAACATCCCATTTGGAATAATGGATGAAAGATATTGGAGCTCATTTATAAACACGGGGCAAATTTGCACCTGGGCAGTAACCCATAGCATCCAATCACTGATTAGCTTTTTTCAGTCTGCTGCAGGTAAAGCAATAAATGTAAATATATGATTGCTTGTCATGGGTACTGCCCAAGAGCAAATTTGCCCAGTGTTATTAAATGAGCACCACTATTTATTTGTGTAGTAGTCTATAGCAACCAATCAGCAGGTTACTTTTATTGGTCACCTGTTTAAAATCAAACATCTTATTGGTTGTTATGAGATACTGCACATGGAAACAGTGTATTGTATTACATATGGGGGTTAAGTTAACAAAAAAGGGAGCATGTCTTTTATAAATAAAAATAAAATTATAAATGAAACTGGTCACAGGGACAGTGAAAGCAATTGACATACTGTATGATGACACGTGCAATGTTTTTTCACATATATATATATATATATATATATATATATATATATATATATATATATATATATATATATATATTCCAATGAGTATCCGCACTCCAAAGCTGCTGTCAATGGCAGGGTGCACGGTAATTGTTTATGTATCAATAATCTTCACACCAGCACTCCCTTAAAAATTGGTAATTTTATTATTATTCTGTAGTATCAAATACCCAACGTTTCGTTCCACATTTGGACCTTTTTTTGGTCCAAATGTGGACCGGAACGTTGGGTATTTGATACTACAGAATAATAATAAAATTACCAAGTTTTTAAGGGAGTGCTGATCTGAAGATTATTGAGATATATATATATATTTATATATACCGTATATACCCGCGTATAAGCCGAGTTTTTCAGCATCCAAAATGTGCTGAAAAAGTCTACCTCGGCTTATACACGGGTCAGCAGTACCCGACCCGAGTAGCTGAGATTGAAGTCACTTTTAATCATTCCTATACCAACAGTACACTTGGGGAGAGACTGCAGTATCCCACAATGCCCTCTGTTGGTTATATGAAAGATTAACAGTGACTGCAATATCACACAGCGCCATCTGTTGTTTGTATGAAAGAATAACAGAGACTGCAATATCACACAGCACCATCTGTTGGTTGTATGAAAGAATAACAGGGACTGCAATATCACACAGTGCCATCTGTTGGTTGTATAAAAGAATAACCGGGACTGCAATATCACACAGCGCCCTCTGTTGGTTATATGAAAGATTAACAGTGACTGCAATATCACACAGCGCCATCTGTTGGTTGTATGAAAGAATAACAGGGACTGCAATATCACACAGTGCCATCTGTTGGTTGTATAAAAGAATAACCGGGACTGCAATATCACACAGCGCCCTCTGTTGGTTATATGAAAGATTAACAGTGACTGCAATATCACACAGCGCCATCTGTTGGTTATACAAAAGATTAACAGCGATGGCAATATCAAACAGCACCCTCTGCACATGGTAGTGGGACAGTGGGACAATGCACACAGTAATCCGTTTGGCAATTCTCTGTCACCATCAGCTTTGCAAAGAAGTCCGGTTGATCGCTGGGGGGGTCGCTTTGGCAGAATGTGCGCTGCTGGGAGACAGGGCTGTAGTTGTGTCTAGGCTTATACGCGAGTCAATAAGTTTTCCCAGTTTTTGTAGGTAAAATTAGGTACCTCGGCTTATACACGGGTCGGCTTATACACGAGTATATACGGTATATATATATATATATATATATATATATATATATATATATATATATATATATGTGTGTGTGTGTGTTATGTAAGGATGGCATTTACATATTGGATTGAAATATGATGCTTACATTTGTACTGAAACCATACAAATAATGATAAATTCCAGAAGGCAGGAACGATTTATTTTTACAACTCTCCTCACATATGTAAAAACAGGCATTTCGTTAAACATTCTCCACTTCTTAACAAATACCTCACTTTCTTTACTAATAACAATTTTGCACTTTTACACTATTGAGCAATTCATCTACTGTACATTCCAGTCTGTGTTTTTTTTTTCACGATTCAAGTAAAAAAAAATGTTTTTAAAAATGCAGCAAAAACTGAATTCAAGATACTTGAGAATACTCATAGTCAAAAATATTCTTCAGAATCTCAAATAGTTGTTGTTTATTAAACAAGAACCCAGCCAGAAAAATGTTGCCAAGTACAAAGGCAAAAAAAAAATGTGCAGGGGAATATTATTATATTTATTCTTTAAAAATGAAACGTTTCAGAAAAAAGTTGCACAAGTTTTGTTTGCAGGGTTCTTTTAATTCTTTTTTTTGCACGTGTGCATTTTTCTCCAACTCAAAAATTAGTAAGTGGGCTTCTATAACTGCAGACATTTTAAAAATATGTTATTATTGTTAACTATATACAAATGAAATAGGAACATATGAGTACTTCTAAATAGTAAATGCTTTTATGTAGTTATAAATGGAGAACAATTTAGCACCCCAGACATAAATGAATACTTTTCAAATCTAGTTGCCATAGTTTAGAACTCACAGGGATGACGTGTATAGTTATACTATATAGTACTAGTACCCTAAATCTTTTAAAGATGAATTCATTTCTCAAAATCCTGTATCAATATTATCACAAAAAAACTATACACCTATAATTCAAAAACCAATGTCAACAATATATTGTATTACAACATATATTGTAAATAAAGTCCTATCTAGAGTCCCATAAGTATGTAGTAATTATGGGTCTCCATCATCACCATCATAAATCATATTATTTCATATCACCAGCTCATCCACATATACTGCTATGCAGACAGCATTGCATTATCCAGCATGCATATGTTATTTTATAAACCAGGATTGGGTAAAAAGCAGGTCACATGGTCCATTCATATATGGTAACCCCTTAAAGATCCTTAATTGTAATGTTTTGTCCACTCATTTAATCATATTTGGTCAAGCAATAATGAATAACAGCTGCAACCAGCTTGTGTTTATGTAGCAATTCATATCAGGGCAAGTAGAGCAAGTTGTAGCAACCCACCATCCATTTGATTACCTTTTTGCCCCACCTACTCCATTCACTTGCTTCATTTACCCTTGCTGCCACTAGTCAGCTCAAGTGTGGTATGCTCAGCATACAACTACCTGTGTGTGTCTACTTTTGTTCTTTAACTTAAAATAATTAATTCAATTATTTGTTCAAACAGAGGAACAATGTGCAAGCTAATTGGGGTTCAAGTGTCATGTCGGTGCCACTTCCTTAGTTCTGTCATTTATATCTAGTTGAACCACTTCCCTGCTAATGGTTTTTCACATGCTCTATTAGTTTATTACATAGAATATCTAGAATATAGTAATATTTGCCTCTTAATAGCTTTGTTTTGAGTTTTGGCAAGGTGTAGAATAGGTATATGATGAATATTAATAATTAACGTGTATTTATAAAGTTCCATCATTTTGCTCCATAGAATTAGTATAATGAAAGGCAATTAAAATTCGGGAAAGGGCACCTAAGGACTGAAGCATGTTGTGTATTTAAGAAGTCTTGAATAAAAAACACAACCACAGCAGTTTACTGCTCCTTGTAACTATATGGCTCAAAGGAAAAACTAAATGTGTATCCAAGGTTGACTGTATCCAGATCTGGATTTTGTTCCTTCTTACATAAGGGTAAGGGAGGTGTGGATTCCTAAATATTTTCTTGCCCTTCATCTGTAGAGTAGCATCTCTACTAATGGCTTCCCTCAAAACCAGTGGTTGGATTTGATTACATTTTAATAATTTATCATAGACTGGTCTGTTTAGTGCAGTAAAAAGTGTTTTGCTGAACAAGAAAAGACAAACTTAAGCCAGCCAAATTTAGTATAAATTTGCAGATCAGATAAACAGTGGAAATACAGAAACAAGAATGTGTCTCCTGCTGTTTTAGGAAGCCCAGGAATCATCTGCAGATAGCATGCAGGTCACACAGTATAACCTTTAGATACCCTGTCTATTTTTATTATAATTCTTATTATAATTCTTACTGAAAAAGTCTACCTCGGCTTATACACGGGTCAGCAGTACCCGACCCGAGTAGCTGAGATTGAAGTCACTTTTAATCATTCCTATACCAACAGTACACTTGGGGAGAGACTGCAGTATCCCACAATGCCCTCTGTTGGTTATATGAAAGATTAACAGTGACTGCAATATCACACAGCGCCATCTGTTGTTTGTATGAAAGAATAACAGAGACTACAATATCACACAGCACCATCTGTTGGTTGTATGAAAGAATAACAGGGACTGCAATATCACACAGTGCCATCTGTTGGTTGTATAAAAGAATAACCGGGACTGCAATATCACACAGCGCCCTCTGTTGGTTATATGAAAGATTAACAGTGACTGCAATATCACACAGCGCCATCTGTTGGTTGTATGAAAGAATAACAGGGACTGCAATATCACACAGTGCCATCTGTTGGTTGTATAAAAGAATAACCGGGACTGCAATATCACACAGCGCCCTCTGTTGGTTATATGAAAGATTAACAGTGACTGCAGTCTGTGTTTTTTTTTTCACGATTCAAGTAAAAAAAAATGTTTTTAAAAATGCAGCAAAAACTGAATTCAAGATACTTGAGAATACTCATAGTCAAAAATATTCTTCAGAATCTCAAATAGTTGTTGTTTATTAAACAAGAACCCAGCCAGAAAAATGTTGCCAAGTACAAAGGCAAAAAAAAAATGTGCAGGGGAATATTATTATATTTATTCTTTAAAAATGAAACGTTTCAGAAAAAAGTTGCACAAGTTTTGTTTGCAGGGTTCTTTTAATTCTTTTTTTTGCACGTGTGCATTTTTCTCCAACTCAAAAATTAGTAAGTGGGCTTCTATAACTGCAGACATTTTAAAAATATGTTATTATTGTTAACTATATACAAATGAAATAGGAACATATGAGTACTTCTAAATAGTAAATGCTTTTATGTAGTTATAAATGGAGAACAATTTAGCACCCCAGACATAAATGAATACTTTTCAAATCTAGTTGCCATAGTTTAGAACTCACAGGGATGACGTGTATAGTTATACTATATAGTACTAGTACCCTAAATCTTTTAAAGATGAATTCATTTCTCAAAATCCTGTATCAATATTATCACAAAAAAACTATACACCTATAATTCAAAAACCAATGTCAACAATATATTGTATTACAACATATATTGTAAATAAAGTCCTATCTAGAGTCCCATAAGTATGTAGTAATTATGGGTCTCCATCATCACCATCATAAATCATATTATTTCATATCACCAGCTCATCCACATATACTGCTATGCAGACAGCATTGCATTATCCAGCATGCATATGTTATTTTATAAACCAGGATTGGGTAAAAAGCAGGTCACATGGTCCATTCATATATGGTAACCCCTTAAAGATCCTTAATTGTAATGTTTTGTCCACTCATTTAATCATATTTGGTCAAGCAATAATGAATAACAGCTGCAACCAGCTTGTGTTTATGTAGCAATTCATATCAGGGCAAGTAGAGCAAGTTGTAGCAACCCACCATCCATTTGATTACCTTTTTGCCCCACCTACTCCATTCACTTGCTTCATTTACCCTTGCTGCCACTAGTCAGCTCAAGTGTGGTATGCTCAGCATACAACTACCTGTGTGTGTCTACTTTTGTTCTTTAACTTAAAATAATTAATTCAATTATTTGTTCAAACAGAGGAACAATGTGCAAGCTAATTGGGGTTCAAGTGTCATGTCGGTGCCACTTCCTTAGTTCTGTCATTTATATCTAGTTGAACCACTTCCCTGCTAATGGTTTTTCACATGCTCTATTAGTTTATTACATAGAATATCTAGAATATAGTAATATTTGCCTCTTAATAGCTTTGTTTTGAGTTTTGGCAAGGTGTAGAATAGGTATATGATGAATATTAATAATTAACGTGTATTTATAAAGTTCCATCATTTTGCTCCATAGAATTAGTATAATGAAAGGCAATTAAAATTCGGGAAAGGGCACCTAAGGACTGAAGCATGTTGTGTATTTATGAAGTCTTGAATAAAAAACACAACCACAGCAGTTTACTGCTCCTTGTAACTATATGGCTCAAAGGAAAAACTAAATGTGTATCCAAGGTTGACTGTATCCAGATCTGGATTTTGTTCCTTCTTACATAAGGGTAAGGGAGGTGTGGATTCCTAAATATTTTCTTGCCCTTCATCTGTAGAGCAGCATCTCTACTAATGGCTTCCCTCAAAACCAGTGGTTGGATTTGATTACATTTTAATAATTTATCATAGACTGGTCTGTTTAGTGCAGTAAAAAGTGTTTTGCTGAACAAGAAAAGACAAACTTAAGCCAGCCAAATTTAGTATAAATTTGCAGATCAGATAAACAGTGGAAATACAGAAACAAGAATGTGTCTCCTGCTGTTTTAGGAAGCCCAGGAATCATCTGCAGATAGCATGCAGGTCACACAGTATAACCTTTAGATACCCTGTCTATTTTTATTATAATTCTTATTATAATTCTTACTGAAAAAGTCTACCTCGGCTTATACACGGGTCAGCAGTACCCGACCCGAGTAGCTGAGATTGAAGTCACTTTTAATCATTCCTATACCAACAGTACACTTGGGGAGAGACTGCAGTATCCCACAATGCCCTCTGTTGGTTATATGAAAGATTAACAGTGACTGCAATATCACACAGCGCCATCTGTTGTTTGTATGAAAGAATAACAGAGACTACAATATCACACAGCACCATCTGTTGGTTGTATGAAAGAATAACAGGGACTGCAATATCACACAGTGCCATCTGTTGGTTGTATAAAAGAATAACCGGGACTGCAATATCACACAGCGCCCTCTGTTGGTTATATGAAAGATTAACAGTGACTGCAATATCACACAGCGCCATCTGTTGGTTGTATGAAAGAATAACAGGGACTGCAATATCACACAGTGCCATCTGTTGGTTGTATAAAAGAATAACCGGGACTGCAATATCACACAGCGCCCTCTGTTGGTTATATGAAAGATTAACAGTGACTGCAGTCTGTGTTTTTTTTTTCACGATTCAAGTAAAAAAAAATGTTTTTAAAAATGCAGCAAAAACTGAATTCAAGATACTTGAGAATACTCATAGTCAAAAATATTCTTCAGAATCTCAAATAGTTGTTGTTTATTAAACAAGAACCCAGCCAGAAAAATGTTGCCAAGTACAAAGGCAAAAAAAAAATGTGCAGGGGAATATTATTATATTTATTCTTTAAAAATGAAACGTTTCAGAAAAAAGTTGCACAAGTTTTGTTTGCAGGGTTCTTTTAATTCTTTTTTTTGCACGTGTGCATTTTTCTCCAACTCAAAAATTAGTAAGTGGGCTTCTATAACTGCAGACATTTTAAAAATATGTTATTATTGTTAACTATATACAAATGAAATAGGAACATATGAGTACTTCTAAATAGTAAATGCTTTTATGTAGTTATAAATGGAGAACAATTTAGCACCCCAGACATAAATGAATACTTTTCAAATCTAGTTGCCATAGTTTAGAACTCACAGGGATGACGTGTATAGTTATACTATATAGTACTAGTACCCTAAATCTTTTAAAGATGAATTCATTTCTCAAAATCCTGTATCAATATTATCACAAAAAAACTATACACCTATAATTCAAAAACCAATGTCAACAATATATTGTATTACAACATATATTGTAAATAAAGTCCTATCTAGAGTCCCATAAGTATGTAGTAATTATGGGTCTCCATCATCACCATCATAAATCATATTATTTCATATCACCAGCTCATCCACATATACTGCTATGCAGACAGCATTGCATTATCCAGCATGCATATGTTATTTTATAAACCAGGATTGGGTAAAAAGCAGGTCACATGGTCCATTCATATATGGTAACCCCTTAAAGATCCTTAATTGTAATGTTTTGTCCACTCATTTAATCATATTTGGTCAAGCAATAATGAATAACAGCTGCAACCAGCTTGTGTTTATGTAGCAATTCATATCAGGGCAAGTAGAGCAAGTTGTAGCAACCCACCATCCATTTGATTACCTTTTTGCCCCACCTACTCCATTCACTTGCTTCATTTACCCTTGCTGCCACTAGTCAGCTCAAGTGTGGTATGCTCAGCATACAACTACCTGTGTGTGTCTACTTTTGTTCTTTAACTTAAAATAATTAATTCAATTATTTGTTCAAACAGAGGAACAATGTGCAAGCTAATTGGGGTTCAAGTGTCATGTCGGTGCCACTTCCTTAGTTCTGTCATTTATATCTAGTTGAACCACTTCCCTGCTAATGGTTTTTCACATGCTCTATTAGTTTATTACATAGAATATCTAGAATATAGTAATATTTGCCTCTTAATAGCTTTGTTTTGAGTTTTGGCAAGGTGTAGAATAGGTATATGATGAATATTAATAATTAACGTGTATTTATAAAGTTCCATCATTTTGCTCCATAGAATTAGTATAATGAAAGGCAATTAAAATTCGGGAAAGGGCACCTAAGGACTGAAGCATGTTGTGTATTTATGAAGTCTTGAATAAAAAACACAACCACAGCAGTTTACTGCTCCTTGTAACTATATGGCTCAAAGGAAAAACTAAATGTGTATCCAAGGTTGACTGTATCCAGATCTGGATTTTGTTCCTTCTTACATAAGGGTAAGGGAGGTGTGGATTCCTAAATATTTTCTTGCCCTTCATCTGTAGAGCAGCATCTCTACTAATGGCTTCCCTCAAAACCAGTGGTTGGATTTGATTACATTTTAATAATTTATCATAGACTGGTCTGTTTAGTGCAGTAAAAAGTGTTTTGCTGAACAAGAAAAGACAAACTTAAGCCAGCCAAATTTAGTATAAATTTGCAGATCAGATAAACAGTGGAAATACAGAAACAAGAATGTGTCTCCTGCTGTTTTAGGAAGCCCAGGAATCATCTGCAGATAGCATGCAGGTCACACAGTATAACCTTTAGATACCCTGTCTATTTTTATTATAATTCTTACAATCGATGAGAGTATCAGAATCTGGCTGCAAAGCAATCTGTAACATACCATAAATAGCCCAAATTTACAAATCTTTATATCAAAGTGTTCCTTAAATTGTTATATAACCATCATTTGCTTTAATCCAAATGCCATTTAAAGGTAATTTGCGCCTCATGTCTCCTATAATGTAAAATGCAAGGTGCATCCATAGACCCTCCTTTAAAATGCAAGTACAGGGCCCACAGATGTAGAGAAGCCAAAATAAAACATATATTATCACTCTCAAGAATCTGCACACTAATAGGCATATTATTCGGAAAATGATAAAAGTATGTATTGTTAAAAAAAAAAATGAAGGAACCAGAATAAGTTAAAACATGATGTATCAATAAATTCCAATAGTTTCATAGAATATTGCAAACTTTATTACGCTGTATTTCTTTGTGTCTTTTTTAGATTTCTCAGGGATGTTCCGACCCTTATTTTTGTCATCAACCCTCAAACCAGAACCTTATCTACAGTAGTTGCAGTAGAAGCTGCTTTGTTGCATGCATGTTTAGGGGAAAGCAGCTTTCCACTGCAAAAAAAAAAAAAGTATATAGGATCATTATTCCTTACAATTTTGTTTGAATGAGTCTGCAATTTATAATAGCATGATAAAACATGTAGGGGTTATTTATTAAAGGTAGAGATTTGTTTTTGTTTTTCCCCAAAAATTCAGGTTTGTCGAGGTAGTTTTATAGATTCTCAGTGCTTGGCATAAGATGAAAGAGAGTTGATTGTCATGGCATTTGATGATGTATATAATACATAATATTCTGGTGTTACAAAGGCATCCCATTGACAATAATTGCTTATATTAAAGTATAATCATCAATATATTCTTTCCTGACATTTTATCCCTTTTAAATAACAAAGTTTTTTTTCCCCCCATAGGTCTCGTGCACGTGGAATTAATGGAAAGAAAGACCTTCTTTTGGCGCCATCAGAAGGGAACACCGAATACTTACCTTTCTACTATTGAAGCCATTTACTATTTTATGGTAGACTACCACACTAAGATATTACAGAAGGATTATAAAGGAGAATATGATGACCTTCTCTTCTTCTTTTCTTTCATGTACAGAATAATTAATGATGCCAAAAAATCTGCCGGAAAATTGTAATAAAGGGTTTCTTTTTTTTGAAAATTAATAGACTGCTTTATCTATCATGCATTTAAGGGGGGATTTGTTTTGATTATTACTGTGTTATTGAATGTCCTATCATGTCCAATAAAAAAAGCAGGCCAGTTAGCAAATTTTCTCAGTATCACTGGCTATATAAAACTGCAAGTGAATTTTATTGTGCAACCTACATAATAAATTCAGATTGTTTGTGATCTCTGTACAAATAAAGCTTTTATACAAATTACATTTAAGTGACTTTCACAGTTTCATTGTGGAAAAACTTAATTTTCCTAGGGGTATTTGATCAACAGTGAGCAAATTTGCACCCCAGCAGCAATCATTGATTTGCTTTTTTTTTTTGTTGTTGTTGAACAATGAAAGCAAAATGTTATTGCCATGAGTTGCCTTTCAGGTGCAAATTTGCCTTAATAGAGATTTTTCACTCATAGGGGGCTGATTTATCAATGTTCCAATTCAAAATTTTGCTGCAATTAGAGTTTTTTGAGCTAAAACTTAAAAGTTTGAATTAGACACTCGGGGTTATTTACTAAACGAATTTATCTGGTCTGGTTTTTTGGAACAAAAACTCAAATTTTTAGTGGAAAAAACCTTGACGTTTTCAAGATTTATTATACCCCGATGCTGCAAAAAGTCTGAATCCGAAAATCTACCATCTCAGACCTGTTGAGGTCTTGGGCACCAAGCTCAATTTGAAGTTATCAGTGCTTGCACTGGCTTTAGCCCAAAAAGCCAAAAAATTCTGGGTTTTTGGGCACAAAAACAAAAAAACGAGTGATTCGGGCGGGAAAAGTCTAAAAAATTGGAGGATTCGGATATTCACTCAGTTTTATCGTGTTTTCCCGATCCGATTAATTTGAGTTTTTAAATTAATAAATAAGGTCAAATCAGGCATGGGAGTTTAGTTGTGGTTTATTAATAAAAAAAAAATAGATAAATTAGGATTTTAGTAAATAACCCCCTCCAAAAAAAAAAGGGGGACCAATGAGTGCAGGATCCTGGCCCACCAATCTGACCCTGAAACTGTTTCAAAGTCTGATTTATGCTGCTAATAAGAGACATTTTGGGATTATAATTTCTTTTAAATTAACCATTTCCCAGAAATTAACCTTTACAACAGTTTTCCCCAAAAGAAATCCTTAGCCAAGGAATGTAAACCCTTTTAAAAAACTGCTTTATGTTGCATACCTGTGTTTTAGCTATTTTTGTTTTGTATAGTATATTTAGTTAGATGTACATTGTATATATTGTGTTTACTTGCACAACATGACAGACACTTAGGGGCAGATTTACATAGGGTCGACTATCGAGGGTTAATTAACCCTCGCTATTCGACAATCGAAGTTAAATCCTTCGAATATCGAAGTAGAAGGATTTAGCGCAAATAGTTCGATCGAACGATTAAATCCTTCGAATTGAAGGATTTTAATCCATCGATCAAACAATTTTTTTTTTGACCAACAAAAATGCTAGAAAAGCCTATGGGGACCTTCCCCATAGTCTAACATTGACTTTGGTAGCGAACTACGTTTTTTCTTAAAGAGACAGTACTTTGACTATGAAATGGTCGAATAGTCGAATGATTTTTAGTTCAAATCGTTCGATTCGAAGGTCGAAGTAGCCAAAAAAACATTTGAAATTCGAAGTTTTTCCTCTATTCCTTCACTCAAGTTAAGTAAATGGGCCCCTCACTGTATAAACACTCATTTTAGTGATTTTAGAGGTTTTTGAAACCACAAACTAATTTTCTCTAAAACCACAAATTCAATATAATCTACATTTACAATTTACATCCAAATATAAAAATGTGCAAATAAAAAAAAAAAAACAGAGCGCTATGAATATGAAAACTGCTTAAAATGCTTTGCTTGCAGTTTGTAAATTTCCCAGTAACAGAGTACTGGGGTGTTTTTTGAACAAACATTTTTAGTGAAGCAGTATTAAGTTGTAGGAAATTAAATCAAATGTGAAAAACTGTCTGTGCAAAAATTTGGAATTTTGCTAATTTGAATGCATGTAACTGCTCAATACGTATTACTGGTAAGACCAAATTGGTTGTATTAGCTCGTTAAGCCTTGCACTTCATAGGCAGGTGTGTCCCATCATGAGAAAAGGTATTTAAAGGGATACTGTCATGGGAAAAGTTCAGTTAATAGTGCTGCCTCAGCAGAATTCTGCACTGAAATCCATTTTTCAAAAGAGCAAACAGATTTTTTTATATTCAATTTTGAAATCTGACATGGGGCTAGATATATTGTCAGTTTCCCAGCTGCCCCCAGTCATGTGACTTGTGTTCTGATAAACTTAAGTCACTCTTTACTGCTGTACTGCAAGTTGGAGTGCTATCATCCCCTTCTCCCCCCCCCCAGCAGCCTAACAACAGAACAATGGGAAGGTAACCAGATAGCAGCTCCCTAATACAAGATAACAGCTGCCTGGTAGATCTAAGAACAACACTCAATAGTAAAAGCCAAGTCCCACTGAGACTGATTCAGTTACATTAAGTAGGATAAATAACAGCCAGAAAGTAGTTCCATCCTAAAGTGCAGGCACAAGTCACATGACTGGGGCAGCTGGGAAACTGACAATATGCCTAGCCCAATGTCAGATTTTAAAATTGAATATAAATAAATCTGTTTGCTCTTTTGAGAATTGGATTTCAATGCAGAGGTCTGCTGGAGTAGCACTATTAACTGATGTGTTTTGAAAAAAACATGTTTTCCCATGACAGTATCCCTTTAAGGTGGCCAATTGCAAGTTGTGCTTCTGTTTGACTCTTTTCTGAAGAGTGACAGCATGGGATCCTCAAAGCAACTCTCAAACGATCTGAAAACAAAGATTGTTCAGTATCATGGTTTAGGGGAAGGCTACAAAAAGCTATCTCAAAGGTTTAAACTGTCAGTTTCAACTGTAAGGAATGTAATCAGGAAATGGAAGGCCACAGGCACAGTTGCTGTAAAACACTGGTCTGGCAGGCCAAGAAAAATACAGGAGTGGCATATTTGGAGGATTGTGAGAATGGTTACAGACAACACAAAGATCACCTCCAAAGACCTGCAAGAATATCTTGCTGCAGATGGTGTATCTGTACATCATTCTACAATTCAGTGCAATTTGCACATCTGTATGTGTATCTGAACGTCTGTATGGCAGGGTGATGAGACCGAAGCCCATTCTGCACTCACTCCACAAACAGTTGCTTGTTGTATGCAAAAGCTCATTTAGACAAGCCACAGTCATTTTGGAACAAAGTGCTTTAGACTGATAAGACAAAACTTTAGTTATTTAGTCATAACAAAAAGCGATTTGCATGGAGGAAGAAGAACACCGCATTCCAAGAAAAACACCTACCTACTGTCAAATTTGGTGGAGGTTCCATCATGCTGTGGGGCTGTGTGGCGAGTTCAGGGACTGGGGCCCTTGTTAAAGTCGAGGGTCGGATGAATTCAACCCAATGTCAGCAAATTTTAATGATAATGTTCAAGCATCAGTCACAAAGTTGAAGTTACGCAGGGTTGGATATTCCAACAAGCCAATGACCCTAAACACACTTGGAAATCTACAAAGGCATTTATGCAGAGTGAGAAGTACAATATTCTCGAATGGCTGTCATAGTCCCCCGACTTGAATATCATGGAAAATCTACGGGATGATTTGAAGCAGGCTGTCCATGCTCAGCAGCCATTAAATTTAACTGAACTGGAGAGATTTTGTATGGACGAATGGTCAAAAATACCGCCATCCAGAATCCAGACACTCATCAAATGCTATAGGAGGCGTGTAGAGAGTTACATTTGCAAAAGGAGGCTAAACTTAGTATTGATGTAATATCTCTGTTGGGGTGCCCAAATTTATGCATGAGTGTGTTTGAGTATTTTTGCACACAGTAGCATAAAATCATCAGCAGGTGAAGACAGAAAGAACACAATAATCTTAAAATTAGTACATCTGGTAGAAAAATTTAGGGTACATTTCACGTTCCACCATGAATAAGAAGGACAAACTACACAGTAAAAAATATTTCCTTTAATAATTTCAATGACAACCACAAAGGGAGCCCAGGCACAGAATGGCATAAGAGAGGCAGCTTTTGTAGCAATAATAGTGGGGTGTTTAGTTATGCTGGTTGTATTTTAAAGTTTCCCAAATATTTAAAATGCTCTACATTTTTTTTCCATGACTAGAATCCCAGTAGTATTTTAAGTTTTTTAGTCATGTGCTTTTGTTGTGCTTTGTTAATATGGCGATCATCTCAATGCAAACTCTTCTTTTTGCTTTTAGTTAAACCAAATTCCTCATTCGTCTCCCATTCGTTCCCATTCTAGATTTAAAAAAAAAATCCAAAACCACTTGAGGTACAAAAGATTGTTGAGCCAACCTGGAAATATTTACATAACTATTAAACAAAATATAATTCAAAAATAAATAAAAGTTCATGTAAACCTCACAGTTTTAACAGCACTGCTGTGTATAAGTCACTTCTACAAATCTTCTGTTCCTGTTAACATTTTGAAACTAGCTAATTTGGTTGATATTGACTTGTTTGCATATTCCAAAATATTTAAATCATTTTTCATCTTAAATTCATTTTATAATTTGTGATAGTGCTTAGTGTATGTAATAAAACTTCTTACTAAAAGAGTTGTTACGTTTGCTCCACCTTCAAGCACTTCGTAAAAGTGCTCAATGTGCAATTAAGATTCGTAATGCAATAAAAGACTAATTAAGAATATTACATTGCAACATGCAAATTTCTATTGTTCTTTGCACTCATATTTGTTCTCTGAGAATTTTATTACATTTCCCCCTATGTTTGTAAATTCAGACTTCATAAATGCCCAACGTGTCCGGAAACATTGTCAGAATTTGATGTCTGCTTTTTGAGCCAATATATCACTTTTTGCTATAACAATAAGTGATCAGCGTGCTACAGTAATTTTGAACTTTCTTAAAGGGATGGTTCACCTTTAAGTAAACTTTTAGTATGGGATGGAATGGCCAATTCTAAACAACCTTTCCATTGGTTTTCATTATTTATTTTTTTATAGTTTTATAATTTGCCTTTTTCTTCTCACTCTTTCCAGCTTTCAGATGGGCGTCACTGACCCCATCTAAAAAGCAAATGCTCTGTAAGGTTACACACTTATTATTGCTACTTTGTATTGCTAATCTTTCTAGTAAGGCCCTCTCCTATTCATAGTCCAGTCTCAAATCAACACATGCAGGCCCGGATTTTGTGGAAAGGCCACCTAGGCCCAGGCCCAGGGCGCAGGATTTTAAGGAGGTGGCATGCTGCCCAACCACACCCACATTGATTCAAAAACAATGCGCTAGAGGTACAATCATTTTTTACATTTCCTGTGCTCCAATCCCCATTGCTCCAGTCCAGAGGGCGACGAATGACAGTGGGCCTAGGGGTGCCCACTATGTAAATCCGGCACTGAACGCGTGGTTGATAGGGTAATTTGGATCCTAGCTACCAGATTGTTTATAATGCAAATTGAAGAGCTAGCTGCTGAATAAAAAAAAACTAAAATAATAAAAACAAACAATTGCACATTGTCTTAGAATATTACTCTCTACATCAGTGATCCCCAATCAGTAGCTTGTGAGCAACATGTCCAACCCCTTAGATGTTGCTCCCAGTGGCCTCAAAGCAGGAGCTTATTTTTAAATTCCAGGCTTGAAGGCAAGTTTTGGTTGTATAAAAACCAGGTGCATTGCCAAACAGAGCCTTAATGTAGGTTGACAATCCACATAGGGGCTACCAAATGGCCAAGCACAGCACTTATTTGGCACCCCAAGAACATTTGTCATGCTTGTGTTGCTCCCCAACTCCTTTTACTTCTGACTGTTGCTCACAGGTTCAAAAGGTTGGGGATCCCTGCTCTACATCATGCTAAAAGTTAACTCAAAGGTGAACAAACCCCTGTAAATAAATCCATGCTGTCAGACATTATTGATAAAAATATCAAATGACAGTCCAGTGTACCTGTATTGTATATGAGCGACAACCTGTGACTCATGAAAAACAAAGTCATAAGAATATACCATCCATTAAGCAACACTTAAAAGCATGCAGGAATTCATAGTGTAAAACTCTCCGATCCCAAGGGCAAGTTGCTCAAATGCTATTATGGAAATCATCAAATTCCAATTCCACAAACTATCCTTGGGGTTCACCATTTGAGGCCTTAATACATCAACTCATGTAGTAGACAAGGATCCAAGTGTGTATAACGTGTGAATGGCAGATTAATAGCTATAATTCACAGTACACAATGAATTTATAAATGAGGCAAATAATTATCCCTACATTTTATTTGTAATACACTTGTTTTAGTAGTATAAGTTATAGCACAGTGAATGCATCTTATATTTCTTTAATTTTACTCTGCACAGCATCACATATTTTCTGCATCTCCCAGCAACTCCCAGAGTTCTCTTCATAATAATAACCTATGTGAGAATAAAATCATTAGCAAATTATGTCTAGTTCAAAACAAATACTATATAGAGTCAACTAGTCAGAAGGATGTAATCCCCTGCATGGCTTATCCAACTAAAAAAAAAGGATGCTAATTTATTTATACACATTTTTTGATATGACATAGACAAAATTCTAAAACCTTGGAAAGAGCCTAAATACTGTACCCTTGAGGAGACTACTCAGACCCCTGCCCACCAACCTACGTTTTGTGGCTTGTGTTTGTTGCGTCCACAGCCACCCCCCACCAACATATAAAGGAAAGCAAGTGGGGATTTATTTGAAACTGTATAGGAAGCAGATCCCATGGTCCGGGCCCATCTGACCTCCCGTGACGATGGGGTCTGCTTCTTCTATAGTTGTTCCAGTGATAGCATTGCACGATATATTGTATGATATCTTGTCTGAAAACTGTTGTTTGTACCTCATTGCTGGATATTGCACTGAATGAGAGAGAGAGGGCTAGGGCAGGCAAATGAGACTATTCTGACCTTTTTAAGGAAATCTAACATAGCTGAATCTGTCCAGCTTTAGGAGTGCATTAGAAAAACAAATATTGGAATTGGGATAATAATATTCCCATACAGGTCCCATACATTACCTGTATTAATTTTTTTCAGCCTAAAAACTGGAGCATTTTGAGGCTGAAATGCACAAATACCATCACTATCATTTATTACCTAGGGACCTTAGACTGTAAGCTCAACTGGAGCAGGGACTGATGTAAATGAAGTACAATGTCTGAAAAGTGCTGTCATAAAATGTGCCAGGGCTATATAAATAACAGATAATTATAACTTCTAATTGAGAGGGAAGAGAACTACTGTAGATAATGGGTTGTCCCAGAATGCTATAAAAGTTTAACTTCTGATTTGTTTTGCCAGTTAAAAAGTGTCCTGAGAGGAACATTGTTGTGTCTTTGTCACCATTTCAAGCAACATATTGTCAGTTCTTACTGCTAAAACAGGAAAACAAATTCTCAAAACAACACATTTTGCGTTTTGATTTACCCATAATGTAGCCCCTCTTTTGTTAACGGGAAGGACAAGATAAAGGTATCTTTCATATTTCTGTCTTTATTAATCTGTCTTGGAAGAAAAGCAATAATCTAACCTTTTTCCAGATAATGACTAACAGATGTATTGTTTGGAAAATATCACATAACTGCTTGGCCAGGTACGGCATAATGCAGAAATCATAGACACTAGGAATACTACATATCATATTACACTACAGTATCCTTAACTGGGAAGACTTCATTAATCTCATCCATTTCAAGCACAATATCATAGGAAACCCCAGCTTCAGCCATTAGAACATTCCACTGGGTGAATGCTAAAGCTACAGTATCAAATAAAAAGTTTTCTAGGCAAATGTTTATGAAAGACTGTATACTTTTTTCAATTAACCAGACCAATTAAATGATTAAAATACCATTTATTTGGCAGTCAGCTTTGTGAAATGTATGCATTTGCATGCTGGCAGAGATAAAACTGTTCATCTGACTACACAAAGCAGAGGAAAAATACCATATTTTATATTAGGTTGGTACTGCACAAAGCTGTTACACTGAAGACCTTCAATTTAGAAACCCCCCACATATTGTTGCAGTACAAAGATACCACCCATAGTTCTGAACTGAGAAATTGTTTCCTAATACTATCTTAGACTCTGATAATCACAGATCTTATATATTAAAGATGTCTTTCTGCCATTGCCATTTTGAATCCAAAATAAGGCATCTGCTTTATGTAGGGTCTGATATGAAAAACAGTGCGTATGCTCTATTTTGGCTCCCTTCCCTTAGTAGTTTTGGGCCATTTTTCAAGGCACTTGGAAAGCAGTGAGTGCAAGGGAGACAAATCCCACAGATCTAAAGAAATAAGAGAAGGTTGTTAACTAATACAGTGTTGGGAGCTGCAAACTGCTAAAGTATAATCTTAGCAAACTATGTCCCAGATTTCTGACCTACTATGATGCAATGGTCCATCATACACTCATAATATCATGCCATATTTACCCAGTAGCAGCAGATTTTTCAATTATCCTAATGTATTACATAGATCGGAATACAAAAAATAGGGGTTTTAATGCTAATTTACTGTTGATCTGTAATGGATCAAATAAACTTGCCATTATGTTATTTATAGAATATAGGCAATATTGAACTCATTTGGGAAGTGCCATGAGGGGTGGGACAGAGCTCTGGCAAATGAACAACCTGTATTTGTATGCAGGGAACACCATTGTATTGATGAATGCAGCTCAAATGGACATACAAACAGAAAACCAGTATATAAAACACAGATTGCAGCAAGCAACTGGCTTTTGTGCCTTTGTTTATATTGTATTCATTTTGATTTATTGCCATGGTAAAAGTTTGAAACTGTCATTTGGGCCTGTGTGTGTTTATGACCTGTGACTCAATTACTTGTTAATGTAGATAACAAATATATGTATGTATATTTGTTTTTAAAGTATATCTGTACTATGTCTAGCTGTGTAACACACACGCTGGATATCTTCAGAAAACTCTGTAAAATGTTTTAGAAGTCACTAACTGTTACCATGCCTTTATGCCAAGGCTTCAGTTGCCATTTAAAGGACAAGGAAAGTCTAAAATAGAATAAGGTTAGAAATGCTGTATTTTGCATAGTAAAAATAAGCATGAACTTACTGCACCACAAAGCCTAATCAAACAAATGATTTATGCTTTCAAAGTTGGCCACAGGGGGTCACCATCTTGTAACTTTGTTAAACATCTTTGCCTGACCCTGACCCTGCACATGCTCAGTGTGGTCTGGGCTGCTTAGGGATCATCATAAACAAAGCTGCTCGAATTCTGTGTGGCTGGGAAGTAAGGCGGGAGCTCCCCCTGCTGTTCATAAGTATGATTGTTTCCCTGCTCAGCAGTTAGGGACCATCTGACAATTCCTATCCACAGCAGTAAATGAAGGGAGAATTTCACTGCATACAGTCAGGTTTCTTATAAAAACGGTACACATTTTTTAATTAAAGTATATTGGAGATAGGTTTCTTTTTCATTAAAGAAAGTAAAAATGGGATTTTATTTTTTTTTGCCTTTCCTTGTCCTTTAAAAGGACATTATATGTTTAGGTTTTATACTTTATTTAAAATATGCAAAAAGTATTGTTTTTAAAAAGAAAAAAAAAAACATTCTGATTCATAATCTAATTTGCATTTTTTGTTTTGGAAAAATTGGACTTTTCTAGGCAGTAGGCTAGATGATGATAAAGGGTAGCAGAGGAACATGTAATAATATAAAAATATGAAATCTGAACCTATATTATTTAAAATTGGCTTTTTTATCTGATATGATAAAAATTAACACAAATTGAAGTTGAAAAAAAAGGGCTTACTAGGTAATGAACATATACCTTTATGGATAATTCTTAATTAAGAACATACACAGGAAAGTTTGTTAAAAGAAACTTATGGATACACAAGAATACTAGAGAATTTAGCAGTTATCAAATAATGACTTACCTGCTGATATAGTAGACCACAATAACTTTGGAGATATAAATTTCTAAGCTGTGAAGATTTAGCATAATGCCTGACTAAGGATAAAGATACCTTCCTTAGATACCTTCCTTGTCCTACATGTAACAGATACACAGAGAAGTAGGACATCCTTACCGAACAGTCTTTCCATTATCCTGGAGCATTTTCACCATAACAGCAATGGGATACTGGGCTTTGGCTGTGCAAAGACTCCATCCTTAAAAATAAATGGACGTGTCATTTATGTTGTATATTTGCTCCCAACCACTAACATTTTAGGTCTGGACTTCCTTACTTACTTGTTATATGTCAAATCTATTTGAACTTAACTGAAAATATAATTCACACCACAAAATCATGATCTATCTAATTTAGACACTAAAACAGATGACTTCCTGACACAAAGTAAACATTATTGAGCCAGAAGGTGCTTGGCACCTCCTATACACCACACAACATGGCTTTGAGATGGTGGATCACTATTTGAGACCTTGAAAAAAAATAGCTGTGTCACAAGTACTTGTATGAAGAAACATCATACAAATTTTACAGGGCAATATATATGCATTGTATGATTTTTTGATATATAAAGCAAGGTCATGTCTAAGACATGCTTAGATGCAACCGAATTTTGGGACAAAAGGTGGCGAAACAGGCTCTGAGGCTTTTGGTGCAAAATTGCCAGCATCACCCCAGTTCATAAAATCTTAAAACCAGAGAGCATTGATTACTAGGTTTATTGGGTACAGTTTGCTCTTCAAAACAACTATGGCCATTGCAAATACATAAAAAGATATATTAAGTTCTTAAAGCTCCCTGGATAGACTAGATTATGCCAATATGATATATATATTATGAAATATAATTAATTATATTTACTATAAAAAATGCCTCCACTAAGTTCAACATAATGGCATATTCCACTCAGTGATAAATACAAACATGCAGAGCAAAAACTTTCTGTACATCCAAAATCCGCAACCTTATCAAATACATTAATTTACAAAATGAAATGAATGAGAACCCTTGCTTATTAGCAGATTAGGATGGAACCAGGTCACAGTGAGATTTCAATCAAAAAATTTATATAAATACTGTAGATTTTTTTCAGTAATTTTTAGCAATGATTACCTTTTGATAAGAAATTCTTTTTTCATTATATTTTGTTGATTGAAATCTCAGTAATCGCACTTATTCAAGTTATAATGCTTTCAAAGTGTGTTTTCTCTCCGTTCTCTCCGAATGTTCCTGATTTGGGTCTTTTGATTTAGCAGAGAATGTATTGGCATGCTTTATTAAACTTGTATTTATTTCATAGGGTTTGAGATGTTTATACTAGCAAGTAAACATTATTTTACATTAAATATCTTAGTAATAAAACAAGCCACATTTCTATTTTAATACTGAAAAATATTTTAAGCCTGGTTGAAATTAAATCTGAAATATAGATATACTATAAAAAAATATCTTCTGCTTTTTTTTTCTTACTCTGTGTTTTTTGTCATTGAATTATCCACTGTAAAATATCAATGGCGGCATACATCATTATTGTCCCACGGTTTCCTTGCATGTAAGAATTTTGGAAAGCAAGCAAGCCAAGTTTTGCAATGCTGACCTGATCACTGGGAATGAAAATGATAATGTCAGAGGATTAGTGTGCAGTAATTATTACAGGATGTCTTGGGATACCTCCTTATGGTTTGTGGTTATTTCAAGCTCAACAAGCTGTTGGCTTTTAGCCGCCCTTCAATTATTTCTTACCAAAGTCTGGGATTTTTTTGCCATTTTAAATCCAGTTCTTGGAAACACTAAAGAAACAACAAAATGAATGTATCTAAAGTAAAGCTAAGAACTTAAAAGCTATATCAGAAAGCTACAGTACCATGAAACTCAGGTCTGTTATATATATATAAACAAACTACTGGAAAGGTGCACTCAGAAAACAATGGAAATACCTAGGTGCTGGAACATATATCAAAATCTATAGAGCAAAGAAATCCACACTCATAGGTCTTTTGTGAAGAAAAAAATGGGTTTATTCAATGTTTCGGCTCTTAGACTCGAGCCGTCATCAGGAAGCTTGCATAGGTCTTACTTGAAAAAATTGGTGTGATTTATAATATAGAATAAATCACACCAATTTTTTCAAGTAAAACCTATGTGTGCGGACTATTTATTGTTTTGTTATCATTAATGTTTTAAGTCCTTGCACCTAGGCATTTTTTTTGTTTTCTGGGTGCACTGACCTAGCGTTTCTATATATATATCATTCCACTATTATCCTTGCTTATTATATTTATTTGCACTGTTTAGCACTGTAAGAGATTAATTACATACCATAATGGAGGATAATGCAGAGATACCAATAAGGCAAGCCATGTCAGTACTGTAGCTTGGGTCGAGCATGAAAGGCACCATGCCAGCAACTGAGGCTGCCAACAATCCAGCATTGAAATAGTGGAAACCAGGTAATAGGAGAGGTGCAGAATACAAAATTCCTACAGACAAATGATGATTTTAAAAACGTTCAACATAAAGACTCTTTCTAAATTAACAGAGAAAAACTTAAATTTTTAGTAAAACTAGAATGATTGTGCTTGTAAGATTCTAACATGATTCTTCCTGATTCTAATGATAAAGCAATTTTTAGCAATTGTGAGACCTCAAAGAAAAAAGAAGAGATAAAGTGCAGATGGAAAAAATGGAATAAAATGAGAACTATCATTAGCAAAAAATGTGACATTTGCTAAATTTTGATCAAAAATGGAATAGACATGAGCTGCCAGGCAAGTCACTACTTACGACTAGAAAAAAGGACAACAGGGGGGTCTTTGATTAATATTTGTTTAGGGCTATATTTACTTTATAGGCACACAGGGTATCTGCATTTTATGTCTTGAACGACTAAATATACTGCAGGAGTATGTAAAACAACATCTTCCTATTTTTTGCTAAACTGCAATATATGCACTGCAGTAAAAAATTATACATGCACAACATGAAAAGGCTGAGAGAGTTAAAACAGCAAATTACGACAATATGGGGGCAGATCTTTGCTTTCATTTTCTGATGTGTAATAGACTGATCCAAACTAATTGCCTATTGGTTTTTATGTTTAACTACACTGGGCTCAATACCCAGGTTAGGAGAGGAGTTGCACTGAGACAATTAAATTGATCTGAGAGTCTACATAAGAGCTTAAGAGACACATTGTGGCTGTGGGAGGTGAAGGCACTACGACTAATTTTATTTTATTAGCTTTCATATTTTAATTTTGCTTTAGTATTTGTCTAAAACTGTATGTAAAAATGTTATAACCTTGAAGTATTCATTATTTCCCTGAAGATCTTTATAATTTCTTCTAATGTGAAATTCCCCTTACAAGAAACCAGCTAACCACCTTTTGTCACCGGACTGTGGTCATTATGAATGACGCTAAGTATTTTTAGGAGTAGCATAAGCAAGAAAACCCCTCCATGTTTTCTAATTCGTGTGCACTTTATATTTTATTAATAATGCCATGTACATGGATGTTTATGTGCTACAGTTTTTCCAGTGGAGGCATTTAGGCTAGTTTGTATTTGCTTTCCTAGTTTGAGCCCACAGATTATGGAGTATACACTCCCTTATTAGGTGTGGGATATCAGCGCTATTTCTCATGGTTTAAAGAAACAAATCTTCAATTCTTACCAGGCTTGCATTTTTCTATAATCAAAAGACAATTCCATTCTTACTTTAAAAAACATGCAGATTTCAAAATACTGGTACTCCTGTTGGTTTTTAATGTATGTTTCTTTAGCCATTAAAATAGCCATTTTAATAAAGACATGTAAACCAAAACAACTTCCAGTATACATTAATTACCGGTTTTCATTTCTTTAAAAGTTATCTGTAGGTGTAATTACTATTGAAAGGAGTATCTCATTTGTTATTCATTCTCTGTTGGTTCTGACTACATGTATACAGGACCGCCATCAGAAATCGCAGGGCCCCATACGACAAAATTGACTGGGCCCACTGGGCTGCGCCCACCGCAAGTCCCACCTACAGGTCCGCCCTCCCCACCACACAGTAAAAAAATGAAAAAAATATTGATGGCTAGGGTTCCCACATGTTAATAAAAAATAAAAAGATATTGGTGGTCAGGGCCCCCCATAAAAAAAAACATTTGTGGCCAGGGCCCCCCATTTAAAAATATTGGTGGCTAGGACCCCACATGAGTGGCCAGGGCCCCCCCACATTATAAGAAAATTGGTGGCCAGGGCCCCTTAAATGTCCATGCCTTGCCGAAGTTAGCAGCTCTCAGAAAGATGGGGGGCCCAGATAATCAAGTAAGTGTGGCGTGGCCAGGCCCCCCTTACCCTTGGGGCCCCCTACAACTCTCCCCCCTGTCCCCCCCTGATGGCTGCCCTGCATGTATAATTGAAAGAATGTTGAAGATTCAGCTCCCCTCTGGCCTAGAATTGAATAGATTTGGTTTTATATCACTTAACATGTATGCATTACAAATAGATGAAATTCAACTATTTTCACATGGTTGCAGGAACATTGAGCAGATCCCAATCTAAGCATTAATTAGGATCTGGGGAGATTATTAATTTCAAAGGGATATTATTAAAGTTGAAGGGATATTTGCAATAAGAATCCCAAAATGATTGAAGAAAGAAAAAAAAGTGAAATATTAGCCTGAAGCAATTCTATGCACATCTTGTTTCTTAATATTTTTTTAACCCAGCAATACATTCTTCTTAAAATAAATCAGCGGTGCGGTGTACCACAACCGCCTAAAGAAATCTTTAACCAATTGATGGTAATAATTACTTCTGAGAGATTTACACCAGTCTAAATACTTAATATGAAGAGCATGTGTTCCTGTCTCAAGGCTGTATTGGGCTCTGAATACTAAAACATGTTTCTGGTTGAGGAGCATATCTCAGCATTATACAGCTCACCAAACTGTCCGGAAAAATAAAATGCAACCTCAAATATATATTGGAGGGCTGAAGTTGTTGCACAGAATTAGATCTAATCAAGAACCCTAGTCTTGGTAGATATTTAATGATAGATATTTAAAAAATCACTCAGGGGATGGAAGGCAGGAAGGGAGAAATTAAATGTGCAATATATATGGTGCTAGTGATTTAATCACAATTTATTGTGCAAAATGATAACATGTCGATAGTATGGAAAATTAAATAATAGATGGTGAAGATATCCCAGATATTAGCTGGATAATGTCTAACTAAACCCTAGGGATACAACAAAAAGGAAAAACATCAGAAAACCAAAGGCTGTGGTCTTGTGATTTACCTTTCCCTACTAAATAGAAAGAAAGATTAAGATTAAGTAGTTCAGTTCTATAAAGTTTGGGAATAACTTAATTTAAACTTGTAGTATTCTATAAAAAAAAAAAAAACAACTTCACAGTTTGCTCAGACAATGTTCTTACATTTTACTGGATAACTATTACTAAGATCTATGAGCTTACAGTTTAATTACTATTGTTTACCTTATCGTTCTATTCAGACCCTCTCCTATTCATATTCCAGTCTCTCATTCAAATCACTGCCTGGTTGCTAGGGTAAACAAGATCCTAGCAAACAGATAGCTGTTGAAATTTCAAACTGGAAAGCTGCAGAATAGAAAGTGGAATAACTAAAAAAAAACACAAAAAAATAAAAAGTGTAAATCAATTGGCAAGTGTCTCAGAGGAGTTATAAGGAGTTATAAGAAATAATTACTCATCCTCCTCTTCTATCGTGTTAATCTAACAAAATATATATATATTTATTTATTGTGCATGGCCCTTAAGTATCACCATAGGTGCAAGTGTGCAAGTGATTTTATTGCAAACCAATATTTTGGTCTCCTTGCCAATGAAAGTGTTTCTTGTACCTGTTTTCATGGGTAGTACTTTCGATTTTCTTTGTTAGAGATCTGGAAAGTTGCATTCTTCCTTTTTGAAATATTTACACATAGCTAGAAGTGATGTTATAGCTCATCTATCTATATAGATCTAAGTAAGGAGAAATATAATAGATTCTGCAGAAGGTACAGAATGTGCTCCTTGTCCCCATTAGAGGGGAATAAAAGTTATTATTATTTCAAACACACATTCTTAAACAGGCAAGATATATTTTCTTAAATGTAAGAGCAATACACAGACACAGAATATTGCTTGAAATTATAATAAAATGTTTGTTGTTTATCCCTAAAACAGTTTAGTTTTTCTTGGATTATGAAAGCATAAAAAGCATCTTGGCTCAATACATAGAATTTTAAAAGAATGAATTCTCCATCTAAACACTCTCTGCAGTGTAGCATTGTTTCCAAGATACTGTCATAGCGAGCAGAGCAAACATAATGAAATGTAGGTGTCCTGAAAAAATATTTAAGATTAATAGTGTTCGGAATATTGTTTAGCAACAGTGGAATAGAAACTTGTACCTCTTGATGTAATCGGAAAACCATTTTGGATCATGAGTGTCCCTTGATATACAAAATACTGTATGTGTAAAGTGCAAATTACAAAACAATATTACATTTAAATTAAAATTAAATGTTTTTATAGTGGTTTCGGTGGTTGTATCCAGACATCACAATGAGTTGGCAGACATCAGTAAAGAAATAAGCCACAAACATACAGAATTAACCCAGGTCCCATCCCCACTAGACCTTCATGGATGAATGCAATGGTTTCTGCAGTCTTTTATTTGGCATGTTTCACTGAGCTGAGGGGAGTACTGTCTTCAGTTGTACTCTGGAGAGCTATAGGCCTTCAGTACTGGTTTGTCATTGGGGTCACCAAAAGGAGAAAGGTTATTCAAAAAGTACAATTAGAAGCAAAATCATTGCATTGATTTAAAAACACATTTGTTTTAAATGGCCATGTCATGACAATGTCTTTATGAACCAAAACTTTATTCAGTATTGCCAATATATTTGACAGAATCTTTAGAAACACACAAGCATATTATTTTAATTAACTTACCTATGGTGCCACACATACATCGGACATCTGTGTTTCAGCGATCCCAAGCCTGGAGGTACTTTGTTTTATAATCCTGCTATTGCGTCAACACAACAGAGACCTGACACAAGGTACATCATCTAAAAGCAAAGCGTAGACATGTAAAGAGTTTATTAACTTTTTTTTGCTGCAGCTGATGGTTTATTTAAAAGGGATGCACCAAATCCAGGTTTCGGGATTCGGCCAAATCCTTGTGCTTGGTCGAACTGAATCTGAATCCTAATTTGCAAATGTAAATTAGCTGTGGGAAGGGAAATCATGACTTTTTGTCACAAAACAAGAAAGTCATTTTTTCCCCATTTCCTTTCCCATCTGTAATTTGCATATGCAAATTAGGATTGGGATTTGGTTCAGTATTCAGATGAATCTTTTGCAAAGGATTTGGGTATTCGCCTGAATCCCAAATAATGGATTCGGTGGATCCCTATTATTTATCGAAACAATACAAAACCTGTTTTGCATAACATTTTTCATCATTCCAATTAAAATAATTTCTGATGGTCCCAAAATCTTTAATAACAACAGTGCCCGCACAAACTACAAAGGTTTGTGTGCAATCTGGCCATGTTTATGAATTTCTCATGTGATTAGTTAGTGACAGCAATCAAGCAGGTGAATAGCCACAGGGGGATACCTAGTTCAATAAAAAAAATAACTCAGTTTGTCAATCATGCAACACAATTTGGCCAACTTTACTATCATTTGCTTTTTTTTCCAATTACTTTTCAGTTAAGCTAAGCAAGCTTTGTAAAGGAGCAAAATGTTTCCATAAGAACCCTGTTATGCCTTCTTACTTTCCAGCTGCAAAATAAATAACAGTAGCACATTTTACCTCTAAGGAATTTGTTTTCTTAGTTATGGTTTGACACACACAAATCTTTAGCAGGAACAATAACTTTTTAAAATTATGTTCTAGAGTGTTATAGAACAGGTCAGCTTACTCTGTGAATATGTATATTATATCATATACCAGAGAGGCTCCATAACCACCAACAAAAAATCCCCCTGGCAGAAGAATTTTGTTAAAAAAAAACAAAAAAAAACTATTACTTCATGACAGGTTTTGAAGCAGACAAATGTAGAGCTTGTGAAGACTGCGTTTCACTGAGGACATATATGTATGGAATTATAAATGTGAACCTTGATACAAAAGCCTTTGTTTATTTACACAGCTTGAAGAATAAACATAATTAACCATTTTCTACCATTACTGCTGTTGTTTCAGACAAACAGAGGTGTTTACAGATGTTTTTCACGCTACCCTAATGAAGGGCAGTTTTGCAGTGAAAATAGTGCTTCCTTAGACTTAGATGATCTATACTTATTTCCATTTTAAATCTGAAGCCCTTGAATGTTACTGGCATTGGTGGTTGGATTTTTGTTTGACCTTAGGAGAGTGCAAGTAAGCTATAAGATATCAAGGAAGAAGCAACTTCATTATAGATGGGGCTACTGAAAAAGCACAATTTATAATAATGATACATTATTAAAGCTGGCAACACACAATTTGAGGGGTGGAATATTTCACCATTCATCCCATTGGACAATCTAGCAGATATTACAGCAGATTTGAGACATATATTGATTGCCAAAATACAGTTATTCAGTTGATCAGCTCTTGTACAAACCTATTGAATCGTTTAGTGAAAAAGTGGGTATCTGTCTAGGTGTGGCAATAAAAATATAGCAAAAGAATAGGGCTATCCAGCACTCAGAGGAATCCAAAGAGCCAATAGTATAGGTTAAAAACTAAAATCATGGGCTAAACCTTATGATTAAGTACCTTGCTGGTACGAAACGCATAGAGCTTATGGAGATGGATTTATACTTTTAATTATGACCAATAAAGATTTAACTTTTTAACTTATACTATTGGCCCTGTGGATTCCTCTGAGTGCCGGATAGCAGTGTTCTTTTGCTGCGTGTTTCGGATTGACACTCCCTGAAGCTGGGGGTCTGGGCCTGGTGCACCTGGACCGCATGATCAACTTGGTGAGCTAATTATACTTTTATACTGGAGCACTATTTTCCTTCCTTTGCAATAAAAAGATACACAGGCCAAATTGTGTCACCTATCCAATTTTTGTTTTGATTAACAAGTGTGACACCACTTGAGGTTGTCACATAGTGTACATTTCCAGGAATGAGAGTGCCACCATAAGCACTTTCAGAAAATTTGAATGCAATATTTATGGAGGGAAATTTGTGCTATTTACAAACTCAGACCTCATAGAATTTGAGAGTGCCTTTTGTGCCATCACCCTAAAATGCTGTTGGTCTTTTCTCTGCCCACAACCTTTCTTACTGTCTTCCTTAGTCCTAAGAGCAGGTACACAGTTTTCTACTGGGCCAAATGACAATGGACCACAAATATTCCTTAAACATGTCACCAAAGTACACATTAGTAAATCACTTTGTGAACCTTTAATAGATACCTGGTTATATCAGGTGGTTAGTGGCATGGTTAGTGATTCAGCCTATGTTGGCAAAGCTCAAGATAAATGTCTGGTGAAGTATCTTACTTCACAACTGCATAAAGCAATAGTATAACAAATTCTCTGAACTGGAAACCTGTGAAAATCAAATTTACTGTAGTTGGGGAAACTGTACTGTATCACTAAAATCAAACAGTATACACAGTACTGCCAAAAAATTTTTCTTCACTTTTCCAAAACACTATCTCATTATATTTTCTTCTTCAGTGCTCCTTTTTGTACTTATATACTCTCATTTAATTCTGCTTATCATTTGCAATGTAGATAAAAATCATGTTCATAACTATACAGCATTTAAATTGCATTTTCAAAATATCGGAATAAACCAGTATTCTACCTGCAATATTTACTGATGATACAAAGGCAGTGAGTAAGGCCAGACTTTCAGGCAAGCTGGAAGAATGATATGATTCACCCATTAACACCAGCTCACCAGCAGCAGTGAGACCTGAAAGAACAGCAGATAGATTTTATGTAGGGAGCATGTGCTCTGACAATTATATACCCACAAACCTGAAATTAGCAAAGGAAACAAATGATTAGTTTGCAGAAATGCACTACTCAGTTAGGAGGCTTATTTAGACTATAGACCCCTTTCAAGATCAGAAGACTTGCCACAAATTCAGCCAATTACATGGGTAATTTTTTTATTCATTAAACCACATTTTGTAAACCTTGTTTGCTTTTCAGATCGTTGTCAAGTCTGAGATGATTTGAAAATTTGGCAGCTCTCTAGACATTCCTTAGCCCAGTCTCTCTTGGATAATGATGCTGCTTGTATCACAAACTTGGACCTTCTTCTGAAGTGTGTACAGGGCCCCTAATTGACTTTTTTCAAGGGGCCAGGAAAAAATAGTGTAAAATCTAAGAAAATGTACAATCAGGGAAATGTGTTAAAGCGATTTATTCTCAAAGGATAGAAGCAGGGAGTCGGTTTTACATAGAAATATAATGTTTACTCTTGTAATAACAAGGTATAAACATTGCAGCTTTAATGATACAATATGAGACAGTCTTCCTCCTCACAGTCCTCGGGGGCCCCCATCCGACCTCCGATTCCATGTAAATCATTTGGGCTGGAGGAAATAATACACAGACAGGGGCGCTCGGCCAATGAGGCAGACTAAGGCGCTCGCCTCAGGCGGCAGCGCCAGGTACATTTCCAGGGGCGGCAAAAAAACTCTCCTGTACTTTTAAGAGTTGAATTTCCAGTTTTGAAACTGGAAATTCGCCTTTACTAGTGTGAGAGAGCGCAGTTTCACTCTCCGCACTAGTGTTCCTGCGTCGGATACCTCCCCACCTGAAGGGTAAACTGGCGAGGGGGGCGGCATTTTGAGGAGCCGCCTCAGGCTTCTTCACCAGAAAAGTGCCTAACATCAGTCAGCTGACACTTCCTAAATTGTCATAATGCCAAGAGTTTTCAGTTACATCAGAATTGAAGGAGATCTGGATGAAGAACTGTTAAAAAAGTGTATATTCCTTTAGAACTGTTATGTGCAGTTTTCCATGTTATTATCTTTACCAGTGTTGACAGAGGTTGGTTTAGATCCTATGACCAGAGATCCTATGTCACTGCAAAGAAAAGAGGTGGGAGGCAGTGGCAACTGTCAGTTTTCCTCTAATCATAATGTGCTATGTCACAAGAAATGGAGCTGGACTACACTCTACCTTTGATAAACTTTGGTTATTGTCTGAGTCACCAGTTCATTTTGGTATGAGCTAGATAGTATTTAGGGATCAATGTTAAACCAGCAAGTATATTTATGGACTGGTGCCTTATTGA
This sequence comes from Xenopus petersii, assembly GCA_038501925.1. Classification (NCBI taxonomy): domain Eukaryota; kingdom Metazoa; phylum Chordata; class Amphibia; order Anura; family Pipidae; genus Xenopus; species Xenopus petersii. The sequence goes on from CM076676.1 coordinate 107,865,806, forward strand.
GTAGTTAGGTAGGGAATATGGTGATTTGGCACACCTATGGATCAAGCCCCAAGGACAAGCATTTAAAGAGGTTTAAAAAGAGGTGATATGTGCTGCTTTCGTGTGATAGAACAGAGGAGACTGGGAGTTGTCTAAATAGTTACAGTTTTATTCTTTATAGATTACATTTTTGTGGTTGCAGCAAACTTCCCCTGGCTGTCAGGGAATTAACTTCTTGTGCTTTAACTCTGTGTTCTTTTTATTTCAGTGACTCATAACATGTCAACAGTGGCAATGGAAGAGCCATATGGAAGTTTGTGCAGATGGAAAAATTACAGACATGCAAAGCCTGTCTAAGTTTGTGACTCCCTGTTCTGGAGTTCTGATGTACTGTATATTAAATACTGCACCTGGCTGAACAGAGTTTTGTGATTTGCTAATAAATACCCACACAAATATGCAATGCTTCAACTGGAACAGACTGTAGTTTGTTGTTTTTCTTTTTAATCTCTGAAGCTGAAGCTGGAGTGTCTTGTCCTTCCATATCACATTAAAGGTCACAAGGCTTTAGATAATGCCTCACAGTACAGTATGCCCATAGCACTGCCTATAAGGCTAATGGCACATGGGTCGTTTATAGAACCCAACCCATGTGCCATTAGCCTAACACGACATTTTGAAATGTACAGTGCTAAAGGATCTATAACTGTTGGAGGGTGCAATGTAATGGTGGGAAAACATCAGCCTTCTGCATGAGAATATCTTGCAAAGAATTCTGTGTTTGGTTCATAAAAAAGCCACTGCCAATTAACAGACCTTGCTTTTATAATATAATACAAGCAGACCTGTTCCCAATGACGTTGCTAAGTTTCTGTGGAAACACTGAGCTATTAATCTATGTTGACAGCAACAGACTAGAGCTGAGGATTCACTACATATATAGGCTAGAGTGCAAGGTATATTTTTATATTATATGTTGGGAATAAAAAATGTCTCCATTGCAAACAGTAACATTGTACCAAAACCTTAGACTATTCCTAAATAACTCTTAACACCTAAACCTCTGTATCAGATAGGCCACAGATGTGACAACATGCTGGTAAAGTGTTTTAGTGTTGAGTATAAGCTTGAAGTGGCCTCTAAGGATGATTTAGATCCAAAAATGTATATCTAGTATTTGGAGTGACAAACCCAAGAAACCAGGTGGAGCTTTGCATGACGTGGGAAGGTGAATAGTAGATCTGAAAAGAAGGTTAATAAAGAGCCCCAGTCAGTTTGTCAGTTTAAATGCAAAAAATGTATATCAAGAAATATATGCATTTAAATTGCACATATCTTTGATAACAGCATTATGTATTTATGTAGCAAGGATTGGAAAAATGGAGGTTTGCAAAATGGATGCTCCCATCAATGTAAATAAATACTCTGTGTACAATGTAAGCAATGTCTTTGTATCTCATTTAAATAGGTAAAACATAAATATTAACAATGTACTCCCATCATGCTCCCATCAATTTAAATAAATACTCTGTGTACAATGTAAGCAACGTCTTTGTATCTTATTTATATTTAAATAGATAAAACATAAATTTTAACGATGTAACAAGAAAAATACATTGAGCTTTGGTAAAATAAAAAATTAATTAAAACATTTTTAAAATAGTTTCCAGATGACGATACCGGATGTATAAACTCGAGCTGAGGTCATTGTTTTCATAAAGGAGATTCTTTGTCTTTCCTCTCAGCTTCGACTTCCAAAACACTTTTGTGTTCAGCAAGGGCTATAGGAGGAGCAGTCTTTGGAAGTGGATCAGGGAACAAGTGGAGACCCTCCTAAAAAAAATACAGGCCTAATAGTAATTAATCATTATTGCAAATTTCAGACAATCTGCCAACACTGCAAAGCTTGGACACAAGCCACAAATCAGTCAGAAGCAGAATGTCCATATTTGCACACATGTGAAACTTACTAGGCCTGCGGGGACATTGGCTTGGAGAAAGAAGATATCACATTTGCTTTTTTTTAAAATTATTATTATACTTATAATTTTTATTATTATTATTATTATAATACACACATATTTTGGTTGTACAGATATGTAGGGATAAGCAACCTAAAGAAAACATTGTGCTCATAATGCATTCACAATTCAAGACAATTCAAGACACCTGGAATGGAAGATGAGAATCAGTGACAGTCTACAAAAAACAACAACCTTGTAAAATATTTATCTGTGCTGATTGTAATTAAACTGAATAGAGGTAGGAACATGAATGATACAGTTAAAGGTAGTGAAGACATTCTTTGAGCATATTAAAAATGGTAGCTATGTAATGAAGAGCAATGAAGAGATGGTAGCAATGCAATAAGAAGAGTGAAGAGCAGCCCTTGCAATATCCACTATTATAACATTTTAAGTTTTATAAAAACACTTTTAACATGTAACAAATTAAGAAGAAAAACTAATAATTGGGTTCTGTGTTTGTGAGCTAACACACCCGACCTGTTTCATCGTATGAAATTTGTGTATCATAAAAGTTACTCAAATTATAAAGCACCAAGTTATATTATAGAGATGCAGAATATTTCCAGATAAACTTTTCTGAAATCTGATATAGGCCATAAAGTGAGGGTGTTAAAGTAGTAGTGTATTGAATGTATTTTTTTTACAAAGCGCCACAAATGGATGCAGTGTGTTTCATAAGGCATACGACACAAACAGGTGTACCGTTATTTTAGAATTGAGCAGTGATCGGTGTTTCCATACACAGTTTGACGAGGCCCCTGCCCTAAAATCCTTAAAGAGGAAGAGAAGACAGACAGGAATGGGAAGGGGAACAAGGGCATAAGTTACAGGTGTGTACATGCAGAAGAGGACTATTGATATGCTTCCTTTAGAAAGTTATTCTTAAGGAGGTTTTTTTTTAACAAGTTTTGTCTGAGATTGAATCGCAGTCTGCAGTTTGCTAAAGATGGGGCACTAAATGTACTGATGGAAGTGGAAGTTTTATGGGTATTTAAGACAATGAAATGGGTTAAAAAAGGTATGATGTGAGTCAAAAAAAGAAAAAAGGGAACACTGAATAATGTAGATTTATATAATACTCTCAAAATAGTATATAGTTAATGGCTATAATAGTTCTTGACTGCTTTTCTAGTCTGCGTTTAACTAGATCATTAAGCTGTACAAAGGTGAGTTGCATATATCAATATACAAATATTATGTAGCATTCCACTACTATGCACCAGCAATAAATGTGATACTACATGTACCTCTCTGTGTATATGAATCTATGCCAAATAAATTGATACTACATCCATAGAAGGAAACAAAATGAATGATCAGGAGGTTTCATGTGTCTGCAGCAGCCCTTTTACTTAATATTTACTCTCATTACCATGGTTCCTCTAATTACATGATCAATGGTGCCATAGTCAAATTTGTCCTTTGGCTCAAGATAAAAATATTCTTTGTCTGGATGTCATTGCTTATTTTAATAACTTCACAATGTTGTTGGAATACAGGGTAATGGCTGGAGATGCCATTCTGCTTGGCAGGTCTGTGTAGCCGACAACTCCCTGGTAGGAAAAGAAAAAATACCAATGTGGTTGATCAAGCTAACATGACACAAACAATATCACATGCTGAATGTCACGCAAGGTTATCTTTATATGTGTTTTTATTGTTCAAATTAAAAGTTCTTGACACAGGCACAGTCTCAATTATATCAGGAGAAATAGTTTATAAAAGTACATTCCAGACTTGGCCATCTGGGTCTTGCTGCTGCCAAGTTAAGTCTACATGTAGCCAATATTTTGTGCCTGTGGAATCTGATCATTAAGGATTAGAGCAAATAAGAAGTTATTCAATACAGTTTCTCTACAATGGCATTTCTTGTAGGGGAAAGAAGTAAAGTCTGATGGAGTTATAAAAATACATTGCTGTCCTAGAGTTTTTCCCCAGAAAAACCAAAACTTCATCAGTAACTTTTTAAACGTTGGCATTCCAAACGGTTGCTCTACTATAATTCCCAATATCGTCTGATAGCCGCAACCTGCTGGAATCTGAAATTGATTTACATTTACTATAGCTATATATATATATATATATATATATATATATATACACACACACACACACACACACATACAGTTCAGGCTGTGGTGCACTCCAATCCAGCAGAGTTTTACTGCCTGGGTGCTGTCATATATAGTGCAGATAGTCGTGTTCCAAGGAATGACGCACTCCAGGACTTCATAATGAGATCAAGCAAAGTGAAGTTTATTCAAGTCAATGTTTCGGTCCAATCTGGACCTTTTCTCAATACATAACATGTTCTGAAATGTTGACAAATAAACGTAACTTTGCTTGATCTCATTATGAAGTCCTTGGAAAACAAATATATATCTATGATCTAGTAACGGACTTTTCAAAAACGCCATGATGCTGTGATTGCTTCCTTCCACTACTGGACTGTATATTGAACTTGGTTAGCACCCGGTGAAATTGCTTAATGGCGAAGGTGAGTGCCGTTAATCAATGTCCATATACATATATATATATATATATATATATATATATATATATATATATATATATATATATATATATAAATAGAGAGAGATAGAGATACAAGAATGATTACAACATTGTAAACATATTTTGATAAAATGGACCCAGTAACAAAATTTCCATTACTACTTGTTGAAACTTGTGTATTATAGGCAATGATAGACCTGTCGGAAAATGATAACATTAGTATTCACCCTTTCCTGTATATTCTTTCCTTTATATTATTGGTTTCCAAACTGTGGGCACAAACCTGGAACACTGGTAGGGAGACTGAATGGCAGTTAGTGTGGAAGGATGACTATTTGCTCTCCAAATAGGGTGAGGATGAAATTTGGGGTGAACACATTTGCAGTTTGAAGTATCCTTGTTTAAAAGGCAGTTCATATATGAATAACCTTGCTATGGACCCTGACTGAATGTCGGACCTCAATGGGGGAACTAAAAAAAGTCATAAAACAAATGATTCACTGTATATCTCCATGGAAGTGATGGATCTCCTATATGAATTGTATTATTCACATATATATTTTTATCTATCTATAGGCAGCAGAAAAAACTAAATTCACACAATGTATATTTTAATTTTTCAACAAAATGATTGATTTTAATTCCTAAGGTTTACAACCAAGAAAAGAGCTAGATTAAGATACATATGTGCATGTGGGTGCTATAGACATAATCATACATAATGGCCTAGAGAAGCACAAGCTATAAACACGCCCCTTGAGTTCTCACACACTAAAGCATTTTATTAGTGTGCCCTACAGTAACTAATATTCATGCTGTGGCCAACCATTGCACCTTCTATGCCTTAGACACCTGTATCATGCTACAATATACTTTAAACTAGGTAGTCCCTACACAACTACACATATCTGTTATGCTCTAACATATATTATAACCCTACAGTGCCCTATACATCTCTGCAGTGCCAACTTGCTCAATGAAGTAAAGTCCCACTATGCTAATTAAATGCATCACACTAAATACAATAAAGAATTTCAACATAGAACAAACTTGTTTTATTACAGTATAGAAGCTTCTATATAAGATTCTCTCATGGGGGACCAAAGACTATTGTACAGTACATACAGTAACGGTAAAATTAAACTGTGCAAAACAAAGTAACAACAATGAAGATATTATATAGTTCTTATAAGTATCCTAGAAATGCATTGTACGGGTATGGGATCCGTTATCTGGAAACCCGTTATCCAGAAAGCTCCCAATTACGGAAAGCCGTCCAAATTTTTCAAAATGATTTCCCTTTTCTCTGTAATAATAAAACAGTAGCTTGTACTTGATCCCAACTAAGATATAATTAATCCTTATTGGAAGCTAAACCAGTTTATTGGGTTTATTTAATGTTTTTATGATTTTCTAGTAGACTTAAGGTATGAAGATCCAAATTACGGAAAGATCCCTTATCTGGATAACAGGTCCCATACCTGTATATAGATTTTATGGATAATATAAGCAAAAAAAAAAAAAAGAAAGAAAAAAGAACTCTACCATATCCTTTTAACATACAATATCTGTGTTATATGATTAACATTCTGGGATTTATTCATCAAAATCCGAATTTTTCTGATAATTTTATTTTAAAAAGTCCAAGCAACCTAAAATCTACAATTTGACCTTATTTATTATTAAAAAGCACAATATAATCAGTTTGGGGAAAACGAGAGAAGATTCAAATTTTTGGCCTAATTCCAGCTTATATACAACCACAGTAGGTCTGAGATGGCATATTTTCGGATTCTGTCTTTTTCCATCCTTGGAGTATAATAAATCTCCAAAAAATCGAGGGTTTTTTCCACTAAAAATTTGAATTTTATAGCAAAACAAACCTTGAATTTTTTCTAGTTTTTAACATTTGTACTTAAATAAATACCCCCTTCACTGTCATATGCATCTTCCTTAACCATAACCAGGGCAGGAACTAGGGGTAGCCAGAGTAGGCACCTGCCTAGGGCTCAATCACAGAGGTGCGCACTTTTCAGGGGGGAATTTAATTTTTTTCCTTTTTAACTGTGTTTTTATTTGGCTTTAAATAATAAAGTGTCTTTTATTTTGAAGGGTGAGCCTCCCACCTTCCAAACCGTCATCTGGTGTGTGAAGTGATTTAATTTGTTACTCTTTACTGCTTTTGAGTTCTGTTCCCCCTCCATTCTGGCTGTTACCTTATCCGATGCTCCCTGACCATAGTTGGCGCATGCTCGGTTGGTGAGGGTCTGCTTACATCGTTCATACAGACGCTGGTGGCAGGATAAGCAGCAGAACTTGGTGCTCTGGTATAGCTTGCACTAAATAGATTTTCTAGGTGATTTATGGAGAAGGGAGAATTCGGAGGGTGGTTGGGACGAGTGTAATTTTTTAAAAATCAAGGCTGTGCATCTGACTTTAAAGCTGTTCTACAGTCAGTATGTGCAAAAGGGTGACATTTGTCTTCATGCAAGCGTTATCTTTATTTAGCTGTCTCTTGTTTTAACATTTTCCACATTGATGCATAATAACACAAGGACATGGGCAAACGGCTCATTGCATCATTATTAAACTGTTGCAACTATCTGTGGGGTATAGAACCCATTACATGTGATATACAAAGTGCTAGGGTGTTCTTGCACTCTATTGATACTAGAATTGTTTGCCAATTCTACTTTGATACATGAGAAGAGCTGCAGTGTGTTGGCTTGACTAGGTGGTTTTATCATGGCCAGACATGCAGTAAATCAGTAAATATCTTGAAATTGAGCTAGAGTGATGAGAGTGCCTGTGCTGTGACTGTGGCAATGTTTGTTGGGGTTAGGTGAGCTGTGACAGTGTGACTGGAGTGGGGGGCGCGCCAAATGAAGCACTTGCATAGGGTGCCAAATTAGCTTGGCCCAGCCCTGACCACAACTGGAATTAACTTGCAATACTATTCAGTGCTATTAGACTACTACTAAATAGAATCTATGCCTATTACCCTTGTTCTCATTTCCATTAGCCCTATTATCTGAGAAAGTGCTAACTCAAAATTAGAAATATGTAGTTGGCTATTGTGAATTTCATCTCATTGAATGTTATGTGTGGTATTTTAAATAAGATGCGTGCCAAAATAGTGCAAGACAAAGATATTTTTTTCCATAGTCATCACAGAATGATTTAAGTGTACAACATTTACAGTGTGGAACAGATGAAAAACCTTTGATCAGTGTTGTTTGTTATTCAGAAAAATAAAATTCTTTCACCCAAACAAAATAATCTCTGCATAATCATATATGTTTCTCTAGAGAATTATTCACTTACAACAAATGATTATGTTGTCACCGAACATCTGCAATAATGCAGTCTTTTTAAAACAAAGTTATGTATTTCTTTTAAAATTCATAACTGTGCTTCCCTGCCCACAACTATATTCACGTCATTTTAATTTTCACCCAAACCAGCTGTGCTAGATAATCACCTGAAGATCTTATTGTACCACACACTTATGATTACAGTAGGTCTCGACTTTACAATAAAACAACATGTAAGGGACAAGTTGCTTCCATCAAAGAGCCTTCTATTTTCTTAAATAAAAGAAGAAAATAGAAACGTCCTCTGTGCCTTCATGATTTTTATATTCTTTCGAGAAAATATTAGAAAGCTACTTTATAAATAATTTCACCCTTGATTAGCATCCATAGCTTCAATTAAGGTGTTCATGACTCAAATTGTTCTGTTAGTATCCTTATCTCAAAGCTCTCCCCTTGTTCTATAAACTCCTTACAAGCAAGAAGCCAGTAAAGGTGGACATAGACACAAGATATTATAAAGACTTTGATATTGGTCGGCTAGTCGATTGGCCAGGTCGGAAAATTTTGATTGTCGCCTGAACATCGGCCACTGTTTACTGCTGAATTGTCAGATACAAGTGGAATTCTCTTGTTTCTACCTGTATATCTAATGATGCAGCTATAAATATCTGTATTGAAAACACTGTTGAAATTGATATGTCTATGGCAACCTTTAGGAATATGATTTAATGCATACCTCCCAACATTTTGAAAAAAGAAAGAGGGACAAAAACATTGTTTCGGACCACACCCATTTTATGGCCACACCCCTAAATACCACATCCTTTTTACAAAATTTGACAGGTCATGGAAAGCTTGAACACATTTCTGGGGGTTTTAGTTTTCAAGTTTAATGTGTTATTACAGTTTTGCTAATGAAGGTCAATTCCCCTTTAAGCTGCAAGTTTCCCCAAGAGACCTGTTTATCTTAAATTGTTACAATAGTTTATTTTCTTATCTTAAATAGTTATAAATATATAAGTGCACCTGCCATTCTGGGCTCTCTGCCAAAAGCCTCACTTTGTATATTTTTCTGGCTGTTCAGTGCAGGAGATTAAAGAGAAAGTCGGGACATTTCAATAACCTTTGACTGTGGATTGAGCTGCCAAAAACAGGACTGTACCACCAAAAACGGTACAGTTGGGAGGTATGCTAATGAGCCAATGCTAAATGCCTGATGGATTTTCACAGGGATAGCTACAGAGATAGGCAGTACTTTAAGCTGGCCCATAACACCTAAATAAACCAATCATTAAAGAATGTCTGCACAGATATTTTTCCTTCCCCTATACTCTACAGTTCTATTGTAGAGAACAAAAGAGAAAACAAGAAGCATTTTAGTCAAATGGTTTAGCTAGGACATCCCTACAGTGAAAATGTTTAACCCCTGGCAATGCTCGGTGCTTTCCACGCTTACCTGGAATGAGTGCTTTGCTGATTATGACGTCAATCTCTACACACTGCTTGGCAAAGAGCAAGTTCAGCTTCAGTAAATTCTTTAGACATTTCTTTAGCATAACCACCAACACCTTCTCCTATTTCAGCAATCTCCACTTCCAGAGGTTCTGCTCCAAGAGATTTGAATTGCTCCAGGGCTGGAGGTCTGGATAAAATAATTACAAATACAGTAATGCAAGCTGACTATTCTGACAGAAAAAAACTGCGCTAACAACCACTTAGAAAAAGTAATATAAGAAGGTGTGCCATGATCTACAGACTTCTCATACTATTTCAAGAGACAGTTTCAATCAATACACACTTCTATTTGAGGAGCAATGGCCTTATCTTTTGCAGCTGTTTTATTTAAAGAGACGGACACTATAATACAATAAAATACATGTTGTACAAAAGGGCAGTCTGCAATATTTATTTATAAATATATATAAAATGCAGTTGTAAGGCAATATATTCCAGTCTCTAATTTCTCTTCAGCATATACTGAACTTTTATGTCTATACTAAGCATACAGTAATGGTAGCAACGCAAAACCATAGGTCAAGGAGTAAGAGGACTGCAACGCAAAAAGACCTGGACATCCAAGGAAGAAAACAGTGGTGGATGATTGCAGAATCATTTCCATGGTGGAGAGAAACCCCTTCACAACAGCCAAACAAGTGAACAACACTCTCCAGGAGGTAGGTGTATCGAAATCCAAGTGGCACTGGGACACTAGTGTTTATCCATGATGTGACACAGGACAGAAGCAGCCGAATGAATTCTGAGGTGTTCAGAGACATACTGTCTGCTCAAATACAGCTAAATTCAGTCAGATTGCAGCAGATTGCAAGGCCCACAAAAAAACAACAACTGAAAGCTGCTGCAGTAAAGGCCTGGCGGAGCATTAAATAGGAGGAAACCCAGAATCTGGTGTTCAAGACTTCAGGCTGTCATTGCCAGCAAAGGGTTTTCAACCAAGTATTAGAAATTAACATTTTATTTTCAGTTTTTTAATTTGTCCAATTACCTTTGAGCCCCTGAAATGAAGTGATTGTGTTTTAGTTCCTCGCATTTTTGTGCAATCTTTTTTGTTCAACCCACTGAATTAAAGCTGAAAGTCTGCAATTCAACTGTAACTGTTGTTTCATTTAAAATTCATTGTGGTAATGTACAGAACCAAAATTAGAAAAAAAGTTGTCTCTGTCCAAATGTTTATGTATATATTAGTTAAGAAGTGAAAATATAAATTCTTCATACTTTAATTTTTACTCTTATTTTCTCCTATTGGAGAAATAATTATTTAGTCAGTTTCTGTAACAGTCGTTCCATTCTGTATAAAACAAACTGAAATCTCTTCTTGCTGTGCCACAGATTCCAGGCAGAAGGAGGGAATGTGAAAATAAACCTTGTTCCATTTGCAGTGTTTAATTTAAAAATAAAACAAACAGATTTTCAGAGTAAACAATTTAGCTAATTACAATGGGAATTGATCGTCAGCAATGCTCAGTATTCCGTCGCTACAATTACTAAAGTTCAGTTGCTAAGAATATGAAAATTCCCAGCAGCAAAACCGTACATGTTAAATTCCATCATTTATTAGGGAAGAAAAAGTGATAATGTAGAAGATCTTATCACATAGATGATTTTAAAAAAAATTATTTGAAAAGCTCTACGAATCTAGCGTAGTTAAAAAGATAATAAAACTAAATTATAATTTAGCATTCAAATTATTTTAAATTACAAGTAATAAAATATTTATATAAATATTTATTAGATAGTCACTCAAAAGTATATGTTTCACCTAAAGAAACATTTTGAGCATTTTTGAAAACAGCAGAATATTAAAAAAGAAAGAGTGAGCATACATATACAGATAAAAAGAAATGTTGAATTTGCAAATACAGCTGCTAGGAGGCCATGACACAATCATCTAGGAGAATCGAGGTAGTGTCCAACAACAAAGTGTGAAGTAATAGTTCTTTTTCTGGTTAACACGCCAGCACAATAGAATATATGGGGCAGATTTATCAATGGTCGAAGTGAAAATTCCAATTAAAAAAAAAACAAATTTCAAGCTAATCCTTGTGTACTTTGACTAGAGAATAGGCCAAATTTGATTTGAATTTGAAATTTATCATGTGCTGGCTCTTTAAAAATTCAACTTTGACCATTCGCCATCTAAAACCTGCCGAATTGCTGTTTTTTTTTTTTTTGTAGGGAAATTGAAAACGGACCTATTCGGCCAAAAAAAACCCTTTCAATGTAGTTTTGGTTGGTCTTTTTGAATTCGAAATTTGACCCTTGATAAATCTGCCCCTATGTGATCAGCAAGGGCTAGTAGCAAACATACGTCTTATTATGCCATAGTAAAGTAGTAAACTTGTATCATTAAAGAGGCATCACTGAGAAAAAAAATATTTTTCAAAGACATTTGGGTAGAACTGTGGAGGGAGAGAAAGAATGGTTTCTTTACTCCCATACTGCAATAGTGGATTGATTAAAATGGTCTTCTGTGGGTTTAACTCTGGATTATTTGGATAAAATGTCCTTACGGAGCTTTTTGTATAACAGATAACGGATCCCATACTTGTACTATGGGAGTGTAATAGGATGTAAAATGTCATGAAGAGATGGGTCTGACATTATCTAGCGTGTTGTGAAATTAGTTTTAGACACAATAATATATAATATTTCTGATCTGTCTCAAAAATTCAGATTCTGAGCATACAAGAGCTTATTAATGTTATCTAGTATATTTTAATCATCGCTGGGCCAGCCCCGGCATGAAAAAACATGTGCGCACAAAACAAATATGCGCCACGAAAGGGACAGACCGCACACGCCGGCCAGAACGGGGACCAGACTCGGGGGTAGGAGAGGCAGAGAAGATATGTGTCTGGCGCCCCCCAGCTTTGTGCCCTAGGCATGTGTCTACCCCTAGTTCTGACCCTGTTTATAATGTATAGAGGGCTTTAGCTAGATTTTTGCTGGGACCAATGTTTGGATGCAATTGCTTGAATAATAAATCACCACATTGCTGCCGACCCAGATGAAAAATAACTTTTATTATTATTATTAAAGTGGACCCGTCACCCAGACATAAAAATTTGTATAATAAAAGTCCTTTTTAAATTAAATATGAAATCCAATTTCTTTTTTTTATTAAAGCATTCATAGCTGTTGTAAACTCATTTAAAAATATCAGCTGTCAATCAAATATTGCCTACCCCACCTCTATGCCTAGGCATAGAGGCGGGGCAAACAATTACTTTCACTTTCCATTCAGCACTTCCTAGATGTCACTGCTTTCCCTGCATTCCCCCAGCTCTCTTAACCATTTAATTGTGTAACCAGTGCATGGGGTTGGACATTGGGTCCCTGTCCCCTGGTGCACAAACAAGATTCTGAGATGATACAAGGCTTGTCTTAATTACAGTGTCCACAAAATGGCTCCTTCCTGGTTGCTGTAATTATGAGTTCTCAGACTGATGGAAACAATATTCAGATAATGTATACAGTGTAATTAAAGTTAATTTTGCTTGACTAACATGATAAAATAGGATTTGGAATAATTTTGTTTGGGTGACGGGTCCCCTTTAACATGTATTTACAGTATATAACGCCAACATATTGCGTAGCACTGTAAAGTAAATGTGATTATACAACTACATCACACGAATTACATATATAGAATATATGGAGTAACAAATATCACAATCAATACAGGTACAAAAAGGTGAGGAAGGCCCTATGTATAGGCATACAGTCTAAAGGGAAGGGAGTAATACACAAGGTGTGGGAGTGGGCAAGATCGAAGTAAGTGGGTGAGAAATGTGGTAATGTATGTGGTGTTGCGTTTGGTAGTTAAGCAGAGTGAGGGTAGGCTTTTTCAGAGATTTTTTGAAAGCAGAAAGGTTGGGAGAAAGTCGGACAGACCGTGGTAGAGCGTTCCAGAGGAGGGGTGCAGCCCTTGCAAAGTCTTGAATGCGAGCATGTGAGGAGGTAATGAGAGAAGAGCTGAGTAGCAGGTCAGTAGAGGAACGGAGTAAGCGAGTGGGTGAGTATATAGAGATGAGTTCAGAGATGTAGGGTGGAGCAGAGTTGTGAAGTGCTTTTCATCTACAAGTAGATGTAGTACTGTATCAATTCTTGGCTGAGAATTGATACAGTATTGATTCAGTATTGCTAATGATAAATAGAGTTCTCACAGAGGTTGACATACATGTAAACTTAGGGTCATGTATACATGTCCATTTCCAGATGCCTACTAGCCTAAGGGGGTTATTTACTAAACTCCAAATGCAAAAACCACAAAAAAAATTGATTTTTTTTAAACATATATAAAATCGGACTTTAAAAAAAAAAAAAAAATACAAATTTTTCAGAATTTATTAACCCTTTAAATGCCACAGATCGTAGAATCTACGTTCTGTGGCAAAGGTACTTGAAATGCCACAGAACGTAGATTCTACGCTCTGCAGCACTTCCGGGTTCAGAAGCGGAGGAGCGGCTGTTAGAGCCGCTCGCTCCGTTCCTGCTCGATCCCCTGCCCCTAGGCAACGAGCAGAGCAGGGGATCGAGTGGCCCCTGGGGCGTGATCGCCCAGGGGTCCAAAAACAGCAGCAGGCACGTGTTACTTACGTGTCCTGCTGCTGCAGCCTGCACCGGATCGACGATCTCCGCCCCCACAGCACACAGACAGGAACCACGAGGCAGATGTCTTCCAGGGAGTCTTCCTGATTGCCTGCAACAGTCTCCAGCGATTTTTTCAGGTTAGTGCAACAATTACACACACAAACACACCAACACACACTTATTACAGTAATACACACTTAGATTCACACTTACACACACTTACACATACATTTTTGGGGATTGGGGGGGTCACTTACACTCACTGCACTTACACACATGTGCACACGCACACACGCGCACATAACATGTAATTTTCCCATTTGTACACACGCACACGCACATACATGGCATTGTGGCTTTTTTTTTTTTTTTTCGCATCGTCTCTTTTTTTGGCTGAAAAAAATGTTTTATTGCCATTACGAATAGCGTATTCGCTAACCGTACTGTGCAATATCTTTTTTATGTTATTTCGGTGATTATATTGCAATTTTGGGTATTTTGGTGCATTTTTAGCCATTTTATTGAATTTTTAGCCATTTTATTGCATTTTCAGCTCTGCGTATGTTGTGTTCACTTGTTTCTAGCCGTATAACCTGTTTGGCCCAGCTAAAATATTCAAACTGTGATTCTGACGGCCGATAACACTAGTCTGGAAAAAAAACATTGATTTTTGTGGTTTTATTGGATTTTTTTGAATTTCACTCTTTACTGCCTTATTTTGTTTTGCCTTGTAAATTTTATCTACTTTATATCCATTTGGGGGTCTCTGTGCGCCACATAGTTTGGTATATCTATGCATATTGGGCATCAAAGTGTTCAGTAGACCCCTGGCGTTCATATTTAGGATGTTTTATGCTGATACGTTACGAAATGTGGGGCATATAATGGGGTAGAATTCAAGCTTTGTGACGATTTTCAGAAATTTGATAAAAACCGTTATGTTCAGCATTGCTTTGCAGTTTGGCAGTTTGCAGTAGAAACACTTATTTACCCATATTGAATTCGTCAGAATGTGTACTTTCTGAAAATATATGGTTTTCTGGGGTCTCTGTACTGTTAGGGGGGTCTAATGTCACATAATACACACACCAGGTGCTCATATTGCAGAAGCCAGCGCGACAGCCGTGAAAATGTATATACACTATTGTCATTTGGGGGTCTCTGTGCGCCACATAGTTTGGTATATCTATGCATATTGAGCATCAAAGTGTTCAGTTGACCCCATGCGTTCATATTTAGGATGTTTTATGCTGATACGTTACGAAATGTGGGGCATATAATGGGGTAAAATTCAAGCTTTGTGACGATTTTCAGAAATTTGATAAAAACCGTTATGTTCAGCATTGCTTTGCAGTTTGACAGTTTGCAGTAGAAACACTTATGTACCCATATTGGATTCGTCAGAATGTGTACTTTCTGAAAATATATGGTTTTCTGGGGTCTCTGTACTGTTAGGGGGGTCTAATGTCGCATAATACACACACCATGTGCTCATATTGCAGCAGCCAGCGCGTCAGCCATGAAAATGTATATACACTATTGTCATTTGGGGGTCTCTGTGCGCCACATAGTTTGGTATATCTATGCATATTGGGCATCAAAGTGTTCAGTAGACCCCTGGCGTTCATATTTAGGATGTTTTATGCTGATACGTTACGAAATGTGGGGCATATAATGGGGTAAAATTCAAGCTTTGTGACGATTTTCAGAAATTTGATAAAAACCGTTATGTTCAGCATTGCTTTGCAGTTTGGCAGTTTGCAGTAGAAACACTTATTTACCCATATTGGATTCGTCAGAATGTGTACTTTCTGAAAATATATGGTTTTCTGGGGTCTCTGTACTGTTAGGGGGGTCTAATGTCGCATAATACACACACCAGGTGCTCATATTGCAGCAGCCAGCGCGTCAGCCGTGAAAATGTATATACACTATTGTCATTTGGGGGTCTCTGTGCGCCACATAGTTTGGTATATCTATGCATATTGGGCATCAAAGTGTTAAGTAGACCCCTGGCGTTCATATTTAGGATGTTTTATGCTGATACGTTACGAAATGTGGGGCATATAATGGGGTAAAATTCAAGCTTTGTGACGATTTTCAGAAATTTGATAAAAACCGTTATGTTCAGCATTGCTTTGCAGTTTGGCAGTTTGCAGTAGAAACACTTATTTACCCATATTGGATTCGTCAGAATGTGTACTTTCTGAAAATATATGGTTTTCTGGGGTCTCTCTACTGTTAGGGGGGTCTAATGTCGCATAATACACACACCAGGTGCTCATATTGCAGCAGCCAGCGCGTCAGCCGTGAAAATTTATATACACTATTGTCATTTGGGGGTCTCTGTGCGCCACATAGTTTGGTATATCTATGCATATTGGGCATCAAAGTGTTCAGTAGACCCCTGGCGTTCATATTTAGGATGTTTTATGCTGATACGTTACGAAATGTGGGGCATATAATGGGGTAAAGTTCAAGCTTTGTGACGATTTTCAGAAATTTGATAAAAACCGTTATGTTCAGCATTGCTTTGCAGTTTGGCAGTTTGCAGTAGAAACACTTATTTACCCATATTGGATTCGTCAGAATGTGTACTTTCTGAAAATATATGGTTTTCTGGGGTCTCTGTACTGTTAGGGGGGTCTAATGTCGCATAATACACACACCAGGTGCTCATATTGCAGCAGCCAGCGCGTCAGCCGTGAAAATGTATATACACTATTGTCATTTGGGGGTCTCTGTGCGCCACATAGTTTGGTATATCTATGCATATTGGGCATCAAAGTGTTCAGTAGACCCCTGGCGTTCATATTTAGGATGTTTTATGCTGATACGTTACGAAATGTGGGGCATATAATGGGGTAAAATTCAAGCTTTGTGACGATTTTCAGAAATTTGATAAAAACCGTTATGTTCAGCATTGCTTTGCAGTTTGGCAGTTTGCAGTAGAAACACTTATTTACCCATATTGGATTCGTCAGAATGTGTACTTTCTGAAAATATATGGTTTTCTGGGGTCTCTGTACTGTTAGGGGGGTCTAATGTCGCATAATACACACACCAGGTGCTCATATTGCAGCAGCCAGCGCGTCAGCCGTGAAAATGTATATACACTATTGTCATTTGGGGGTCTCTGTGCGCCACATAGTTTGGTATATCTATGCATATTGGGCATCAAAGTGTTCAGTAGACCCCTGGCGTTCATATTTAGGATGTTTTATGCTGATACATTACGAAATGTGGGGCATATAATGGGGTAAAATTCAAGCTTTGTGACGATTTTCAGAAATTTGATAAAAACCGTTATGTTCAGCATTGCTTTGCAGTTTGGCAGTTTGCAGTAGAAACACTTATTTACCCATATTGGATTCGTCAGAATGTGTACTTTCTGAAAATATATGGTTTTCTGGGGTCTCTGTACTGTTAGGGGGGTCTAATGTCGCATAATACACACACCAGGTGCTCATATTGCAGCAGCCAGAGCGTCAGCCGTGAAAATGTATATACACTATTGTCATTTGGGGGTCTCTGTACGCCACATCGTTTGGTATATCTATGCATACTGGGCATCAAAGTGTTCAGTAGACCCCTGGCGTTCATATTTAGGATGTTTTATGCTGATACGTTACGAAATGTGTGGCATATAATGGGGTAGAATTCAAGCTTTGTGACGATTTTCAGAAATTTGATAAAAACCGTTATGTTCAGCATTGCTTTGCAGTTTGGCAGTTTGCAGTAGAAACACTTATTTACCCATATTGGATTCGTCAGAATGTGTACTTTCTGAAAATATATGGTTTTCTGGGGTCTCTGTACTGTTAGGGGGGTCTAATGTCGCATAATACACACTCCAGGTGCTCATATTGCAGCAGCCAGAGCGTCAGCCGTGAAAATGTATATACACCATTGTCATTTGGGGGTCTCTGTGCGCCACATAGTTTGGTATATCTATGCATATTGGGCATCAAAGTGTTCAGTAGACCCCTGGCGTTCATATTTAGGATGTTTTATGCTGATAAGTTATGAAATGTGGGGCATATAATGGGGTAAAATTCAAGCTTTGTGACGATTTTCAGAAATTTGATAAAAACCGTTATGTTCAGCATTGCTTTGCAGTTTGGCAGTTTGCAGTAGAAACACTTATTTACCCATATTGGATTCGTCAGAATGTGTACTTTCTGAAAATATATGGTTTTCTGGGGTCTCTGTACTGTTAGGGGGGTCTAATGTCGCATAATACACACACCAGGTGCTCATATTGCAGCAGCCAGCGCGTCAGCCATGAAAATGTATATACACTCAGGCCCGGATTTGTGGAAAGGCCACCTAGGCCCGGGCCTAGGGCGGCAGGATTTTAGGGGGGCGGCATGATGCCCAACCACACCCACATTGGTCCAAAAACACTGGAATGTGCTGGATTTTTAAACTCAATTTTTAACCTTCCCATGCACCAATCCCCATTGATGAAAATTTACAAGAATAAAGGGAAGGGGACAGGAGCGATGAACGGCAGTGGGCCTAGGGGCGCCCATTATGTAAATCCGGCCCTGTATACACTATTGTCATTTGGGGGTCTCTGTGCGCCACATAGTTTGGTATATCTATGCATACTGGGCATCAAAGTGTTCAGTAGACCCCTGCGTTCATATTTAGGATGTTTTATGCTGATACGTTACGAAATGTGTGGCATATAATGGGGTAGAATTCAAGCTTTGTGACGATTTTCAGAAATTTGATAAAAACCGTTATGTTCAGCATTGCTTTGCAGTTTGGCAGTTTGCAGTAGAAACACTTATTTACCCATATTGGATTCGTCAGAATGTGTACTTTCTGAAAATATATGGTTTTCTGGGGTCTCTGTACTGTTAGGGGGGTCTAATGTCGCATAATACACACTCCAGGTGCTCACATTGCAGCAGCCAGAGCGTCAGCCATGAAAATGTCTATACATATTGTCATTTGGGGGTCTCTGTGCGCCACATAGTTTGGTATATCTATGCACATTGGGCATCAAACTGTTTAGTAGACCCATATGTTTATATTTAGGATGCTTTATGCTGGTAATGATACATGGACAATACGATGCTGGAAAGTTGAAGCTTTGAGGCTTTTTCCAGATATTTCACCAAAACCGCCAAATTTGGCAAAGCCTTGCGACTCAGTAGTTTGGAGCAATAAGGCATGGGTACCCATTTTAGATTCGGTAGAATGTCTACTTTCCAAAAATGTATGGGTTTGGGGGGTAAACATATATTTCTGTGTTTTTACCCCACAAAAATGCAGTCAATGTGTTGATTTTTCTTTAGCTGAAGTTACCCACAGGACTGTTTGTATGCGCTAACTTCATTTTGGGGCCTCTAAATGCCAGATACTTTGGTAAACCTATGAACAATGGCCACCAAACTGTCCGGAGGAACCCTGGCAATCATATTTAGGGTGCTTTTTCTTAGTACGTAATGACACATGGGTGATATGGTGCTGGGAAGTTGAAGCTTTGAGGCAATTTTCAGATATTTCACCAAAACCGACAACTTTGGGAAAGCCTTGCGACTCAGTAGTTTGGAGCAGAAAGGCATGGGTACCCATTTTAGATTCAGTAGAATGTGTACTTTCCAAAAATATATGGGTTTGGGGGGTAAACATATATTTCTGTGTTTTTACCCCACAAAAATGCAGTCAATGTGTTGATTTTTCATTAGCTGAAGTTACCCACGGGACTGTTTGTATGCGCTAACTTCATTTTGGGGCCTCTAAATGCCAGATACTTTGGTAAACCTATGAACAATGGCCACCAAACTGTCCGGAGGAACCCTGGCAATCATATTTAGGGTGCTTTTTCTTAGTACGTAATGACACATGGGTGATATGGTGCTGGGAAGTTGAAGCTTTGAGGCAATTTTCAGATATTTCACCAAAACCGACAACTTTGGGAAAGCCTTGCGACTCAGTAGTTTGGAGCAGAAAGGCATGGGTACCCATTTTAGATTCAGTAGAATGTGTACTTTCCAAAAATATATGGGTTTGGGGGGTAAACATATATTTCTGTGTTTTTACCCCACAAAAATGCAGTCAATGTGTTGATTTTTCATTAGCTGAAGTTACCCACGGGACTGTTTGTATGCGCTAACTTCATTTTGGGGCCTCTAAATGCCAGATACTTTGGTAAACCTATGAACAATGGCCACCAAACTGTTCGGAGGAACCCTGGCAATCATATTTAGGGTGCGTTTTCTTAGTACGTAATGACACATGGGTGATATGGTGCTGGGAAGTTGAAGCTTTGAGGCAATTTTCAGATATTTCACCAAAACCGACAACTTTGGGAAAGCCTTGCGACTCAGTAGTTTGGAGCAGAAAGGCATGGGTACCCATTTTAGATTCAGTAGAATGTGTACTTTCCAAAAATATATGGGTTTGGGGGGTAAACATATATTTCTGTGTTTTTACCCCACAAAAATGCAGTCAATGTGTTGATTTTTCATCCGCTGAAGTTACCCACGGGACTGTTTGTATGCGCTAACTTCATTTTGGGGCCTCTAAATGCCAGATACTTTGGTAAACCTATGAACAATGGCCACCAAACTGTTCGGAGTAACCCTGGCAATCATATTTAGGGTGCTTTTTCTTAGTACGTAATGACACATGGGTGATATGGTGCTGGGAAGTTGAAGCTTTGAGGCAATTTTCAGATATTTCACCAAAACCGACAACTTTGGGAAAGCCTTGCGACTCAGTAGTTTGGAGCAATAAGGCATGGGTACCCATTTTAGATTCGGTAGAATGTGTACTTTCCAAAAATGTATGGGTTTGGGGGGTAAACATATATTTCTGTGTTTTTACCCCACAAAAATGCAGTCAATGTGTTGATTTTTCATTAGCTGAAGTTACCCACGGGACTGTTTGTATGCGCTAACTTCATTTTGGGGCCTCTAAATGCCAGATACTTTGGTAAACCTATGAACAATGGCCACCAAACTGTTCGGAGGAACCCTGGCAATCATATTTAGGGTGCTTTTTCTTAGTACGTAATGACACATGGGTGATATGGTGCTGGGAAGTTGAAGCGTTGAGGCAATTTTCAGATATTTCACCAAAACCGACAACTTTGGGAAAGCCTTGCGACTCAGTAATTTGGAGCAATAAGGCATGGGTACCCATTTTAGATTCGGTAGAATGTGTACTTTCCAAAAATTTATGGGTTTGGGGGGTAAACATATATTTCTGTGTTTTTACCCCACAAAAATGCAGTCAATGTGTTGATTTTTCATTAGCTGAAGTTACCCACGGGACTGTTTGTATGCGCTAACTTCATTTTGGGGCCTCTAAATGCCAGATACTTAGGTAAACCTATGAACAATGGCCACCAAACTGTTCGGAGGAACCCTGGCAATCATATTTAGGGTGCTTTTTCTTAGTACGTAATGACACATGGGTGATATGGTGCTGGGAAGTTGAAGCTTTGAGGCAATTTTCAGATATTTCACCAAAACCGACAACTTTGGGAAAGCCTTGCGACTCAGTAGTTTGGAGCAGAAAGGCATGGGTACCCATTTTAGATTCAGTAGAATGTGTACTTTCCAAAAATATATGGGTTTGGGGGGTAAACATATATTTCTGTGTTTTTACCCCACAAAAATGCAGTCAATGTGTTGATTTTTCATTAGCTGAAGTTACCCACGGGACTGTTTGTATGCGCTAACTTCATTTTGGGGCCTCTAAATGCCAGATACTTTGGTAAACCTATGAACAATGGCCACCAAACTGTCCGGAGGAACCCTGGCAATCATATTTAGGGTGCTTTTTCTTAGTACGTAATGACACATGGGTGATATGGTGCTGGGAAGTTGAAGCTTTGAGGCAATTTTCAGATATTTCACCAAAACCGACAACTTTGGGAAAGCCTTGCGACTCAGTAGTTTGGAGCAGAAAGGCATGGGTACCCATTTTAGATTCAGTAGAATGTGTACTTTCCAAAAATGTATGGGTTTGGGGGGTAAACATATATTTCTGTGTTTTTACCCCACAAAAATGCAGTCAATGTGTTGATTTTTCATTAGATGAAGTTACCCACAGGACTGTTTGTATGCGCTAACTTCATTTTGGGGACTCTAAATGCCAGATACTTTGGTAAACTTATGAATAATGGCCACCAAAATGTTCAGAGGAACCCTGGCAATCATATTTAGGGTGCTTTTTCTTAGTACGTAATGACACATGGGTGATATGGTGCTGGGAAGTTGAAGCTTTGAGGCAATTTTCAGATATTTCACCAAAACCGACAACTTTGGGAAAGCCTTGCGACTCAGTAGTTTGGAGCAGAAAGGCATGGGTACCCATTTTAGATTCAGTAGAATGTGTACTTTCCAAAAATGTATGGGTTTGGGGGGTAAACATATATTTCTGTGTTTTTACCCCACAAAAATGCAGTCAATGTGTTGATTTTTCATTAGATGAAGTTACCCACAGGACTATTTGTATGCGCTAACTTCATTTTGAGGCCTCTAAATGCCAGATACTTTGATAAACCTATGAACAATGGCCACCAAACTGTTTGGAGGAACCCTGGCAATCATATTTAGGGTGCTTTTTCTTGGTGCGTAACGATACATGGGTGATATGGTGCTGGGAAGTTGAAGCTTTGAGGCAATTTTCAGATATTTCACCAAAACCGACAATTGTGGGAAAGCCTTGCGACTCAGTAGTTTGGAGCAGAAAGGCATGGGTACCCATTTTAGATTCGGTAGAATGTGTACTTTCCAAAAATATATGGGTTTTGGGGGGTAGACATATATTTCTGTGTTTTTACCCCACAAAAATGCAGTCAATGTGTTGATTTCTCAGTAGCTGAAGTAAAGTCCTGAACAATGTGGATGTGCTAACTACATATTGGTGTCTCTAAATGCCAGATACTTTGGTAAACCTATGCATAATGGGTATCAAATTGTTCAGTGGACCCCTGGCAATCATATTTCAGGTGCTTTTTCTTGGTACCTAATATAGTTTGGGATATGCGGAGCAGCAAAATAAAACCTTTGAAATGATTTTTCAGAATTTTGAATTTTTTGTTGAAAAACCGCTATGTTCAGACAAGCTTTTATGTTTGGTAGTTGGGAGTAGAGAGACAGAGTTACCCATTTTGTAATCGGCAGAATGTGTACTTTTCAAAAATGTATGGTTTTCTGGGGTAAACCTACGGTTTCAGGATTTTTTGCCTTGGAATCTAAAGCATGCCGTTTTCTGCCTTAGTGCTTTCAAAATTTGGTAATATACTGCCGCGAGTTTTTGCTGTACAGAAATCCTAAATCTCCCTAAAACTATGCATATCTGGTATTGGCACGTTCGAGAGACATAAGGCTTTCCAAATCAGTTGGATTTTCATCCGTAAAATGAAATATTTTTCTGGTATAAATTGTTATACGATGAAAAATGGTAATTTTTCATTTTTTTTTGGTATTTAGCACTATAAATTTTTTTGCACAGGTGTAAATACATGAAAACTCAGGCAGATTTAGAAAGCTCAGTTTCTACCGAAAAAAACAATGTATAGTTTTCCTAGGTAAACTATAGGTTTCCCCTCAGAAAATGCCCCTAAAGTGAGAGAGCACAAAATGTTTCAAAAACGGCTGGCATTTCGCGTAACCAAAATGTGAAATTCTGCTGGCACTTAAAAGGTTAAACCACGAGTCTGAATCTGAAAATCCGGCATCTCAGACCAGTGGAGGTTGCATATAAGTCAATGGGAGAAGTCCCAATGATTTTTTTTGATGTGCGCTGGGTTTCGTGCAATATCTCAGGCAAAAATCTGACTTTTCGGGTGAATCAGAATCCTGAAAATAAGATTTTTCCCACAGAGCAAATTTTATGGATAATGTAATAATAAATAAGTGCAAAAGATCGGATTTGATCGGCGTTTGTAGCAGAAAATATTGAGATAAATTTGGACTTTGATAAATAACCCCCTAAATGTCTACAACCATTGTAGACTGTCCTGATGCCCAAGTGGGAGTCTTGATTACGGAGAAAAGCTCAGTTAATTCATCCAAGTGGCACAATGGAGCACCCCAGCAACCTCCTTTGAAGCTTAGAATTTCAAACTGTAAACTATTTTAAATTAAGATTGAGGTGTCAGCCCAAAGCTCTTATCAATGACATATGCCGTGTCTCTATTTTGTCTCCAGTAAGAGCACTTTTAAAATAAATAAATAAATAATCTAAAGATTAAAGGTATTTTGCTGAGCTAATGCAAATATACAGAGATTTTATAGGTTATGTTAGTTTATTGGTAAATTATCTTTGCATCTTGTTTATTTATTTTGGACAGATAGATAATAAATTAGTTTAAAAGAAGAAAGAAATCTTAGAGCAGGTTTATAGTGAAAATAATGAATATGCATTCAGGCTGCTCTTCTGAGAACTTTTGGAACTGACTTTTTTATATTTAGAGATAGTCTTAATTGTTCACTTAATAATTGTCACTAATGGGTTTATTTACTAAAACGTGTATGTATCTAATATTTTTATTAAACCAAGCTCGACCAAACTCCCATCCACAATTTTATCTTATTTATTAATAAAATAACTCGAAAAAGTCAGGTCAGGACAAAACTTTGAGCAAATAGTTAAGCAAAATCTTGAATCATACTTTTTTTTTTTTTTTAGATTTGATGCCCGAATAGCTCAATTCTACATGACCTCAACAGGTTTGAGATGACGGATTTTTGGATTCACATTTTTTGCAGTTTTGGGGTAAAATAAATCTAGAAAAATTCAAGTTTGTTTTACTCTAAAAATTCGAATCATTGACAAAAGTTGAGTTAAAAAACCTAAAACCCTAACAAACTTGTAATGAGCAGTTGGGAGCAGTTCTTTCCCTCGTTTTTTTTAAATGGGTGTAAAAAGGGTGGGTGGAAACCATGGAAATTAATTGAAGACATTTGAATGAACAACAAATAAAACATCTCTTGGACTGCCACATTTTCTAGATGTTTTAGGGAGGCACAAACTAGGGCTTGTGTGACTATAATTTAATTTGATTTACCAGATCAGTTGAATAACTGATCTGGGTATATTTCAGTGGTGTTTTCATTAGATAAATCAAGAGCTTTGTTTTCACATTGAGCTGAATCGGACCTGTTGATTTTCCAACAATTCATTAACCATATTTTGTAAGCAAGCTTATTTACAAAACAACAATATAGCTTCCCAGATTCCTAGAAAAAGGGGGTTTGCAAAATTTCATAACTGAGGGTCTTTGCCAGTTTAAGCATGAAAGGAATGCGCAGTTGAAATAAATAGATCCAATGGATTTGAATATCTCACATTTATTGTTTTTAAGGCCATCTGTAAAAAGAAACAGAGATAAACAAAACTAGAAAGCACGAAAGGAGAGTGTGGGCTATGGGTAAGAACATTAAAAACAGAGGGAATGAAAGACTCATTTCTGTTATATAATTATATATTAATGAAAAGTTACCTGGTGTCAAATCCATGAACAATAGCTCCCATGGCTTTTGCAGCACCTGCAGCAGCCAGACCCGCAACTCCACCACCAATTATTAACACCTGTATAAAATAATGGCATCACAATATAATAACCAGTGATCCATACTCCCCCCCAATCAAATACCTGCACTGTAAGAAATAGGTTGTGTATCCAGAATAAATGTGTATCTTGTCCTGAACTAATGACCAGGTCACTGGAAAAAAAAAGAAAAATTCATTTTACCTTTTTTACTAGATGATTGGAATTTATATTGTCCAAAACATTGAATACTGGAACACAGAAGAGGTTTTAGCTCTTATTCACTACTTTGTAATGATAAAGCAAGGGGACATCACCATTTACAATCACTGTAGTGCTAAGGAGGAGGAATGTGGCAGAGTTGCATCAGCTATGTGCAGGGAGATCAATTACTTTCAAAATATAACAATGTTGTCATCTCATTATTAAGGCACCAATAATAGATGGATCAGAGCGTTACCCTTAACCCACCAGTCTTGCACAATTTCATTATTTCATTTTCAGAAATTCATTAATATTTTGGAAATTCATTCTGGTAGAGATCTGCTAACATGTGGAACACATTTAAAAATAACTAGTAAAGTCTGCCTGGGATATGGCCACAAATACCATGGTACACCATTAAAATGACATGTAGTAATACAGCTGTGTAAATAATTTTGGCCTATATATATATATATATATATATATATATATATATATATATATATATATATATATATATATATATATATATATATATATATATATATATATATATATATATATATATATATATATATATATATCTATCAGAGTGTACATTTTTAGTGTAAAAAATTGGTGTTAGCTTGCAAAAATAAATAAAAAATTACATTCAGAATTGCCATTACCCATTCAGCATTATACCACTTTTAATGGCAGAAATTCTTTGCTGTTCTTATTTTTCCACTAAATTCAATTTGATATGTTACAGTTAAGGGCATCATTTTAATTTGTTGGGTATAATATATTTTACAAATCTTTATAAGTATATGAATTTGTACAGTTCTTCCTTCTTACACAGCAATGTTGGCCATGGAGCGGAGGGCATCATAGCCTTGCGCTATAGTACCTTGAGGTACTTGGTCCATAGCCAAAGTGGTAAGCTAACATTGGGCAAGTCTTTGCATTAGATCGGGGTTCTGAGCAGTGTAGATTAAACTAACAAGTGTTGCTCTTTCCTTGAGCAGTTCTGGTTCATGAGTTGCTAAAACCTTATTAAAACAAGGAGCTCGTTCATTTGCAAGATACAAAGCAAAAAGTTGATCCAGTTAGAGAAGAATCTGATCTGGAGAAAACAGATACTTCAGTTCAGATAAATGATTGAATATTATGACTGGGGCATATTGCAACTACTTATTTTCTAAACTGTAGATGTGGCAAAAGTTAAGTGAGAGTTTTTGAGTGTTTTGGGGAGTCTATGAGCTTTTTCTGCAGATTTTCAGCCTAAAAAAATGCTCTGCAAACTGTCCCTTAAAGATTAAGGGGTAAATTTATGAAAGAGTGAAGTTCCGCCACTAGAGTGAAATTCCGCAGCTCTCAATTCATTTCTATGGGATTTTGAAAGGGTTATTTATCAATGGGTGAAAGTGAAAGTTCAACCTTTGATAAATACGCCAATAAAAATCCCATAGAAATGAATGGAGAGTGGCGGAATTTCACTATTAACTTCACTCCTTGATAAATATACCCCTAAGAGCTAAGGGGCAAATTTATCAAAGGTCGAGTTTGTGTTTTCCAAAAAATTTAGTTTTTCAAGGTAATTAATTATACCGTGAAGCTGAAAATAGCTTGAATCCAAAATTTCTCCAGCTATAACCTGTCGAGGTCATGTAGAAGTCAATGGCACACCATTTAAGATTTTAATAGCCTTCATGATGTTTGAGCTCTTTTTGGTGGGTTTCCCTCTAAAACTCAATCAATTCAAGTTTTTTTTCAGTGGAAAACTCAATTAACTGATCTGAGTTTTGCTTAAATCAGAAAAGATTAGACTTGTGAGTTCAATTGAGGTATAAAAAAAAAACCACACAAAGCTCTAAAATTTGACCTTTGATAAATAACCCCCTAAGTGTCAGAGACAAGAGGAAGGAGATTCCTACCCCATATACTGTAGCTTACAATCTAAATGGGGGGGGGGAACTGATATTGATAATTGATATATTACACAGATATTATTAAGCAAAAATTATACCATTTAGTGTTATGTGTGTTTTATACATTAATCAATAATTATTCCTACACATCTTCACTTATTTGTGTATAGTTTTCTATGAAGGGGAAACCGCTAATAAAACAAATCCTTGAGCATGTCATAAGAATGAAGAGAGCTCTCTGTTCATTGAAACTGTACAGCAGACTGAATGCAGACACTCACAGATAATAAAGTGTGCCTATGAAAGCAAGAGCAGATTCATCACGGGAGATGCAGCACATTCGTTTTGCTATGTGAAAATGTCGGCACTGATTGATCTGTAGGAAATGAAAATGATTAAGATTTTCGAAAATATTTTTCCACAATGATAAAATTGCAAAAATGTAACATACATATTTGCTTCCAACAGACTAACAGGGTGTGGAAGGGGAAAAAAAACCTTGAACTTTATCATTATCCAAGAAAAACATTGCTTTCGAGTTAAGCTTACAAATGGCCTGTATATTTTGCCTGTGATTCATTTCCAGATTTAGTGTGTTTACTGGTTTCAAAGAAAATAATTTTCATCTTATCATGCACAACAGACTTAGAAGCAAGATGGGATGAAACAGCCGCCTTTTGGAATGCGCATGGTACATATGTTAATGGAACACCATTATCTTATAAAAAGTTATATAAAAATATATAATGTGTCATTATTTAGAGTAGCATATACAGTAAGTGGTCTATACACAGGCAGATACAAAGCCAGTTAGTTTGGAAAGTTGTCAAACTGCCTTGAAATCATGCAGATCCAGGTCATACAGTATGTGTTATTAAATCCATTTGGCACAAAGACAGTTGGTGTGTGTGTGTATATACAAAAGAAGTTGCACTTCAGTTGGAATAAGTTGACTGAAACTATCCATTCTTGTAATGTTTCATAAAAAGTAATCTCAGTTGAATTTCTCAGTAAACCCTCTTAAGTTTCCTGTGTTAACATACCAATTCCAAGAACCCTACCCTCGCACTGTTTTTGTAACGTTTCTTGCGTAATTCAAATCCTTTAGGCTTAGTTTCTGGGGGATTTATTGGGGCTTTACCCTCTATTACATGTTTGCTAGCAAGAAATGATGCTGTTGTCAGGGATTTTATCTAAAGACATGGGGCTCAAAAGCGCAGGGTGCCCATACAAATCCTCATTGTTAATAGGAAAGAAATACCACTGTAGCACCTCTGTTGCAAAAAGTGAAAACTTGAATTTATTAGGTCAAACAACTAGGCAATGTTTCGGGCTTAATCATGCCCCTTTTTATCTGGTTGTTTGACCTAATAAATTCAAGTTTTCACTTTTTGCAACAAAGAGGTGCTGCAGTGGTATTTTTTTCTTTAGGTCTATGCAAACTCTTGGCAAGGGTTTCCAGACTGCTTTGCTCCCAACCTACACGGTTAAATAATGTGGTTGAAGCACACACAATATGGTCTATTTTAGAGCTCATTGTTAATAGCAGCCAGCTTCCAGAAAAGCTTAAAAATCTTGAAAGCAGTTTGAACTTCAGTCTCAATTAAAATAATTTTAATAATGAGACGCCTTGCACTTAATTTGGTAGCATCTGTGCTTTAAAACTTCGCAAACTCTCAGATTGAAAATCTATTTAGAACACACCGGGATACATTTCCTAAGGAAAACCACTGCTTCTAATACAATAATTATTCCAAATTTCGGGATCCTCACATCTCCCCTTTTCTTTGCGGTTCCATGAAAATACTGAACTATGAATATGTGTACCATACTGTATTTTCTGTGTACTTTATAGTTTGTTATGTGTGATGGTGTCATAACTGTCAACACAGTCAAACTTCTTCTTAGATGAGACATTGGGTTACTCAGAAGGAGCAAATACTAGATTTCTTGTTGGTAATAAGGACACACACACTACTGTTAAATAAAAGACACATGACAATATTGTTTTGGTTCAGGGGCCACAGGGTCTGTATAGGTCAATTTTGAGTTTGTTATTTATGTTTGATTTCCCAATGCGCTGGGAATTGACCACTTTTTGTGACTCCGATTCAAGATCAAAATTATAAATCCCATTTGTTTTTGCAAAATAAAAAAATAAAAATTATATCAAATGTTAGGCACACCCAAGTGATTGTATTGACTTACATGTAACCCTGGGCCGATGCTCCTATCAGCAGAAAACTGCACCAGCCCAGGGTTATACCAGTGAGCACCACGGAGCGATCCTCTTCCAGCTTCTTTTTTCTTCAAATTACAGGAAAGAAGAGCGGTTTATATAGAAAAGGCGGCCTGCCGTTGTTTTATTAAGGGTGGAATCCAATATACAAATACGATTAGGTCATTGATCTTTTATAACAGTGTTATGCACATTTCAGATCAATGAACAGCTTTTAAGCAAAGGCCCCTGCTAAAGCCACCAGCATAAATAAATGTTGTTGTCTGAGAAAAGTGAAGTAGAATTTGTAAAAATAAATAGCATACTAAATGACTTAGGGCCCATTTCAGCTTTGATATATATTTTTTGTACAGGCATGGGACCTGTTATCCAGAATGCTCGGGACCTGGAGTTTTCAGAGAGAACAGGTCTTTCTGTAATTTGTATCTGGGCCTGGGGCCCACCGGAGCTGTTGCCTCAGGCCCCCCATCTCAGATGTGAAACGCTCTCTGGCCCCCCTCCCCGAGCTGCAACCTGGCCCCCGCACCTAACTTCTTTTTCTTTCTGCTGTGTTGGGTGCCAGGGAGGGAGGAAGCGGCTTCCCTGAAAGGGCAGATCTGAGCATTTTTCTATTTTTTTTTTTTTTTAACCCTTTAACCGCCAAGCACGTACGGCGTACGTGCTGGCGGTTCAGGGCTCAGGCTGCCAAGAACGTACTATGTACGTTCTCCTGCAGCTGAGCCCTACACTCTGCATCGGCGGCTTTTGCCGCCTCCGCAGAGTGTCAGAAGGGTTGACAGCCCCCTGGGCAACAAGGCTGGGGGGCTGTCGAGTCGGATCTGCGACACGATTGTCGCAGATCCGACTTCAAAGACGCAAATGCGCTGCAAATAGCGCTGCTGCGCATTACTCACCTCTTCCTTCCTGAACAGCCGCCCACACACTTCCTGCTGCGCAGTAACTCTGCAGACACGCTGTTCTGGCTGCCTCCATCTGTTCCAGCGATCCTCCTGCTACAAAAACGGTAAGTGCACGTTTTTTTACCCACTTACCTGCATTTACACATACCTACAGTACATTTATACACTTACACAAACATTTTAGTAAAAATTTGTATTTTTTATTTTTTATTTTTTTATTTTAGCACACTTGGTCAATTTTGTACACTTATTTACAGTTAATTACATGTATTTGCACACTTAGACAACTTTTATTAGTGCACAAATATGTATACACAAAAACTCACAAACAGGTTTTTTTTTTTTTTTTACTTATTCATTGTACTGTTTGTTTTGCCTAAAAACATGTTATTTTGACAGCGTGACTATTGGATAATTGATTTCGGCCACTAATTACGCTGTCGGATCAATTATTTTGTTATTTCATTGATTTACGCTATTTTTGTGGTTTTATTGCAATTTTATCCATGCATTATTGTTCCTTTTGAATCTTTAGTATTGTTTTGCTGTTTGGTGCTTTGGTATAGAAAGATTTATTTTACTTAGTTTGATTCGCCAGAATATATGCTTTCCAAAAATGTATAGTTTTCTGGGGGTCTTTTTACATTTTGTGGGTCATAACGCACAGTTGGGGCTCTCTTTTCTGCAGCTTAGTTGGCCAGCGTGAAAATTCATATGCATGTTTTTCATTTGGGGTCCGTACACGCCACATACTTTGGTAAATGTTTGCATATTGGGCATCAAACTATTCAGTAGACCTCTGACGTCCATATTTAGGGTGATTTCTCTTTATACGTAAAACATTGTGTGTGATAAATGCGGCAAACTGCAACAATTTTAGGCGATTTTCAGAAATGTTGTAAAAACCTCTACGTTTAGAAAAGCTTTGCAGTTTGGTAGTTTGGTGTAGAAAGACGTCTTTATCTTTGGTGGATTCGTCAGAATGTGTACTTTCCAAAAACATATGGTTTTCGGGGGTTTTTGTTGTTAGGAGGGTCTTGAGGCACATAATATGAAGTCAATGGTCTATGTTCACAGAAGGCGAATCGGCAGCGGAGTAAATCATATGCACTATTTTCATTTGGGGTCCGCATATGCCAGCTGCCTTGGTATATCAATGCATATTGGGCATCAAACTGTTCAGTAGACCCTTGGCATCAATATTTATGGTGTTTTACAATTGTATGCAAAAAATTGGGTGAAATAAATGCGGCCAATTGCAATATTTTTAGGCAATTTCAAAAATGTAAAAACTGTTGCTTTTATCGCCAAATTTAGGAAAGGCTTGCGACTTGGTACTTTGGAGTACAAAGACATGCATACCCAATTTGGATTCGCGGGAATGTGTACTTTCCGAAAATATATGGTTTTCTGGGGTGAATGTGCATTTTTCTACCTTTGCTCCCCCCCAAAACTATGTTTATGTGTTGATTTTGCAGTACCTAAAATGACAGACCATATGGGGGTCTTCCTTTTGGGGGTCCTATATGCCACGTGCTTGGGTACACTATACATATTGGGCATCAAACTGTTCAGAGGACCCTAGGCTTTCATATTTGGGGTGATTTCTCTTGATACCTAATAGTATGTGGGTAATACAATGCTGCGGGTTAGAAATTTTGAGGTGACTTTTGGAAATGTCACCAAAATCACCAAATTTGGGAATGGTTTCCGGCTTGGTACTTTGGAGTACAAAGACATGCATACTCAATTTAGATTCGTGGGAATGTGTACTTTCCGAAAATATATGGTTTTCTGGGGTGAACTTACTTTTTTCTACATTTGCCCCCCTCAAAACAATGTAAATGTGTTGATTTTGCAGTACCTGAAATGACAGACCATATGGGGGTCTTCGTTTTGGGGCCCCTATACGCCACGCGCTTGGGTACACCTATACATATTGGGCATCAAACTGTTCAGAGGACCCCAGGCTTTCATATTTGGGGTGATTTGTCTTGATACCTAAAAGTATGTGGGTAATACAATGCTGCAGGGTCGAAATTTTGAAGTCCTTTTTGGAAATGTCCCCAAAATCACCAAATTTAGGAATGGTTTGCGGCTTAGTACTTTGGAGTACAAAGACATGCATACCCAATTTAGATCCGTGGGAATGTGTACTTTCCGAAAATATATGGTTTTCTGGGGTGAACTTACTTTTTTCTACATTTGCCCCCCTCAAAACAATGTAAATGTGTTGATTTTGCAGTACCTGAAATGACAGACCATATGGGGGTCTTCGTTTTTGGGCCCCTATATGCCACGTGCTTGGGTACACCTATAAATATTGGGCATCAAACTGTTCAGAGGACCCCAGGCTTTCATATTTGGGGTGATTTGTCTTGATACCTAAAAGTATGTGGGTAATACGATGCTGCAGGGTCGAAATTTTGAAGTCATTTTTGGAAATGTCCCCAAAATCACCAAATTTAGGAATGGTTTGCGGCTTGGTACTTTGGCGTAGAAAAACATGCATACCCAATTTGGATCCGTGGTAATGTGTACTTTCCGAAAATATATGGTTTTCTGGGGTGAACTTACTTTTTTCTACGTTTGCCCCCCTCAAAACAATGTAAATGTGTTGATTTTGCAGTACCTGAAATGACAGACCATATGGGGGTCTTCGTTTTGGGGCCCCTATACGCCACGTGCTTGGGTACACCTATACATATTGGGCATCAAACTGTTCAGAGGACCCCAGGCTTTCATATTTGGGGTGATTTGTCTTGATACCTAAAAGTATATGGGTAATACGATGCTGCAGGGTCGAAATTTTGAAGTCATTTTTGGAAATGTCCCCAAAATCACCAAATTTAGGAATGGTTTGCGGCTTGGTACTTTGGCGTAGAAAGACATGCATACCCAATTTGGATTCGTGGGAATGTGTACTTTCCGAAAATATATGGTTTTCTGGGGTGAACTTACTTTTTTCTACATTTGCCCCCCTCAAAACAATGTAAATGTGTTGATTTTGCAGTACCTGAAATGACAGACCATATGGGGGTCTTCGTTTTGGGGCCCCTATATGCCACGTGCTTGGGTACACCTATACATATTGGGCATCAAACTGTTCAGAGGACCCCAGGCTTTCATATTTGGGGTGATTTGTCTTGATACCTAAAAGTATATGGGTAATACGATGCTGCAGGGTCGAAATTTTGAAGTCATTTTTGGAAATGTCCCCAAAATCACCAAATTTAGGAATGGTTTGCGGCTTGGTACTTTGGCGTAGAAAGACATGCATACCCAATTTGGATTCGTGGGAATGTGTACTTTCCGAAAATATATGGTTTTCTGGGGTGAACTTACTTTTTTCTACATTTGCCCCCCTCAAAACAATGTAAATGTGTTGATTTTGCAGTACTTGAAATGACAGACCATATGGGGGTCTTCGTTTTGGGGCCCCTATATGCCACGTGCTTGGGTACACCTATACATATTGGGCATAAAACTGTTCAGAGGACCCTAGGCTTTCATATTTGGGGTGATTTGTCTTGATACCTAAAAGTATGTGGGTAATACGATGCTGCAGGGTCGAAATTTTGAAGTCATTTTTGGATATGTCCCCAAAATCACCAAATTTAGGAATGGTTTGCGGCTTGGTACTTTGAAGTAGAAAGACATGCATACCCAATTTAGATTCGGGGGAATGTGTACTTTCCGAAAATATATGGTTTTCTGGGGTGAACTTACTTTTTTCTACATTTGCCCCCCCCAAAACGATGTAAATGTGTTGATTTTGCAGTACCTGAAATGACAGAACATACAAGGGGGGGGTCTTCATTTTAGGGCCCCTATATGCCACATGCTTGGGTACACCTATACATATTGGGCATCAAACTGTTCAGAGGACCCTAGGCTTTCATATTTGGGGTGATTTGTCTTGATACCTAAAAGTATGTGGGTAATACGATGCTGCAGGGTAGATATTTTGAGGTGATTTTTTGGAAATGTCACCTAAATCACCAAATTTAGGAATGATTTGCCGCTTTGTACTTTGGCGTAGAAAGACATGCATACCCAATTTGGATTCGTTGGAATGTGTACTTTCCGAAAATATATGGTTTTCTGGGGTGAACTTACTGTTTTCTACTTTTGCCCCCCACAAAACGATGTAAATGTGTTGATTTTGCAGTACCTGAATTGACAGACTATATGGGGGTCTTCTTTTTGGGGCCCCTGTATGCCACGTGCTTGGGTACACCTATACATATCGGGCATCAAACTGTTCAGAGGACCCTAGGCTTTCATATTTGGGGTGATTTGTCTTGATACCTAAAAGTATGTGGGTAATACGATGCTGCAGGGTAGATATTTTGAGGTGATTTTTGGAAATGTCACCTAAATCACCAAATTTAGGAATGATTTGCGGCTTGGTACTTTGGCATAGAAAGACATGCATACCCAATTTGAATTCGTGGGAATGTATACTTTCCGAAAATATATGGTTTTCTGGGGTGAACTTACTGTTTTCTACTTTTGCCCCCCCAAAACAATGTAAATGTGTTGATTTTGCAGTACCTGAAATGTCAGACTATATGGGGGTCTTCCTTTTAGGGCCCCTATATGCCACATGCTTGTGTACAACTATACATATTGGGCATCAAACTGTTCAGAGGACCCTAGGCTTTCATATTTGGGGTGATTTGTCTTGATACCTAAAAGTATGTGGGTAATACGATGCTGCAGGGTAGATATTTTGAGGTGATTTTTGGAAATGTCACCTAAATCACCAAATTTAGGAATGATTTGCGGCTTGGTACTTTGGCGTAGAAAGACATGCATACCCAATTTGGATTCGTTGGAATGTGTACTTTCCGAAAATATATGGTTTTCTGGGGTGAACTTACTGTTTTCTACTTTTGCCCCCCCCCAAAACGATGTAAATGTGTTGATTTTGCAGTACCTGAAATGACAGACTATATGGGGGTCTTCCTTTTGGGGCCCCTGTATGCCACGTGCTTGGGTACACCTATACATATCGGGCATCAAACTGTTCAGAGGACCGTAGGCTTTCATATTTGGGGTGATTTCTCTTGATACCTAAAAGTATGTGGGTAATACGGTGCTGCAGGGTAGCTATTTTGAGGTGATTTTTGGAAATGTCACCAAAATCACCAAATTTAGGAATGATTTGCGGCTTGGTACTTTGGCGTAGAAAGACATGCATACCCAATTTGAATTCGTGGGAATGTGTACTTTCCGAAAATATATGGTTTTCTGGGGTGAACTTACTGTTTTCTACTTTTGCCCCCCCAAAACAATGTAAATGTGTTGATTTTGCAGTACCTGAAATGTCAGACTATATGGGGGTCTTCCTTTTAGGGCCCCTATATGCCACATGCTTGGGTACACCTATACATATTGGGCATCAAACTGTTCAGAGGACCCTAGGCTTTCATATTTGGGGTGATTTGTCTTGATACCTAAAAGTATGTGGGTAATACGATGCTGCAGGTTAGATATTTTGAGGTGATTTTTGGAAAT
The DNA here is from genome assembly GCA_038501925.1 of Xenopus petersii. Taxonomy (NCBI): domain Eukaryota; kingdom Metazoa; phylum Chordata; class Amphibia; order Anura; family Pipidae; genus Xenopus; species Xenopus petersii. Next base: position 107,902,050 of record CM076676.1, read on the forward strand.
GTCACCTAAAACACCAAATTTAGGAATGATTTGCGGCTTGGTACTTTGGCGTAGAAAGACATGCATACCCAATTTGGATTCGTTGGAATGTGTACTTTCCGAAAATATATGGTTTCCTGGGGTGAACTTACTGTTTTCTACTTTTGCCCCCCAAAACAATGTAAATGTGTTGATTTTGCAGTACCTGAAATGTCAGACTATATGGGGGTCTTACTTTTAGGGCCCCTATATGCCACATGCTTGGGTACACCTATACATATTGGGCATCAAACTGTTCAGAGGACCCTAGGCTTTCATATTTGGGGTGATTTGTCTTGATACCTAAAAGTATGTGGGTAATACGATGCTGCAGGGTAGATATTTTGAGGTGATTTTTGGAAATGTCACCTAAATCACCAAATTTAGGAATGATTTGCGGCTTGGTAATTTGGCGTAGAAAGACATGCATACCCAATTTGGATTTATTGGAATGTGTACTTTCCGAAAATATATGGTTTTCTGGGGTGAACTTACTGTTTTCTACTTTTGCCCCCCCCCCAAAACGATGTAAATGTGTTGATTTTGCAGTACCTGAAATGACAGACTATATGGGGGTCTTAATTTTAGGGCCCCTATATGCCACATGCTTGGGTACACCTATACATATCGGGCATCAAACTGTTCAGAGGACCCTAGGCTTTCATATTTGGGGTGATTTGTCTTGATACCTAAAAGTATGTGGGTAATACGATGCTGCAGGGTAGATATTTTGAGGTGATTTTTGGAAATGTCACCTAAATCACCAAATTTAGGAATGATTTGCGGCTTGGTAATTTGGCGTAGAAAGACATGCATACCCAATTTAGATTCGTGGCAATGTGTACTTTCCGAAAATATATGGTTTTCTGGGATGAACTTACTTTTTTCTACACTTGCCCCCCTCAAAACGATGTAAATGTGTTGATTTTGAAGTATCTGAAATGACAGACCATATGGGGGTCTTCCTTTTCAGGCCCCTATATGCCACTTGCTTGGGTACACCTATACATATTGGGCATCAAACTGTTCAGAGGACCCTAGGCTTTCATATTTGGGGTGATTTCTCTTGATACCTAAAAGTATGTGGGTAATACGATGCTGCAGGGTAGAAATTTTTAGGTGATTTCTGGAAATGTCGCCAAAATCACCAAATTTAGGAATGGTTTGCCGCTTGGTACTTTGGTGTAGAAAGACATGCATACCCAATTTGGATTCAGGGGAATGTGTACTTTCCGAAAATATATGTTTTTCTGGGGTGAACGTACTTTTTTCTACCTTTGCCGCCCCCCAAAAAGGTGTAAATGTGTTGATTTTGCAGTATCTGAAATGACAGAACAAACGGGTGGTCTTCCTTTTGGGGCCTCCTATGCCACGTGCTTGGGTACATCTATTCATATTGGGCATCAAACTGTTCAGTGGACCCAGGATTTTATATTTGGGTGTTTTACATTGATATCTAATGATGTGTGGGAGATATGTTGCTGTAGAGTGGAAGCTTTGAGGTCATTTTTCAAAAAATTCACCAATTTCTATAAAACATTATAACTTTAGGAAACAATTGCAACTTGGTGGTTTGGAGTACAAAGATATTTCTACCCATTTTTGATTCACCAGAATCTGTTCTTTCTAGTAATGGGTAGTTTTCTAGGGTAAACCAACTGTTAGTGGAATGTTTGGCCTTGAAATCAAAAGTATGCCGTTTGCGGAGTGTTGCTTTGGAAATTTGGTTGTGTACTGCTTGTAGATTTTGAGCTATACAAGTGAGAAATCTCCATAAAACTATATATATTTGGTATTGTCGTGTTCAGGAGACATAGACCTTTCTAAATCGGCTGTGTTCTCGTACATAAAATGAATGATGTTTCTGATATATGTGATTGTTCTTCATGCAACATGATTTTTTTCATTTTTTTTGACACTTAGAATCCAATATTTTTTTTAGAGAAGTAGAATTACACCAAAATTCTTGCATATTGTGAAAGTTCAGGTTGTCCTGAAAAAAACAATATATTGTTTTCCTGGGTTAACTAAAAGACCACCCCAGGAAAGGCCCTTAAAGTGAAAGAGTGCAAAATATCTAAAAACTGCTTGGCAGTAGATGTTCGCATCTAGGACAAAACGGCTGGCAGGGAAAGGGTTAAAGCAGTGAAGGTTTTTTCACATTTTCCATGTTGGCTCGAGTTTGATATAAAAATTTAGAATTTTGATAAACAGGCCTACCCAAAAATACTATACTACTAATAACCTCTGCTTGAATAACAACCAGTTTTATTCACACGATATCTTTTGTGCGACTACATTTTTAGTTTTAGATCTTTTAAGGGACTCACAGGACTGAGAATTATAATTTTTAGCATCACTTTTTAGCCTATTCTTAGCAGCCTAATTAGACAACGTGAAGGTACAGAAATGCATGTTTACTATAGTTATAAAAGGAAATCACACAACAGACAAAATTATTTAGAAACCGTATATTTGTAGAAAATATTTTGCATATAAACGTCAAATAAATTATTGAACAGTATGTACATATGTAAACCTTAAATATGTTACAAAAGAGTGCAAACTCTTTGGTATTCCATCATGCCCACAAAGTTTTTGCTTTCTATAGCACAAAACAAAAGCTAGACATTGTATAGAAATCTAAACTAATTTATACAAGTACCTGAAAGACGCTAGGTCTCTTACTAAAATAATAAAGTTGATATTTCTAAATATATATTTATATATATTTATAACTGGAAATATTGTTTACCTTTTGTAAATATAAAATAGCTAACCTTAAACCAAAACTTGTTTTCCAGAACATCAAATGCGAGTATAGACAATAAGCAAACAAAACTTGCAACAGTAGAAAATTAGCAAACGATAAAGCTTTTTTTTTTTTGACAGTTATCAAAGCTGCTCCACAGCAAAGTTGGTATGAAATTACTGGACCATAAAGAATATATACATTCGGTATTTTTATTACACCATCAAAGGTCTTCCTATATACAACGCAGACTAGACTGCAGATCCAAATGTGCATAGCATGAGTTGACAATCAGCAACTTATAAAAAGGAAAAAAGAAAGTAGGAGGCATGTATTTTTCTGAGATGTTAGAGTTATTATGGTACAGATAAACATCCAGTGACTAAGCCAGACACTCTACGGGCACACATTCTGTGTACATGTCTTCGTTGGACTAGTGAAGCACAAGCAAAATCGTCTCAGATATACGCATATCTATGGAAACTATTGCTGGCTGAGGAAAATCTGCACTCCTAGTATAGCACACCACCACCATTTCTTTGATCAAACATACAAGTCAGAACACAGGCATGTGATGTGTATATTATGCCAAATCTTTAAACATATATATTGTAATATCAAAAATCACAGACTGCCTAGAACTGGCTCCATTAAAAAAGAAAACAAAACATTTAAAAGCTGGTTCAATAATCAGCTTGGTTCCAAGTCTTCTAGATGTTGGGATGTAATATAAAATCAAGGAAATATGAAATCGTAAACTATAATATCCCTATATTGATCAATATCTGACACTGTGAAGCAGAGAGATGGCATGCAACATCCTAAAAGCCACAGGCCGGTGGCCCTGGTTCAGTTTTCTATACCAACTCAAGACAAAAATTTCCGCCAAAAATTAAATAGCAAATTAAACAAAAATTGCAGAAACCAAGTACACAAGCAAACGAATAAGTACGCAAAATTTAACAAAGAACGTAATAAGGTGGATCAATATATCCAACTGAATATATACAGTAAAACATATCCACATTGTACAAAAAAAATATTCTTGCATTTCGTAGTGTTGAATACATTAATGGGATTGTGTAATAAAAGGCACTAAGTTTGCCCAGGAGCAGTACGCCATAGCAACCAATCAGCGGGTAGAATTTACCGGTCACTCATTTAAACGAAAACATCTGGGCAAACTTCTTTTTATCACATATGGGGGTAAATATTAGGAATACCAAACAAATTTTCAGTTGGACATATTAGTACACAGTTATTTATGTTTTCATATAGTAGGACCATGTATAAAATGTAAAGCACAAAAACTAGCATTAAGGGCATTTTGTGAAAGATGCTGTCAAAGCAGAATTTTCAAACTTTGCCGATACCATTCGTAAAATTGTAATGAACCCCTTTAATGCTTGAGGAAATAGAGTAAGCTATCATTAACTTACTGAGGCACTTCTCCAAACTGGCCAGTATCCTCCTTCTGGAAATTACTGTTTATTCTTGTGTTCTTATAAACATGTTCCAGATATAGTCGGGAACATTTCTAGGTTCTAATGAAGATTGGGTAGAGACCAATGTTTCTTTCAAACTATCATATCGCAGTTTAACTCTAGGGGTAGTAATTGAATTGCTTTTAAACAATGTGCACACAGCCTTTGAACCATGAAAGTTTTTAGGGTATGATCATAGTCAGACAAACACAGAATTGCAAATATCCTATAAATGGGTATCCCCTGAGTGCATGGTGGTCTTGGCAAGTAGGAATGGCTAATTCATTAATGAAAATGCATCCTAATTACAATCAGATCTTTAAAAGAGTGAAATAGTAGACTTTGATTATATAGTATTGATGGTGACATTGGGACAAAATGTATTTTATAGTGCTGCAATCTCTTTTTTAATACCTGGATGAAATGGTCATGCCACACAAGTTACAGTCACTCTATAGATTTCTTTAGGATGGTTATAATGGACAAACTCAATTTGAGCCATTAATTACCACCTGAAAATTTTAGGATACCTAGATTAACATTCAGTGTATGAAACGGCTGACACAGAACAATAATATTCATCCTGTATAATTAGGAATGTATTAAGAATCAACCCTGAAACAACCCATTTTTTATTAAAATGTTTGCAATTTTTTTTTTTTTCTAAATATAAACTCTTTAAACTGCTCCTTAACTACAGAAGTAGGAATGGTTAAGGTCGTCCGATGAAAGGGCCCTTTACATTGCCTTTTTTATGTGCTAATGGCCCTCAACAAAAAGTTTTTGATCTTATTCTGACAAACTGCAAAATATAGTAGGAGTTTTCCCCATTAAAGCATGGTCAATACGGCAAAATAAATAGCAGCAGAAGGAAATAGAAAATAGAACTGCAGTTTAAATCCTATAAATGGAAATAGGATTGGTGTAGCCTTACATATGCAATAGTAAAAAGATATGGAATATGATTAACAATATAATATTTACAGTAGAAAATTGTGCACAATCTTGGTTGATACTCTAACTCGAGGAAGCAAAAGTAAACATTCAAAAGAGAGTAAAGTCTAAGATTGTTCACTGCTGGCATTCAAAATAACTGTTTAAACAGCTGTAGGTCATAGATATTAGGTCTACAGTAATGTGTTATTATGGTAGAACACCTGCTTGCTTATTTCACAGTATGGAATTCTTTATTTTGAGTCTATTTGTTTGTTGGACATTTTTTCGAGGATGCCGTCTAAATTTCAATGATCTAATTGGTTACATTAGCCGTGTATGTCTGGACGCTTCACAAAAATCAAGTATTCCATATGCCTCTGTTTCGTAAGGCATCCATCATCATCCTCATTAGATGTGAAAAAACAGTGCAAAAATATGGCCACAGCTCAAAAAGAAATGTAAGAAAAGGAAAAGTTTTTAACAAATGTATTCATACATCATAATTTGGAAGATTTGTCACTGCTGAAACTGTTGAAATTTTCTGCTGTCTTTTTCCGTAAATTGTCTATCCAGCTTGTAGTTTTTGCCAGTCCTGAGGAAGCATGTGGGTTATTTACACGCATATTTTTACCGGAGGTAATCAGTTCCCCATAGCCTTCCTGATGAGAAAAGGCATAACCAGACCTTCTGGAGCTTGTTCTGTGTACCCTACGCATACGATTCTCAAGAGGTGTGCGCCTCTTCTTTGCCTGCTGCAAATATCGAACCTTAAAAATACAAGACAAAGAAAGGGTGGGTGGAAGAACTGGTAAAGTTACTGCAATGCTGTTTCGGTAAAAAAGGTAAAAAAAGGGGTTTTCGTAACACAAACATGTAATGTAGGTAGTTTTACATTGATTTACATTTTTTTTTCTCAATATTTTAAGTCATTTTCGAAACTACTTCTAGTAAAGTAGATAGGGACAGAACACAATTGTCAGGGTAAGCACACAGCTGAAAAATTGTTGTTTTCGACTACATGCAGAAATATGACAACACTAAGGGGCATATTTAACAAAGTGTGACATTAGAACTTGCCACAAATAAACTCACCCACTTTCTATTCATTCCATTCCTATTCATGGGATTTTTAGAAGAGTATTTATCAGTGGGTGAAAGTTAGCGTTCGCCATTGGATAAATACGCTTCTAAAAATTCTATTGTAATGAATTGAAAGTGGGTGAGTTTTTCTCTGGTGAGCTCTAATCACACACTTTGATAAATCTGCTCCTATGCCTCTGATGATATTTAAACACTTTTTTGTGGTCCCACTAATTTATTGCTTTTTTGTGACATTCTGTCCCAAAAATGACTGTCCTCTGTGAATTATAATTTTAATTAAACTAAGAGGTTTAAAATACTAACCAAATCCTTATTTTGTTATGGTTGTATCTGGAAACAGTGAATTCCAATTAGTCTGCAGCTCATACCAGTCATGCACAAATCTTTACTTTAAGTTGTGCATATTGTACAGGTAAATATTGTACAGGTATGGTATCCATAATCCGAATACCCATTATCCAGAAAGCTCCAAATTACAAGAAGGCCATCTCCCATAAACTCCATTTTAACCAAATAATTGAAGTTTCTAAAAACAATTTTACTCCTTCTTTGTAATAATTAAACAGTACCTTGAGCTTGTTCTTAACCAAGACATAATTAATCGGTGGCAAAAAAAAAAATCTTATTGAGTTTATTTAATGTTTAAATGATTTTATTTAGTCGACTTAAGGTATGGTGATCCAATTTATGGAAAGATCCCTTATCTGGAAACCCCCAGGTCCTGAGTATTCCTGAAAACGGTCCCATATCCATATTTCTAAGAAGACAGACTCCCGTGCTTATGTCCTTTGAGTACTTTAATAAGTTGCTTCCACACATTTACCTTATTTTGTACCATTTTTTTCCGATTTCCTAAAATTTTTTTAATTGGGGTTCTACTGTAATACATATTTTTCTTAAAATCATATTCAGTTTATATATGCCTACCTAAGTGTTTAATGAAGGTCAAGATGCTAAAAGTGATGAAAAGGGACACCATTTTCTGATGTGAGTTTTCTTACCTTATCACTTAATGTTGGACTTAGATCAGCCTTCAGGAAGCGGAATGTGAGAACCGGCATAACACAAATCACAGTGGTCAAGAAAATAACAAGCCAAACACTTTTTTGACTTAATGAATTTCTGGCATTTCCTGTTGACAGAATATAAAAGTCTACATGTTATTTTTCTGAGTATACCAATATGCAGAGAAAGTAAGTGTCAACAAACAGTGTGCATGTGCCCTCACTCTAACACACATAACAAGCAATACCAAAAACAAACAATTCTAATAAACAAAATTTCTCCAGCAAACAATAATAATCCTAATATTTCAATATGAGGAAATGGGGTGGAAATCTAAGATCAATTAAAATGCAGGTCATCAAGACAACGTTAAGTTACCCTGCACCATGTGATTACAAGTAACGTAACATTGTGTGTACATACTCTGTCCATGCTTTTTTCACTAATTTCTACTATGGGTGAAATTTTGGTGAAATCAAGAAAATATGCAAAGAAAATCCAAATGTCTGATATATGAAAAATTGCCTGCTCTGCCCAGTTTTTTTATATCAAAAGGAAGGCATCTTTTTCAGTTTTCAGATTACAGGGTTTTAAATTACAATAACACAATGCCTATTTCTAACAGTAGGGCAGTGTGTTGTGCCTAGTCAGCCAATATAATCCTGCAGGTTATAGATTTTCCAGCTTCAGAGTTTTCTTGATTCTTAAATAAGTTCCTATAGATATATGCTACTGGAATGGCATTAAAGAAGTCCCAAATGCAGTCATACTGGAAGTAACATCATTTTCACAACTTACCTACAAAAGGGAAATGGCTGGGGAATATATCAAATATACCATCACCGTGCATGGCAAATAAAATTGAAAAATACACAGCCAGGCTCCCCCAAATGAAAAAATGATTAATGGCCGTCCAGTAACTGGTATCCAAGCCAATCTGCAAATTAAAATAAATCACACCATTAACTGACATTCAGTCTATGCTGTTAGGAAAATCAGAATGCACCCAAATCATTACAGCATAGCGGACTCTTTAATTGTCAAAAAATAATGATCTTCGTGGGAAGAAAATGTGATTTCGTACAGAATGACCACTGCAGCAGATGTTGTCATGGAAGGTATAAAGGAAAAAATACTACTCATATTTGATATAAACTTTTCAATTGGGCTTATGTAAAAAAGGTGGATAAACACTGGACAGAACTACCCAAAAAACCCACCGTTAAAGGAAAACCATACCCCCAAAATGAATACTTAAGCAACAGATAGTTTATATCAAATTGAATGACATATTAAAGAATCTTACCAAACTGGAATATATATTTACATAAATATTGCCCTTTTACATCTCTTGCCTTGAACCACCATTTTGTGACTATCTGTGCTGCCTCAGAGATCACCTGACCAGAAATACTACAACACTAACTGTAACAGGAAGAAGTGAGGAAGCAAAAGGCAGAACTCTGTCTGTTAATTGGCTCATGTGACCTTACATGTGATTTGTATGTGTGCACAGTGAATCTTACGATCTCAGGGGGCAGCCCTTATTTTTTAAAATGGCAATTTTCTATTTATGATTACCCAATGGCACATACTACTAAAAAAGTATATTATTATGTTAATGGTTCATTTACATGAAGCAGGGTTTTACACATGAGCTGTTTTACTCAGTATATTTTAATAGAGACCTACATTGTTTGGGGGGTATAGTTTTCCTTTAAGGAATCTACTCATGTTGTGAATTCTATGAAATGCAATACAAATGTTTTAGTTAGAAACAATGTAAAGATCAAAATTCAAGTGTTGGATGTTATTGTGAACGTTATATGGGAATGTGTAGCTGCATCAAATTCCCCAGATGTTGCCTGGAAAAATTCATCCCTTAAAAATATTGTTGCAAACAAAAAGTAGACTTGCGATATACAGTACTAAAAAATCAGCAAATACTTTGAAGGAGCTACAGATTTCAGTAGTGGAGACTAGAGTATAGGTGACTCTACTAACCATACCAAGAGCACTGTATAGCACTGATCTGTAAGTCACCATTAAAATTACCATATGAAAGCATTCCAAAAGAAAGTATAGAAAAATAAACTAATGAGATCGATGTGGGAAAAGATAATTTGTGGCCAGATTAAACAATAGCCGAGCATTTGGACAAAGTTTAAAGTAAAATACTCTAAAAGCGCCCATATTCATGTCATGACAGGCAAGTATGGCTGTTGCAGTATGGAGCCTATATAATTATATTAGATTTATTTCCTAAAATAAATAAATAAATAAATAAATACATTCCCGGAGACTTGCGGAGCCGTGATGTTACTTCTGCAAACTCGGGGGGTTACATAAGTCCAGCGCTTAGGGTGGCACTGGACCTAAATACAGGACTGGTGGCAATGTGTGAAGTAGTGATGTGCGGGTCAACTCCTGCACAAAATCTTCAGGTCGGGCTCTTCTCCTGCTCTCCCTGCCCGAGACCTAGAAGTTCTGGCAAGAGAATTTATAGACTTGTGCCCACTCCTGTCCCTTGTGACGTCACTGCGGAGTGGGGCGGGCAGGGGTCTATAAATAGAGGGCAGCAGCGGGCCAGGCCAGGTGCGGATTGGGAGGGGGCAGGTTAGGGTCGGGTGCGGGTTGAGAATAGATCAAAGAACATCTTAGAGATACGTTACAAGCAGTTTTATAAATGTTTTAATGATAAAACATCTACAATTATCAAGAATCTGTCAACATGAATATTATTTTAGGGCTTTAACTTGTAAAAAAATTGCATTTTTGTTATGTTATTTAAATTAAAAATGGTTGCTTTAAAATCAGAAATTAAATTAAAAATGTTATTAAATAAACTACCATTTCACTGTAATGCTTTGAATATGTGCCTTACCTGGACACTGACAACTATAACTAGACTTGTAGCAACAGTAACAGCAAAAGATTGATAGTCTGCGATATGTTTTCCATCTTCACCATTTGTGTTGAAAAATGCACCAAAGGGAATAAAGAACAGGGCAAAAGAAGTATATATCCCATGTGCAATACAAATAAAAAATCTCCGCTTGTTGAACAGGAGATTGAGCTGGCCTGGCTCATACAACTTTGTGTAGTCCATACAGTTTTGGTCATTTACATCCTGAAAAGAAAAAAAGTTCAGATGGATAAAGAATACTTTTAAATATATGTTAACATTCCAACTAAAATAATCACTGCACCACTTTTAATCTGTAACAAGGTTAGAACATTCAATGTAATGGTTCCTTTAAATGGGCAGCTTTAGTCATAGCCATTGTACTGGACTTCAAGTAAAGGGGATATACAGTCTTTGGGAGTACCTTAAAAATTGGCTTCTCCAAAGATTATAGAGTTGACTTTTCCTTTAATGATATAGCCATTAACTCATTTAGCGAGGGGAAAGTACTCAGAGGTTTTATGTAATGGAGCTGCTCACAATGTCAGATTACTGTAATTTACTAGTTGCCAGCTTTGGCTCTACTTGAATATCATGATCTGCCAAGTAGGTGCTCTTAATTTGAGCACTTGCAATAAAAAAATACTTAGCACTGAAATTTAAGTTTTCAATTCAAACTGTTTACCTGGTCGAATAGCCCCATAGCCAGGACAGGTAGTGATGTATAAACGATATTGAAAAGTGTTATAAACCATTGGTCATAGACAGTCTGTAAGAAAAAAAAACAAATGTGTTATAAACCATTGGTCATAGACAGTCTGTAAGAAAAAACAAAACAAATGTTATTTAAACCAGTTGTGCAAAGGAATCTCACACAAATATAGAAGGGCAAAGATCAAACAAGAATTACAGTTGGAGTACTTTAGGTGCAGCACAGCACACTACTATTTCTATGGTTTATATTTCCTTATGTAATTATAATTATATACACCTGCATCTAATGTCCCCCTTCAAATAAACTGAAAATGATTATGTTATTTCATTGTTACGCTTTGTTCTCTGTGTATTACTTTAGGAATTAAATCTAAAGGATATTTCACTGGGAGTTTTTTTCCTGTAATATTAATAGCACTATAAAGCATATATTTCACTCATTTAAATCATTTTCTTTGGTCACATTCTATGCCTGCTAGTGGGGGAAATGGCTTCCACATTTAATACCTACAAAAGTATAGTAAAAATTCTCCAATGGCAGATCCACCTTTAAACAAGGCTTCATAACATTTATATATTAAAAATATGTTTGTACCAATTCAACCACAATTTCCAAAAGCCCACTCTAGTGTTCCTACACATTTGTCTATGGCAGACCATAATCCGGATTTATTTTTCTGGATTCATGCGCACAACTCCCCATACAAGGCAGATTTTTAAAATTAATTCCATCAAAGTGCCTATTATGCACATATGCATAATTTCCTTCCATGCAAAAAAAAAAAAAAGAGGCAACTAAAATAGTTTGGCCTTGTTTACTTAAAACAGCCACCCACAGAAATGCTAACACGACACCAATTTTTTAATTGGATAACATTTTCCATACTTCGAGATTAGATTCCTTCAAAGGAAAAATAGTATAAGAACAAGAAAATGCGATGCTTATAATGGTTAACGTTGAATAAAAGGTTTTCTATTTTTGTATAAAGACCTGTTGGTGCGGTTTTTCTCTCTTACCTATGACTATTGATACATGTAATCAGCACACAGGCATTTTTTCGGTTATCCGTGTGCACTATGCTTAAATTTGATATATATATAGATAGAGATATATATATATATATATATATATATATATATATATATATATATATATATATATATATATATATATTAATATATATATATATATATATATATATATATATATATATATATATATATATATATATATATATAGTGCATGTTTGCAACCTACCTGTGCAGAGAAGCCACAGAAGAATCCAAACCAGAAGTGCACTAGTGTGAAGGCAAAGTTTTTATAGAAAAAGTGGCACAAAAACTTGCACATTCGGAAATAGGACCATCGGCCATGGACTAGGAGTAGTCTTTGCAAATACTTAAACTGGGCAAATGAGTAATCACTTGCTAGGACCGCTTGCATCCCCTCTTGCCCGCTGATGCCAACTCCTATGTGAGCACCTAGTACAAACAGACAGTAGGTAGAGATTAAATACTGTGTATCACATGCCATCATGGGGATAGGTCAAGCAGGGCTGCCACTAGTAATAAAAGTGCCCTGTACTACTCAGTTAGCAAGGCCCTTCACCGACGGTGCCAACAAGTACAATGGGGCCCCAATAAAAAAAGCCCCTTCCCTTTCATAGTCAAGTTTTTTTTTGATTACAGTACCTTCCATACCACCTTGATGGCAGTCCTGGAGTGAAACGTACATAAATGTTTGAAACATTACAAAATAACGCATTCCATATGAATGGTCAACACAGTAACAGATAAAAGTGGTTGTGGTTACTCGTTCTGTCTTAAAAATAAAAAAGCAAATGGGTTTCAGGTATATACCATTATTGAGATACCAAGTATGACTGAATCAACATGACTGAATAAGACTATATTAATAACATTATACAGAAACAGCCAACATGCATAATATTTAAGTTTGCAATGGGGATATCAATTAACAGGTTGACACCCATTGTAGCAGTGGTGGCTCAACTTGAAGTACATTTTTGGTGAATGTTGGGGACAATGTCTACTTGTGCTCCTTCATAGCCCAGTTTAAAGGTCAGTTAGGGTGAGATCTCGGTTCAAACCCTATTGCTGTCTTAGATATTCTTGTAACTATGGCTTAATAACTTTCACCAATGTTTTTCTATATTTGTAAATGTATGAACTATGGGGGGGGGGGGGGGGCGGCTGTGTAAAAATTGGACCTGAAATAAAAAGTCAGAAAACCACTGCTGTAGTGCATAGAAGTTAAAAACGTAAAATGCATAGAGTTTGGTTGTTTTGTACAACTTCTAAGCACACAGAGCACAAAATAATAGTTTATTTGCATACACTTACTCATGTACCATTGCAGATATTTAAAGTAATTGATTTCTACTAAAATGGAAGTAACACTTTAGCCTGTTTTCCGTTTCTTTACATTTCTTTAATGTCCATTAAATCCAAGAAGCTGAATGCCCCCACCACGACACAGTCCATAGTAAATAAGACAAATCAGACGTTACTTTTCACTTACTTTTAATCATACTGATGTCGTTGGCCCCATCCCCGATAGCTAAAGTCACAGCTTTTTTGTACTTTTTCACCAGCTCCACTACTTGAGCTTTCTGAAGAGGAGTCACTCTGCAACAAATTACTGTCTTACACATGCATGCAATTTCCAGGAATTCCTTCTCCATGTCTGCTTCAAGAGCATGAGCCTAGAAAGAAAGAACATTAGTTTCAGTTACCAAATTACTTTTACCACTTATATAGAAGAATTATAGATGCAGCCTCCAAATCCTCACTGTATTTCTTCCAGGATGTTGGATCTCTTTAGTGTGTATAACAATGTGGGAACTGTAAATACACTGCCTAAATTTGAAGATCTAGATTTGTATTTATGTGGTCACTCACAGGTGACCTTCCTTTGAGATGCACAAAACACACACAAATAAAGATAAATCTAAACAGATACTGCCTTTTGTCCATTTTTAGTACCACTGCCCCATTAGGTTTTTCTCTTGTATTGTCTGCCATTTTTATCACCTCATCTCTTCTGTAACTTTACTGTAAAATAATTGTACCTAACAATCACATCTGCTTTCTCTGCCTCGCCTCTTCCAATATCATTTTCTGTCATTACCCATATATAAATGTGCTTGTGCTGTGTACACCTACCAGACTATGTCCATTTATAACCATGGCGTATTCCCCAGTCACGGTTTCCTCATACACCGACTCTAGTTTGGTATCTTGCAACTTTTCAGGAAACGGAAGACCATTTTTGCTTTGTCCAAAGGTACACTCCTTGGCTTTCCTTTAAAACACATAAGGCATAAGTGCCAGGAACATATTACACCCACTCAAAATTCAAAAACAAAATGTAATACCTTAGTTCCTCCTGAACTTCCATCACTGTGTGACCAGATATAAGAAAAATATCATTCATTTCATCTGTGAGCATATGACAGGAGTAGCCAATATTCATGGCAGTTTCTTAAAAAAAAATATAAAAAAAAAGATATTACTCTTAATTGTATACTTTATATTTATATAGAGCCACCATTTTGTGAAGTACTTTACACTAGCTGCCAAAAGTAAGTTCAAGTGAATCTGAAGGGCCGACATCCTTTTATATATAAATAAAACTATTTGTTTATCTATGCCCTAGTATATGACAAACAAAACAATAAAACAAAAATGTCATGTTATAGGAAGGCTGATTATGCTATTTACCCATAGTTTTGAGATGTTGTACTGTGTTACTTACTGAATAAGTAACAATTGCAAGCTTTCAGAGCACACAGGCCCCTTCTTCAGGCAAAATACAAAAAAAATATTTTGCCTAAACGTGTGCTCTAAACGCTTGCAATTGTTACTTATTCAGTTAGCCAATAAAAGGTATCATCAAACTTTACATTTTCTGCTATTTAAACACAAAACCAGTTAAGCCCCAAGTCCCTAGACCACTAAAGCAGAAAAGGGTTTATTTTTTCCACCTTCACAGGCATAGGCATAGCTCTCATAAAAAATGTAAAAATATATTCAATGACAATTACCTTGTTTGTCTCCTGTTAGAATCCACACCTTAATATTTGCCAGTAGGAGACGTGAAATGGTCTCAATGACGCCTTCTTGTAATTTGTCTTCTATAGCAGTTGCACCTAGTAGCTTTGAGAAAGTATCTATGAGTCACAGAAGACAGCACTACAAAGGAACCTTAAGAATCTAGAAAAGAGCTAACAGAGGGTATAAAGGCTGGTCAAGTTGTATTTAGGAGAAAAGGCACATACAGTACATAATAAATGATGACTATATAATAAACTCTGATAACTTATTATTGGGAATTCCTTTTCAGAGGACACATGGGCATCCATTGAGATTAGGAGAAACCGTTTGACCAAATAACCCCCTAACAAGGATTGAGTTTATGTAGAGGAGGGCAACACTTTAACTGAACTGACTCCAATCTTTCTCCTCTGACTGCAAACCAGGTCAGGTCAAGGTAATTCACCTATACTGTACTACCTATTTGCAAGGTAATTACACAGACAGCTAGCTGAATCTGAGAGTAAATGTTTTGCCGAGTGTTT
This sequence comes from Xenopus petersii, assembly GCA_038501925.1. Classification (NCBI taxonomy): domain Eukaryota; kingdom Metazoa; phylum Chordata; class Amphibia; order Anura; family Pipidae; genus Xenopus; species Xenopus petersii. The sequence continues at coordinate 107,917,566 of CM076676.1, forward strand.
GAACAAAAAGAAGGCCACATACATGTCTGAGAGATTATTTATTCTAGTGTTACTGCCTGGTAACAGCAGCCAACTACACATTCAAATTCAGCTGCTGAAGCACTAGCTCACTGAACCATATAAATTTGATATTGAAAACCAAATATTTAAGTTGAAATGAGTGAGATCCATCCTCCAAAGAGTTTACAGCTTAGATGTTTTTGTAGTTGGTGCAGCAGAAAACAAAGATTTCCTGATATTCTAATAGCATTGAACTGATCGGTGCAGATTGACTACTACGGGTTACTACACAGGGCAAATAAACATTAACATTACGATAAAATCCTCTGGGGCAGAAAATACAGAGCAAGCTATGCAGACCGATACCTTTACTAAAGTAAAACTATACTTGATTCTAACCCTCCAAGGTCAACCCAGGAATCATTTATTATAACAAGGGTACTAGACCAAAAAATATTATTTTTATTTCTGTACTATCCTCAAAGGAACCAAGGATAAAAACCAGCCTAAAGATGCTCCCTTCCCCAACATTCAAGACAAAAGCACATACAAATAATTGGTTCTCTACATGTGCTGAATCAAAGAAACTGCCTTAAAACAGAATTGCCATGTGCTGAACTTCTTGAAACTACCACTTCTTTTTGATACAAGCTCACAATAATCCCATTATATAATCATTGTTTTTACTGTGTGGAAGCCAAAATTGTGTTTCGGCAGATGTTTTCCCCTTGAGGATTGCCCAGCTTTTAATTTAAAGCAAAAGATGTTCCAACATACAAACACCTCTTTAATTGGATACTGGCACAATAAGATGAAACTTACCAACATATCACTTTCTATTTCTTCATAAACTGCTGCAAGACGCTCCTCTCTGTTCTCGAGAGCAGTACTAGCCTCATGGTGGATCTTCAACCACCATTTCAAGTAATCCTCGCTGAGATCTTTATACGCCAGTGCCAATGTCCGGAGACCCTCTCCAGCAAATTCCTTGAGGATAACATGAGATACAGATTAAAGGGCAACTCTGGGACAACCATTTCATTTTGCATTATAGTGTTGAACACAGAGCTAATCTCTGAAACATAAGTATTGCACATTCAAAAGTATAGCAAATTCAAAAGTATGCAGAAAAAAAGACTTTTGTTGATTCAATGCGAAATATATCCAGATACATTTAATTATACCAGCAGAAAAAAAACTCACATTAAGATGGTCGGAAGTTATATACATTAATTCCTCACTGCTGTCATGAAGTCTCTCAAACAAGATTGTGTCTGCTCCTTTGCAGTAAAGTTTAACTTGTCCCTGTGGATTTCGTACTGTAAGGAAAAAGAAAGGCAGTTAAAAACTAAATACAATGAAATGAACAGCGTACTCCTTGTATCAGGGTATCTTAATTCCAGGAACTGGTGACCATCAACAAGATAGATTTTTACGATATAAGGATTTCCTTAAAGTGGATCTGTCACCCAGACATAACAGCTGTATAATAAAAGCCCTTTTCAAATTAAACATGAAACCAAAATTCTTTTTTTATTAAAACATCCATACCTGTTATAAAAGATAATTAACAGTCTTAGCTGTCAATCATATATTGCCTAAAACCAAGCCCACCAGCACACCCTGGCCTCTTTCAATAAAGTTGGTCCGGTGCTCAGGGATCGACACCCTCAATTAGCCGTAATAGAAAGAAGATAAACCGGCACTATGGACTCCATGCAAGCGGGACAAGCCCTGCGTGCTTATTCAACGCAATGTTTCAGGGGTGTGCCCCTTCGTCAGACAAAGGGGCACCCCCCGAAACATTACATCATAGTCCCACATTACAGGTGGGACTATGATGTGCCAATCTGCGATTGGCTAATCGCTACGTCAATCATAAGAAATCCTGCCCAGTTTTCCTAAATTGGAAAACCAGCCAGTTTTGACCCAGGCAGCCCTTCAAACAACCGGCTGTCCAGCTCAAAATGGGACAGGTGGCAACCCTATGCAAAGCTTGCTTAAATAACAGTGTTCACAAAATGGTGGCCGCCTGCTTGCTGTGATTGTGTCATTCCAAGACTAAAGGAATCAAGATTTAAATCATTTATATATTGGAAGTAAAGTTTATTTTGCCTGACAAACACAATAGAAATGAATTTGTCATTACAGTGTTTCTTAAGGTGACTGGTCCCCTTTAACTGTAAATAGGCCACCTCCACTGAAACACAATGATAAATAAAGGTGCTAGTGTAAATCTATCTAAAGATGCTAGTTTAACATCTAAATAGACAGTTCCTGCTGCATGCTTTTGCAATTTGAATTCATTTTCTGTTTTTTGCAGTTCATAAGACATGAAGTTTTAGAATACAAATACCTGGCGTTTGGCTCAACAGCTGTCTTTTAGAGTGTGATGTCTTTCAGTGGCAAGTGGTGGTCATAATAATACAACCATCATCAGAAATGTATAAAAAGAACAAAAATGTCCCTGATGTGTCTATTTTGTGACAGAAACGCTGGAATTTTCAAAAAAAAAATATAAAAAATGTATTTTCTTCCAAGACCTGCTGTGTGTATTACCATCTCCTTTAAAATTTTA
>CM076676.1:107925143-107985143 GCA_038501925.1 Xenopus petersii
TTCAAAGGGTTTATCTTATGTACAGGCACATTTGACTGCCTAATTAATTATCTGTGGCCAATTATGTGGAGTAAGAGACACCAATTTGATATAGGTTGGGATGCATTATCTGGAAACCCGTTATCCAGAAAACTCCGAAATAAAGGAACGCTATATCCCATAGACCCAATTTTAATTAAATAATTCAGATTTTTATAATGGATTTCCTTTTCCTTGATAATATTGGAGGCAAAACAAGCATATTATTATTATTAACATGTATTTATATAGCGCCAACATATTGCGCAGCACTGTAATTTAATTTATTGAATGTTTAAATTCATTTCAAACAAACTTAGGGGTAGATTTATTAAGGGTCGAATTGAAAATTCAAATTTTTAAATTCGGATTCGATGCGAGTTTAAAAATGTAAAAAAAAAAAAATTGAATTTCGAAATTTATCAATTACTGTTCCTTTAAAAATTCGACTATTCAACTAAAACCAGCAGAATTGGTGTTTTAGCCTATGGGGGACCTCCTTCAATCAATTTGGAGTTGTTTGGTGGACTTTTGAAAAAAAAAAAAAAAAAATATTCTTTTGGGTGCAAAAACTCGAATCAAATTCGATTTTGCTGGTCAATCCTACTGACCCGAATTTAAAAATTTCACATTTTTAAAATACATTTCGATTGGTGTTTTTTTTTCTAAATTTCGAGTTTATGGGAGTTTTTATAAACTATAAATTCGACCCTTGATAAATATGCCCCACAATGTACGGAGATCTAATTACGGAACAATCCCTTATCCGGAAAACCCCCAGGTCCCAAGCATTCTGGATAATAGGTCCCAAGCATTCTAGATAATAGGTGCCATAACTATTTCAGCAGTAAGCTAAATGACTGGATCAGGGAAGAGGACTGTTGCACCCTAAAGGTGGCTAACTACCAACACAGACCTATAAGGATTGCACGAACCACTTCACTATTTTAGATGTGGGTAATCCTGGTCCAACACAAAGCAGGTGCAAGGGTAAAGCAATAAAAACTCACCAGCAGGCACAAAGATTTGGTCATGTGTGTAGCCAACTTTAGAAACTAAGTTTGTTGTTTCAACAAATATTTTTTCTAATGAAGTTTCAGTACCATGACTACATAACCCCTGGAGGATAAAATGGCAAAATGTAGATGCCACTTGCCTTCACATGTCTGCCCATTTCAATTTTTCTGATCAGCTGTGACATTACTAGGCCCATAACAAGAGGGGGTAAGAAGGTTTGTGTATACATACATGTGCATTTATAATATAGATCCGTGATCCCCAAATTTAATATTGCTCCAAATGGCCTCAAAGCAGGTGCTTATGTTTGAATTGCAGGTATGGAGGCATGTTTTTGTTGCATAAAAACCAGGTGTACTACCAAAAAGCCATTTAAATGATCATAATGCAATTTTAGTCTGTCCACAGAACCCTGATTTGGGGTGGGGCAGGCCAGGCTTGAGCAGAAAGGCTATCAAATACACTGTTCCTTTGTGGTGGTAACTCCTGGATGAAGTGGGGTTTATTATTCCTGGTGGCAGCTTCCATAGCATTTAGTCATCATATAAAGCAGTTTTTTTTCATTTTTTCATTTTTTTTCATTTGCAATGTAATGGGCAATTATTAATTTACTAAGGAAAGATGTAGTTTGGGTGGAGCCAATATTCTTGGTAAATTATGTTACCTTAGCAAAATAGGTATTTCTATTTGGAAGAGTACAAACCTGCATTCTTCTCCTCAGACATGACTGTGTGGCACAGGGAGAGCAATCTGAACAACTCTTGTACATGGGGATCTTCCAGTTGTATAGCCTCAGTCAGACTGTGATCATAAAATTGGAACTTTCGATCAGCTAATGGATTGAAAGAGAAGTCCACAGGTGCTGTTTTCTAGAGATTTACAAAAAAAAGTAATAATCAAAACCATGTTTTCAAGGTTTAGCAGTATCATATCTTACAATTGTCTTTCTTCTAAGTTTTCAATTCCCTTAAATAGATTACTTTTCATTGTAAAAACATAAAATATGACATACAAGACGGTAATACAGTTCTGTCTTTATTTTTGTCTTTATAGCTGGATATATTGTTTGTGAAATATATTTTTAACCATCAAGATTATGGTAAGCTGCTGACAGGAGAGAGATCTGTAGCTATTGCCGACAGGATGTTTTGGCTTCTGCTTCTATCTGTTGCAACAGCAGTTTCAGCTCAGAGGCGTATTATTGGCAGCGGCCATCACAGTCCAAGGATTCATCGGCCTCAACGTTTTTTGGTTTCATTGTGATTGGCTACATAAAACTGTGCATTTCTATGACGCAAAGAGATTGACTGGTATGATTTCTTATTCATATGATGCATAAATGTTTGATTGGTGTTACTCTGGTAATGTTGTTGGATGGTATAATCATCAAAGTTTATGAGTTTTGAAGATGCATTTCTGGCCATAAATGTCAGTAAAAATTGCCATTATAACCGCCATAAAACAAGACTATTTTATAGCATAAATATTTGCAAAAACGCAATTTGTCGCCAGAAAATTCACATCTCGCTACAATTACCACGAACGTAAGCTGGTTCGTTAGCGTAGTTACCGCAAGTGATTGCAATGACTTCCTTTATTAAAAAAAAAAAAAAAAAAAGCTGAAACATAAATACAGAGAAAGGAACTTAGGAGTGGCTGGCAAAATCTACCTCAAGACTGGTGGGTATTTCAGTATTTTTTTGGGGCTCATTGATCTGGCCACATGCAAAAGCTTACTATACTCGTACCTACTGTGCACCCAGATAAAACCAGTGAAAGTTGTACCTAGGAAAACAATTGATTAAAAACAAAAAAAGTACCATGGACTAGTTTTTTTTTTTAAAAAGAAAAGGAGCCCCAAAAGATCAAGCAATCCACTGTGAAGCCCTTTTATGAAAACAAAACCCTCCCTTCCTCAGCTGAGATAGATCATCTTAGTAGACGGGGTATACTGAACCTTTAAATTCTTCATAAATACAGCTTGAAAATTTTGATATGCATTACTTTACTATGTAACATGTGGCAACCATTGGAATGTTAGTAAAATGAGCTCTTAACCTCCCTATACCCTTTCCACATTTTAGAAGACTTCTAATGCTTAATGTTTTCTGGAATTCCCTAGCACGCATAAGACTCCTATACTTAAGCTGTTCTTTGAAGACTCAAGAAAGAAAACACCTTACTGGGAACTCTGAAGACTACTTAGAGCATAACAAGTTTATGCCTACAATAACAATCAAATGATTCATCTGTTATTAACACTCAGGAGCAAGGCTGTATGCTTTTAACAATGCTAAATATATGCGTTATTATATATATATATATATATATATAGCATATATTTAGCATGAGTTTCATGACCATATAAAAACATGAGGCCGAAGGCAGAGTGTTTTTATACAGGTCATGGAACTCCGAGGTAACTTCCAATATCCTCATATTTTGCAGCAGGGGCTACTTTATTTATTATAATACACAAGTTTCAGTGAGTCATGTGACAAATTATATCAGAACTCACCATTTATAACTGATGACATCAGAACTCAACGTTTAGAAGGATATAATTTACAAGAAATAAAAAACGCTTGACCTTCATCACATTTGTAAAATTATCCTGAACTAGATCTCAACACTGACATCGAAAATCCTTCCATAAAAATATCTGAAAAATTACATGAACCATGCTTCCAAAAATAATATTTATTAAGCACAAGAAAGCACAGATCGTATTCACGGATATAATAATACGATTTAATAATAATAATCATTTTAAAAATAGCACCTAAGCCTTATTTACAATCACCAGAAACCACGATGATCCTTCTGTTTACATCACATCTCTGACTTTCACTAAAGGTTTGACACAGATCCAAGTTCACTGCCTTAAAACCAATACACATTGATGTCGTTTGGTTGTGGCATATAAATTGATTTCTTTGCTCTCACATAAGCTTACAAAGGCTGAATAGAGCAACAGATTCCTAACTTTTGTTTTCTGAAATTTACATCCACTTTAGCTTCTGCCACGAGATCAGTAATTTTGTCTGCCACGAGATCAGTAATTTTGTCTGCCTTAATAATATAGCAGTGTACTGTACTTACAAATGTCCCTACATTTGTCTGGCCATACAATCTAGTAATTTCCAAATGTAATCTTTGGTGCAACTGTAGGCATGTAACATACATATTAGTGGCAGTACATTTCAGAAAGAAGCAGATATTTTTGCTGGACAGCTGCTTGCTCCCTGGTACTCAATCATCTGTGTTAGTAGAGAAGACAGAAATGTTATCTACAAGTAGATGATGTTTAGTATCAATCCATCTGGCTTCAGATAAAGGAATGTTTAGACGGCGGGTCATGATTAAGCAATACTTTTAAAACAAATCATTTTCTTTCCCAAAGCTACCTCCTACTTTGTTAATTTCTTGTTGAACTGAAATGGTGTACTGATTTTATCATGATTAGACAAAAATATAAACTTCTGTCCTTTTACTCTACACAGCTTAGCGAATGAACAGATACCTATAGTAAAATCAATCTGTACCTCTGTGACGTCTACTTTACGTCCCAGCTCATCCCGGAGTTGTCCTATAAAACAAAACCAAAAACTGCAGTTATAGGTTTAAAATGGATCAAGCATGTAAAAGCACACTGCACTACCTTCTACTGAGAAATTGTTCACTTCTACATAAATAGCACATTTTGCTTTTTTTTCTTGAAACAAGCTCCTGTAGTTGAATAACTAAGGAATGTGGCAGTTCCAGATGGAAAACTTGGGGCTAAACATTGGGTAAGTGGTATGCTGCTCTGGTCCTGAAGGCAATGTTTTATACTAGAATTGAATGAAATCAAATTTTTCAAGAAAAATGCAAGGTTTCCAACACCAACGGAATACTGATTATTGGATAATGATTATTACAGAAATGTTCAGATGTCTGCTTCAAAGACACAGATTCTTTCCCCTAGCAAGCAGCATTGTGATGATTAGCCCTGTCTCTCTAAAGAAACTATGGGGTAAATTTATCAAAGAGTGAAGTTCCGCCACTAGAGTGAAATTCCGCAGCTCTCAATTCATTTCTATGGGATTTTGAAAGGCGTATTTATCAATGGGTGAATGTGAAAGTTCACCCTTTGATGAATACGCCTATAAAAATCCCATAGAAATGAATGGAGTGGCGGAATTTCACTCTAGTGGCAGAACTTCACTATTAACTTCACTCTTTGATAAATATACCCCTATGGGAGAAGCAAAAACAGACGTCAAGAATAAAAAAAAAGTAGAGCAGAAATGGGGTTGCCTATGCAACAGGGACATCACATAAAAGCACCTATTGAAGACTGGTATGATAAAAGCAATGTTTTGTACCTCTGAGAACTTTTTGAGGCTGGCACAGTATCATAGTAGTATAAATAGCTTTGTTTTGGAAGATATCCCCAAACCAAAGATGCGATTGGATTAAAAAAAAAAAAAAACTATGACAATGCAACGTTATTACAAAAAGGACTGAATAAACCATTAAAATCAATTGTTATAAAGAGTAGTTTGTTTTACTGTTTTAATTTACTTTTACCTCTAATTTACTTTTCATTGGTGCCTCTTTTAAATTACATTCAAATACCAGATTGGAGTGGTCATTTCAATATTTCTTTAATAATTCAGTCAATCACTAGATGGATTCGTTTTTTTGCAGCTAGATAACGTGCATTTTGAAGAATTTTTAACATAATAAGGGCCATATGAGGTCTCACACATATGTATAAAAGCAAGTGAATTATAGTAGTCTGATGCTCAAGGTTAAAAAAAAAAAAAATTTAATCCCAGCGCATACATAATGTTATGTTTTTCAGCAGAAAAACGTTGGTTTTATCCAATGCTGTGGAAGTATAGCAATAGTGTTTGATTGATGAGTTATGTGTTGGTGAATACAGTCTACTCTGTGCACCCCTTTATTGTTTGATTAGCTAAGTTTGGATGTATAAACATTAAATATAGGTCAGAAAACAACTTACCATATACTTTACCATTGACTGAGCATTTGTTAAAAGTCATTATGTTTTGAGTAAGTGTTCCTGTTTTGTCAGTAAATATGTATTCTATTTGCCCCAATTCTTCATTAAGTGTTGTGGTCCTTGCCTCTGCAGGAATGCCTCTTTTGGAATAAAACATTTTGCGATCCCAGTTAATGAAGTAACTGTGTCCCAATCGAATGACCTCCACACTTTAAAAGGAAAAAAACAAACTAAATAAAACAGAAAACATTTTACCATCCATATCTTCAGCAGAAAGTGGCTTTGCAGTGCACTGTGGACCTTTAGCATGACAAAGGATCCATAAGTGAACAAATTCATTAAAAAATACAGTGGTGTGCAAAACTATTTGCCCCCTTCCTGATTTCTTATTCTTTTGCATGTTTGTCGCACTTAAATGTTTCTGCTCATCAAAAACCGTTAACTATTAGTCAAAGATAACATAATTGAACACAAAATGCAGTTTTTAAATGAAGGTTTACGTTATTAAGGGAGAAAAATAACTCCAAATCTACATGGGCCTGTGTGAAAAAGTGATTGCCCCCTTGTTAAAAAATAACAACTGTGGTTTATCACACCTGAGTTCAATTTCAAAGGTTATAAAGCCATTTCTAAAGCTTTGGGACTCCAGCGAACCACAGTGAGAGCCATTATCCACAAATGGCAAAAACATGGAACAGTGGTGAACCTTCCCAGGAGTGGCCGGCCGACCAAAATGACCCCAAGAGCGCAGAGACAACTCATCCGAGAGGCCACAAAAGACCCCAGGACAACATCTAAAGAACTGCAGGCCTCACTTGCCTCAATTAAGGTCAGTGTTCACGACTCCACCATAAGAAAGAGACTGGCCAAAAACGGCCTGCATGGCAGATTTTCAAGGCGCAAACCACTTTTAAGCAAAAAGAACATTAAGGCTCGTCTCAATTTTGCTAAAAAACATCTCAATGATTGCCAAGACTTTTGGGAAAATACCTTGTGGACCGACGAGACAAAAGTTGAACTTTTTGGAAGTTGCGCGTCCCGTTACATCTGGCGTAAAAGTAACACAGCATTTCAGAAAAAGAACATCATACCAACAGTAAAATATGGTGGTGGTAGTGTGATGGTCTGGGGTTGTTTTGCTGCTTCAGGACCTGGAAGACTTGCTATGATAGATGGAACCATGAATTCTACTGTCTACCAAAAAATCCTGAAGGAGAATGTCCGGCCATCTGTTCGTAAACTCAAGCTGAAGCGATCTTGGGTGCTGCAGCAGGACAATGACCCAAAACACACCAGCAAATCCACCGCTGAATGGCTGAAGAAAAACAAAATGAAGACTTTGGAGTGGCCTAGTCAAAGTCCTGACCTGAATCCTATTGAGATGTTGTGGCATGACCTTCAAAAGGCGGTTCATGTAGAAAACCCTCAAATAAAGCTGAATTACAACAATTCTGCAAAGATGAGTGGGCCAAAATTCCTCCAGAGCGCTGTAAAAGACTCGTTGCAAGTTATCGCAAACGCTTGATTGCAGTTATTGCTGCTAAGGGTGGCCCAACCAGTTATTAGGTTCAGGGGGCAATTACTTTTTCACACATGAAAATGTAGATTTGGATTTCTTTTCTCCCTAAATAATAAAAACCCTCATTTAAAAACTGCATTTTGTGTTTACTTGTGTTATCTTTGACTAATAGTTAAATGTGTTTGATGATCAGAAACATTTTGTGTGACAAACATGCAAAAGAATAAGAAATCAGGAAGGGGGCAAATAGTTTTGCACACCACTGTATATTACTGTGATTAAAGACATACTGAACAGTATAGGTCATAAATGAAGTACAGCCAGAAGGAAACAAGCCTCCATCATTGACTTTAAGATGGGGTGAGATTTGGGTTATTTTTGACAGGAGCAAGTATAAATGTATTTCTCAGCATGGTGGGACAGTGGCTTAAATTATTAGAGGTAAGGACACCAAACACCTTGGCCACTACACACAATATGCAAACCCAACCAGAGGAACTCTGAATGAGATGACTTCATATGTATGTCTAGAAGAGTTAGGAGAGCACTGGCTCTCACATTAACATAACTTGGTGTTGTCGGTGAACAACAGGAATAATGCTGCAATATAAGTCCTTCCTCCATGTCTTTGCTCCCAACTTGACTAAGTCCCGCCCTGTCTCTCTACCGGATTTAACTGTAGTACCAAAAGCATTCATATTTTTCTATTATAGCCCATCTAACCATAACCAAGATTGTTCCTTTGCTTGCTATGATTAAAGGAGAAGGAAAGTTGTCTTGCACTTGGAGGTGCCAAATGTTAGGCAAACCCAAGTGATTGTATTTACTTACCTGAAACCCCGGGCCGGTGATCCTATCAGCAGAAAACTGCACTGGTCCAGGGTTATTCCAGCAAGCACCACAAAGCGATCCTCTTCCGCTTTCTTCTTTCTTCAAATCTCCCAGGGCAGACACATTCGCAGTAGAACGAAATAGCTGACTTTCTAAAGTTCGGCTTCTTGCTCTGCCGCAAATGCGCAGCCGCACAAAGAAATAGGCAGGTGGAAGAGGATCACTCCGTGGTGCTCACTGGAAGAAACCTGGGCCGTTGCAGTTTTCTGCTGATAGGAGCACTGGCCCGGGGTTTCAGGTAAGTAAATACAATCACTTGGGGTTGCCTAACATTTGGCAGCCCCTAGTGTACAAAGCTTTTCTTTCTCCTTTAAATGATTTATCTAGTTTGATTGTATCAGACTACTAGCACTTAGATCCATTACACAGATGGTGGTATATCATTGCTCCCATATAAATCCGAACAACTGTCGGAAAACAAACATATGCAAGTGAAGTGGTGATTGATCTTAAACTGGAGAGAAACACTATTCCATGGGGATTTGTGAAAGTAGACAGCAGTACCAATTTAGTTTTTAGGAAGTGATGAAATGTGGAAAGAAATGATCAAGTAATGTTTTGTAATGCCTTTACTTTATTCACCGATAAATGTGTTAGCCAAAAAGAATGTAGCTTTTTTTTTTTATTCCATTCCATCTAGTCTAATTTCATGTAATGCCTATAGGTTTTCTGTTTACATTATGTCTGACAGACATAGCAGAATAGCAAAGATATTGAAAGGTATGCCTTCATCATTGCTAGTGGTTAAAAATAGATTATGGAGGACCAAAAAATGGAGACACTTACAGCAATTTAAAATAACATACAAATCACAAAAAAAAAAGTATGGAATATCTAATTGCAACATCAAGAACTCGTGATACTATAGGCTCAGCTGATTCCCCTATTCACACCCCATCTCCCCTGATACCCCCCTAACCCTTCTGGTTGTATTGACCTGCTGACAAAATTAAAAGTTACAAAAAAAAAAAAAACGAATAGTTTTGACTTTGTGCATTTACTCAAATATTTTTATTTACATTGAACTGACATGTTACACAGCACTTTACAGTTCATCAGTTAGTCACTGCTGCTGAATAGCCTACAATCTAAGGTCCCTACCATAGTACACATATCTGCGTTTTTCATGACAAGAACCTGGTATAACTGGAGAAAACATGTGCAAGCTTGCATCTCCATGCAGATATAGCCCTGGCCTAAATTAAAATCAGAATGTCAATGTTGACACTTATATAATCAATTGAGGCCATAATATATGCACCATTCACTTTTGATTAATTGCAAAGGCTTTCACATTCTTTTTCACTATTAATATTAGAGAACATTGTTATTCTATTCTGATGGTTTCAGTATTGTGCTGAAAATGCTTAGGTAGCCTCCTAATTTCACGGCCCACAGTTCAAGGGGCAGAAAAATAATACTTCAAAGTCAGCAAGCCTCCTTCATGTTTAGCAGTAGGTTTTCTTTGAAGGAGAAGTAAAGGCAAAATCACTGGAAGGTGCCAAAATCAACCCCCCAGTGATTATAAACACCCAAAACCCCAGGTCAGGGAAAATGCCGAGGCCCAATTCTATAATTTAGGAGCACCATATTTTCTCTATATGGCCCTGCCTGAGTGTTTATGCACATTGGAATGAAAAGCTGAACTTAAAACCAAAAAGCCAGATTTTCCCTATATGCGGTCATGGGCAGGTGCACATTATCACAATTCCAACATTCCATCTTTGCTCAATTTTTTCTTGCTATTTTGAGGATAATCGGCTACAGTGCAATGAGCTTCAAACTTATTGCTAACATTGTGTACGTCAACACAGGAACATTAAGGTAGCCATGCTTTCTAACAATTGTCTTTCTTACTTCCTCAAACAGTTCTCTGCTGTTCAGTGTAGCACACTCACACACACACAATTCAAATGGATTAAATGGGTGCTACTGCAACTCTTCAAATATGAGTTTCATACAAATTAAATGAGAAACTGCTTGAAATGCAAATATTTTCTAAGTTTTTCTGGCAGAACTTGTGCAAAGGTGCCGATATTTTGGGCACAAATGTATAAATGCAATATGCACTATAAACTTTTATTAGGTTCACAGAACATTGTCACACTGATTCATTTTGTATTTGTGATAAACTAGAGCTAAAACAATGTACTAGTCTGTTTTAGACAGCAAAACCTTGCTCAAAAGAATATCAACATTGTTTTGTCCAGACTTCAAATTAGGGTTTTTGATTTTGTTTAAAATTATGTTTTTGCAACATTCATATAAAGAAAATCTCCTGAAGCCAAACTGAATCACTGAAATTTTTAAAGGAAGAGTTTTTGGCTATTTTTATGATAATTATATTGTGTATTTCACAACAATTATTACTGGACAGCTGCTTACTGCTTTCTAATAAAGCATTACAGGGGGAAAAAATATTTTGGAGCAGATTTGATAATAAAATAGGTGTAAAGTCCAAATTCCACCCTCCAGGTTTCATTGTTTAGGTAAAAGACAAAAACCCAGACACTTTTTTTATAGCGTCTATTAAACAGGTCTAGAAATATCTTCTGCAGGGCCTGACTATAACAAGCATCCTTACACTCTACATCGTATCGTTACTTGCACTATAGTAGTATTTCTCTTTTCACATTGTTATACTAACACTACTTTAGCCATATACCAGTTCCATGCAAAATATATTCTCACATGCCAATCTGGCAGTGTCAGTCAATCACCTTCCACATGTAAAATGGATAAAACAAAATTGAAAATTAATGGATGGAACAATAACAACAAAAAATGCAAGTGTTTTAAAGTACTTTTAACAAACTTTTGCACTGCACAATAGAACTGATGTGTTTGATTTAAAAACACTACTAATGTTGTAGAATAGCATATAAAAGCTGCTATGTACTGTAGCTGTGGGACAACCATTCAGAGGAGGAAAGGCTGAGGTTACATAGCAAATAACAGATAAGCTCTACAATAATGATGTTCTACGAGCATATCTGCTATTTAGGCTAATGCCAGACAGGGGCTGAAATCAGCTTGCTGAAATGTGCAGGCTGAAAATAAGCCCCTAAATAGGCATTAGCCTCTTCTCCTGTGTACACACGGAACTGTTGTGCCGGCACACTTTACCGATTTCAGTGCGAGAATGTAAACACTCATGTTTGTTTGCTGAAACCAGCCGTGTGTGTGTCTGTAGGGGTTATTTATTATGAGGTGCAGTTTACTATAGATCTTACCACCTATAGCAACCATTCAACAAGTAGCATTTGCCTGGCCACAACACAATTATTGGCTGAAATGGGTTACTGCACCTGAGCAAACTTTGAGCCTTTCATTACATATGAGGTTAAGCCTTGACTCCTGTTTAAATGTACTTACCACCAAATCTATGCAGAGAGTATTTCATACCATTAAATACAGCCTTAATTTGAACGGACGTTACTACCTTTTCCCCTAAGGTCTCTAATGGTCTTGATTGTAGCAGGTCTGATCGGAGCTGACAAAGAGGACCGATGTTCTATTGAGTGCCTTAACGAGAGGTCTTGTTACCGTGAGAGGAGAACACTACAAGCCAGCAACTCTAGGTAATCGCCAACATTGTGTGCACATAGGACCCAGTTTCCAACACTGAGAGGTGAGCACATTCTGATAGTGACAGGTAAGAGCGCAACATCGTGCAAGTCACCTGTACCCTCATTGTAATGAACAAGTGGAACTATTCTGGCTACGTAAACGATTGAGTCAAGATCATAAGAGGTACCAACATGGTTGCTTGATGCACTAACGTAGTAATCTTACGATCACCTCTCTGACTTTCTGGTGATTAAACCACTGATGGGTGGGCAGCTATGCTTTCGATCAATGCCACTGAACTGACTGGGGCTATGCAATGAACAGTCGTTGTGAACTTTATTTATCCTATCACGGTGACTTTGGGATTTTTTATGGTCTTATTTGTTTTTAATTTTTTATTTTTTCAAAATTTTTTTACTCACTATGCTATTGAATTTTATTTTTTGGACTATAGAGTGGGGTTGGGACATCCACATGGACTTGACATCTGCACTAATTTTATGCCAAAGCCTGTTTTATAAGGGATTGTTTAATTCTAAGGGTTTGTTTTTCACTCTGTGATGTTTGTACAATATATTTGTTTAGTTGTCATTTAACAACAACACTTTTTACTTTGTAGGTAGTGGTCGCAGTATTGTTCAAAATGTAATTAGTGCCACAATATTGATTTTTATGCACGACCCTGTATAGACGTTCAGGCCTAAATATACATATATTTTCACCCAGAGAATAGCCCAAGCATTAAGTCCCTAACTTGCGACATCCACCCTAAGAGAGGAATAAAAAAAATGTACTAGTTTTATAGGGGAATGCACTTTGAATGCTCCTGACTTGACCTGATGGCTTTTCCATTTAAGTATAGTCTTTGTCTTTATGAATTTAATTGTAAGTGAGGGAATTCCATAATAAACCTGTAAGCTTATCTCAAAATGTGGATACTTTTGTAACAATATTTAATATAGGAAACAGGTGCGTATAAGGAAACAGTAAATAGTGATTAATAGTAGCACTTTGTTAAAATGTATGGTGATTTTAACGGTTAACATAGTAGGGTATTTGTAATATAAATGTTTGTGATTGATATATCTAGTATTGATAGAGCATATGGCTTTAACTCTGATGCATTTTGATTATGATGTTGATACGTCAAATCCAAATGGGTAATTTTCCTGCCAAAACATGTACTTAAGCATTTCCATTATGTTTGTTTGTAGTGTGAGAAAGGCCTCGAAACATTAGTCGTCCATGTGAATAAATATTTTTATTTTTTCGAAGACCTGAGAGTATGGACCTTACTTGTGTGATTATATATAACATTTTTCACGGACCCGCACATTATTTGCGAATTTTCAGTCTTTTTTCATACTTGTGCATCAAATAAATGACAAAATGCATTGTCAGGCAACATGCCGCACCAAACTGCCATGTGACTTAGATGATCAATGAATAACCATGTGAATACTTACAAATGACATTTTATACAGTATCGGAGACATACAGACCACCAGAAATGCTTAAGAAAGTGTTATTGCAATAGGTCTCCGTGTGCCTCAGATACAGCCTTTCATTGAGTAACATTATAATGGTTGACTTGTAGAGTGCAATATCAGTCAAACCACCTGTGCACCATAGACCTAAAGCTGTCAAAGTACTTAATGTAAATCATGTTCAATGTGCTGGGTATAAACTGGAGGGAAACATTATTCATGGAAAAAGAATAAAAGGTGCATTTTCTTCATCCCAGCCACTTCACATGCTCTGTGGATGGGGGATGGTTATTTCTATTCTGTCAGAATTGGAAAACTTTGGCATAGGATGGAGGGGATCAAATATAAAAACACTTAATTTAAGTAGCTCTCTACGTGGATGAGGGGGACCTAAACCATGCTAATTGGATCCATGCAATAATGGAGCCACTTAAATCCTAGTGATGGATAACAGGCCTCCAAACCTTTAAGCTTCAGCTGACATGCATTCCATGGCGGAGCTCACTGCCAGCAACATTTTCAGTCATCACCTTCCACAAGTATGAATTTTCTTCCCCCCCTGTATCCGAGATGGACAGTACCATAATCTTAACCTTCAGTGTTAATATTGCATTAGCCATTCTATTCCCAATACCTCAGTTTGTTGAGCAGATACCATTGTGGGTGCTATTAAGGCCACTGAGTACATTACAAATTGTTAGGCCTCAAAACGTTCCAAAAAGTTTTATCCATAAGCCTAAATAGAAGATGGAAGTGGGAAGCCAATTTCTTAAAAATCACAACTGTGTGGAAGCAGTGTGATGCGACTATGCCAAGTGTTCTGGAGATGGTATATGTAAAATAATGCAGCCAATTAAAAATAATAGTTGGTAACAAACAGAGCTGGCAGAACATAAAAAGAAATGAAGTAGGTTTTGGTTGAAAGCCCATCCTGGATGCAAACCTTTTCTGTTCCTTATTTTACAAGCTGTGAAAAGAAGGTCTGCGGTGAGAAAGATAAAGACAAATCCGTCACCTACCTGCAGTAAAACACGAATGTCAGTCATTTTGAGGCACTATGTTAATACCAAAGGCAAAGGTTTCTGGTCAGTTTAAGTTAAGCTTGTCATATTATTGTATGACATAAAAGAATTTGACTTGGCATTGTAAAAATACATCTTATACATAAAATAGGTCTGTGTTTATAAGATGCAACAAATGATGTGCATGCTTGGAAATTAGGTTCTTACTGGGGAAACAAAATGCTATTAACCCCCTCCTTGATTTGTATATAGTCTGTGTTTCATCCTGTAGCCCAGACACAGTGCCCAGCCAGAGAAAAAATACTTTTTTTCACATGAAAATTCCACGCGTTAGATGGATCTTTTTCAGGGTTAAAGGGCATTGAATTTATTATAAACAAATAGCATAATAGAAACCCTACTTTATCAAAGCACTTCTTGATCAGATGTAATTATCTGCTGTTAGTGTTCTTTGGGCTGATTATTTAATGCTTTTCAGACCAGCCCCTGAATTCTAGTAGAGCACACTTCACACTGTACCTTTACTAACAAGTTAGGGGACCAATTTCCGCATAGTTCCTTATAGGCTCTAATTGTATGTGAAAGTCTGCTGGCTTGTCAGTAGGGAAAGGCTAAACTGCCAAAAATGGCTTAAAATAGCTTCTGATTAAGTGACGTATTGGTCACAAAACGCGTCAAGCTACTCTCCCTTCCCGCTTATACACATTCTTCTAACATGAATTAATAAAGACAAACTTTTATTTTACATTTGGTTCCACTCTGGAAGATTTTTTTCCTGGTTGCCACCCCTTCGTTTGTACCTCATGAGAAGTGTGTCTTATGCCGCACCAGACTGGCACTCCTTTTCGGCAACCGGAAGCTACATCTACCCCCCCTGTAACAGCGTTCCTCACTACTAAACTGCCTAAAGACCACCCTGCTTTAATGCAATACCTATAAAATTGGAGGCAAAAGTAATATCCATGCTGCATGCCTGATTAGCTAAATCCATTAGCAATCAATAATAAAGGTGCCATCCCATAATTTTTTAGAGGTAAAAATATCCTACTAATTTCGTAATGCTCATTGTTTCCCATGCTGGTTACTACAGTCATGCAGCATGTTGGCTTCACGTGTGATTTTAAAGTAATGAAGTGACCCCTAAACACTGCTGAAAGACTACAAAGTAACATCCATAATGCATATTCTTAGGAAAAAAAGAGAATTCATCTATATACAATAAAACAGTCAGCAGAAAATTTGAAAACCCTAACAATTACAGTGCTGCATAACGAGCAAGTAGTTAAATACTGCAGCTGCCTGCTGCATTTGTTCACAGCCAGATGTCATGAGGATTATACAGTGTTCGCCAACTTGTTTTAGTGTAAGCCCCAAAAGATAGTTTAGAAACAAAGTATAGTCCAAACCAAGTAAAAATAGGGCTTACATGAGATGACACCAGTTAGAGGGTAAAAAACGTGCAGCTTGATCATGTATTTGTAAGCCTCATATCAGTACACATTCACAAAGAGTAAAAATAGATTTATTAGTAGATGGCAAGACAAGGCTTATTCATAGGCACTGTGCCTTGTCATGTCCTAAAAAATATTTACCTTTTACTCACTGTGAACATGTAACGATATGAGGCTTACAAATACAAAGCAAGCTTTTACTATACAGTATGTGAAACTTAAATTAGGTTAGGTGATCAGCACAATTTACACTGTATATACACTGTATACTTAAAAGGCTTTGGTAACAAATTACCATACAAGGTAGCATAAACACTAAACTACTTCATACTTCACCATTAAACGGAGCTACTACAAAGCCAGTTAAAGCCATTTTTGCTCTGCTTGTCACTGAAACAGAATGAACTAGGTAAAGCCAACAGAATATTAAAGAGCAATGTGTAGGGAAAGGAAAGGTAATCAACAGCGACAAATATATGCACAGTGTAGGAAAGAAAATCTAAAGGTGGCTGAACTGTAAAATGACAGAAAGGGAAACTATACTATGAAACATTAGGTCTGCAAAGCCTGGGATTTCAGGTGCAGGAGCGACAGTGATGTCCACCTCTGCTTACCTGTCAGCTGGTTAATGAAGCAAGAAGGAAACAAAATTGTTGAAATAATTCAATGAAAATTCTTCTTTAAAACAGAAACCAAGAAATCATAATCTGTTGTGTCTGCTACAGCTGGGCACAGTCTTACATCACAGAAAACAAAGACAGCAACATACAGACATAATTAAAATAAAAAGGGATGAATCAGTTCTACATACAAACATAATTAAAATGCAAGAAGAGTGATTCAGATTTTCTTCAACCAAAGCCAGCATTTTCAATCAATGAGCTAATAGGCTTTGAAGACCATACTTAGATATACAATTACATTTTTTATTAAACTAACTTGGGCTAGTAGAGAATCCTTTCATCGTCTGCTTACCTTACATAAAGAGAAATAGGTACAACAGTATTGAGTATGATGATGTATGACCAGAAGGTTAGGAACCCTGAAAACACTGAGCTGTTAACCACTTCCTCCCAATACAGATATATTCTGAAACGACTGCCAACCTGGTGCTCCCATATAGAATTTCCAATTGCTAGGATTATACCCATACAAATAAGAAAACCAAAGATCTGAAACACAAACAAAACAAAGCAAGATAACAGATATCAGCAATTGGTCAATTGCACACACCATCACACAGAAATAGGATTGCTATTTATGTATGGAAAGAGTTTCATGAATAACATTCAGCCAAAAAACATGCAAGATGACCAACAACGTTTTCTTTTTAACGAATATCAACTTACCCATAACACTAATGTATTCATTAGCCGATCAATGCTTGTTCTTTTAAATTTCGTTTTACCACTGTTCTGCATTAATTTAGTATCAGGACCTGCAAAAATAAAATAACAATGCATTGTAAATATTACCAATATCTGCATATTAAAACCTTACATTCATTTCAAAATAGCGGTGATGTTATGTTTGGAATAACTGTCCTGCAGAAAGATTACATTTCTTCCAATACACAGCATTTAGCAGACAAACCATTTATTTTGTGATATTTGTCACCTGTTTAAAAGCAAACATGTTATTGGTTGCTATGGGTTACTGCTCCTGGGCAAACTTAGTGCCTTTTGTTACATATGGGGGTTAATATATCTTCTCATTCATGCATCCATTACTTTTCACATACTGCACCTATTCTCTGGAATTCTCTTCCTAGTCCCACTAGACACTTTCAGAGTCCAGGCTTTCAATCATTTAATCTGTATAACCTAAGCACTCAACAAATTGATCACTAACCGATTCCTAACCCCTTTACTCACAACCTACTGGTTTTCTACTATGCACTTAGCATAACTACCCTAACCAAAAGGAACACTATAAATCACCAGTCAACCTCTCACCTTATGGCTTACTTCCTTTCCCTCTTAGATTGTAAGATCTAAGACAGTGCCCTCACCAACAATATGTAAATGTGCATCTATTCTGGTCAAATGTTTGTCTGTATCTGTAAATTGTTAAGTACACTTTATTGTATTTGTAAAATGAAAATATTTTATTACTTATAATGGTCATTATTATTATTAGCATTGGTGCCATCATCATAATTATATTAATACTAATATGTCTCAATAGCCCAGTGAAAACCTTGCTGAGAATCTGTGGAACTATTTGAAAACAGAGGTACATTAGCATCTGACTAACCTGAAGAACATGAATAAAATGTGCTTAGAAGAATAGGCCCAAACCCTGCTCAAAATGAACAGTAACCCCTAAAAATTAAAGTGTTTTAAAGAAATGACAATATAATGTACTGTTGCCCTGCACTGATAAAACTGTTGTGTTTGCTTCAGAAAAACAACTATAATTTATATAAACAAGTTATTGTGTAGCTATGGGGGCAGCCATTCAGGCACAGGATACACAATGGATAACATATAAGATCTGAAGAAACCCATTGTATACTGCAGAATTTATATGTTACCTGCTGTGCCTTTCTCCTTTTTCAGCTGTGAATGGCTGCCCCATGGCTACACAGCAGCTTGTTTATATAAGCAATTGTAGAGTTTCTGAAGCAAATGCGCCAGCTGTACTAGTGCAGGCCAACCGTACAATATAGTCATTCCTTTAAAAAAAATGTAATTTTTAGGTGTTACTGTTCCTTTAAGTAGAGTGCAATGTTGATATATACTTACATCAACGGTCATTGCAGCCAAATGTGCCTCTATAAAGCATTCACCAAGTATTTACACAATTGGCTAATAGTTAAATATCCTTTTTTTAAAAAAAAAATTGTGTTAAATTAACATTTGTTACCATAACAAATAGTTTTCACTTTCAAAGTGTTATATATGTTATGTAAATCAAATAGAAAACATTCCAATTATATTTAAATTTAGGTTGTAACAGCACACAATGTGGAAAAGTGCAAGGCCAATACGTATGCAAGATACTGTAAATATGCTGCATGGCCACAAGGTGTTTAAAAATATAAAAAAAATCTCAATTACGGATTGGTGGGTAGTGGCACTGGGGCGGTTTAGCACAGTCACTTAGTATATTTGTCTGCTTTGCAATAAAGGCCTCTGAAAAGGAGGTTCTGGATTGTGCATGGTTGTGGTTACCTGCAAAGATCACCATTCCAAAGCACCATTCTGTGTTTCTCAGTACACATCCCCTCAAGAGAATCTTGCTATTAGTCAGAGAATATTTGTTGTCTTTCCAGATCAGAGTTCCAGTAAATTTATCCAGTTTGTTGTTAGGAGGCTCACACGCAACCTCTCCTGTAAAAGATAAAAGTCTAGCTATTGACTTTATTGGGATTAGTTATTCAATAAGCAATCAAAACTTCTGCTTACAGTTGAAGATAGGTTTTACCAGCTTTATTAACAGAAAATACACCACAAACAAGTTACCTAATTAAACATTTGTTTTTGCTCAATAGACTTTTTTTTTTTAACATGCCTTTATAATCTTTAGAAGTTTATTGGTCCAATTAAAACAACAAATGCCTTTTTTGTATAAGAATTTGCCAAAACTATAGGAATCCAGTCTTTACCATACCATCAATACTTAAATACCTGGAACAGTTAGTGCAATTTGGCTGTAACTGATATTACACAGGATCAAAGGTGGAAGGGAAGGAAGTTTTATTATGGGAATCTAATTAGTTACCTAGCAAGAACCAAACATTGCGTAGCTTAAATTTCTCTGTTGGTCAATGGTCATGGGTCACCAAAGAGGTAAATTTAAGGTTAGAGCAATAATATGGATGAAGAAGAGCTAATATGTAAAGTATATTTTATATCTATAAGGTGCTATGGCTTTTATCTATGCTGGTTTGGAAGGAATGCTATAACATAGCCTAAAACACTTGCTGTAGACCCTTAACACCCTTCAACAGTCACAAAGATTGTAGTGCTAACAGGTTGGAGTTCAAATGACACTGCTTGCAAAATATACAACATGAAGCAATGTTAAAAGTAAGGTTTGTTGAATGAAACAGAAAAAATATGAAAAATAAAGAAACACAAGTCATGTTGCCCATTAATATTTGTGCAGAAATGTTTTTTGTAGAAAGCTTAGAACTTTCAAAATAATGAATTCATTCAATTTGCTTTTTAAAAAATCCTGTTTTTGCATATTTCTCTTGACCTTTATTTTATTTAGTTTATTTAAGCCTAAAACCAAGTATTTTCCAAACATAAACAAATGGTGATGCAGGAATGTGACAAACATACCACTAGGATGTAAAGTCAAGAATAATTGTCAAGCATGCAGTTCTATACATGGACATGTATTATACACACATATATACAGTCATATGAACAAGTTTGGGAAACCCTCTCAGCCTGCATAATAATTTACTTCACTTTCAACAAAAAAAAGTTAACAGTGGTATGTCTCATTTCCCAGCAACATCCGAGTATTGGGGTGTTTTCTGAACAAAGATTTTTAGTGAAGCAGTATTCAGTTGTATGAAATTAAATCAAAAGTGAAAAACTGGCTATGCAAAAATTTGGGTACCCTTGTCATTTTGCTAATTTGAATGCATGTAACTGCTCAATACTGATTACTGGCAACACCAAATTGGTTGGATTAGCTCCTTAAGCATTGAACTTCATAGGCAGGTGTGTCCAATCATGAGAAAAGGTATTTCAGGTGGCCAATTACAAGTTGTGCTTCTGTTTTACTCTCCTCTGAAGAGTGACAGCATGGGATCCTCAAAGCAACTCTCAAAAGAACTGTAAACAAAGATTGTTCTGTAGCATAGTTTAGGGGAAGGCTACAAAAAAACTCTCTCAGAGGTTTAAACTGTCAGTTTCAACTGTAAGGGATGTAATCAGGAAATGGAAGGCCACAGGCACAGTTGCTCTAAAACCAGGTCTGGCAGGCCAAGAAAAATACATAAGCGGCATATACGGAGGATTGTGAGAATGGTTGCAGACAGCCCAAAGATCACCTCCAAAGACCTGCAAGAACATCTTGCTGCAGATGGTGTATCTGTACATCGTTTGACAATTCAACGCAATTTGAACAAAGAACATCTGTATGGCAGGGTGATGAGAAAGAAGCCCTTTCTCCACTCACGCCACAAACAGAGTCGCTTGTTGTATGCAAAAGCTCATTTAGACAAGCCACAGTCATTTTGGAACAAAGTGCTTTGGACTGATTAGCCAAAAATTGAGTTTTGGTCATAACAAAAAGTGCTTTGCACGACAGAAGAATAACACCGCATTACAAGAAAAACACCTGCTGCCTACTGTCAAATTCGGTTGAGGTTCCATCATGCTGTGGGGCTGTGTGGCTAGTTCAGGGACTGGGGCCCTTGTTAAAGTCAAGGATCAGATGAATTCAACCCAATATCAACAAATTCTTCAGGATAATGTTCAAGCATCAGTCACAAGGTTGAATTTATGCAGGGGTTGGATATTCCAACAAGACAATGACCCTAAACACACTTTGAAATCTAGAAAGGCATTTATGCAGAAGGAGAAGTATAATATTCTGGAATGGGCGTCACAGGAATAACTCTTTTGCACCTTGTAATAACTAATAATACTGAACTCATATCTACATTTGTGTGGGTGATCATTTAGGGAATAGTGATCAACTGTCTCCTTTGAGATTCTGTTGCAGATGCAATTCTATTAGGGAGTAACTAAACCACTAAATTTCAGATGTGCAAACTTTCACAGTATAAGGGTATGTCTGCAACAGATTAAGTGGGAAATGCTTTTCACAGAACACAGAACAAAAAGTCTTTAAAGTGTGTATATATATATATATATATATATACATACATGTTAGTATATTCCCCTTGTAAGCAAGGAACCTTGTTGCAAAGCAAAACCTTTTTGGTTCAATAGAAGTGTTGGTGTTGAAGTGGGTAAGAAAAGACGTGCTTTTAAGACTTTTAAGTTATCTGGGACAGCCAAATCATTTATAAGGTACAAGGAGTCCAATAAATCATGCATAAAGGCTATAAGGCATAAATTGATATGGAAAAGGATATTGCAGCAATCAGTAAAAAGAATCCAAACTTGTTTTTTTAAATATGTTAATAGTAAAAAACATTAGGCAGGAAGGGGTGGGACCTTTAATATCAGAGGTGGGTCAGCTGGTTAATGAAAAGAGAAAAAAAGCTCAGATTCTACACAAATGAGGAACCAGTTAATGAAGATTTCCTTCTAAATTCTAGTAATACAACTAATGATGTATGGTTCACACATACGGAAATTCAAATGAGACTAGAACATGTTAAGATTAACAAAGGTCAGATGCCAGATGGTATTCATCCCAGGGTACTTAGCGAGCTTAGCTCTGCGATTGCCAAACCTCTTTACTTAATTTTTCAGGATTCACCGAGGTCTGGCATCGTGCAGAGAGACTGGCGAATTGCAAATGTGGTGCCACTATTCAAAAAGTGATCCCGTTCTCAGAACTATAGGCCAGTTAGTCTGACATCAGTGGTAGGAAAGCTTTTCTTAGGGTTAATAAAGGATAAGATACTGGACTTCATAGCAAATTACAATACTATGAGTTTGTGCCAGCATGGTTTTATGCGTAATAGATCTTGCCAGACTAACTTAATTGCTTTTTACGAGAAGGTAAGCAGGGACCTCGATTCTGGGAAGGTAGTGGATATGATTTACTTAGACTTGATACAGTGCCACACAGAAGGTTACTGTAAAATTAAGGAATGTTGGCCTGGAACATAGCATTTGTACTGGTTAGAGAACTGGCTAAAAGACAGACTACAAAGAGTGGTGGTAAATGGAACATTTTCTAATTGGACCAGTGTCGTTAGTGGAGTACAGCAGGGCTCTGTACTAGGTCCCTTGCTTTTCAACTTATTTATTAATGACCTGTAGGTGGGCATTAAAAGTATGGTTTCTATTTTTGCAGATGATACTAAATTGTGCAGAACTATAGGTTATATGCAGGATGCTGTCACTTTGCAGAGTGATTTGTCCAAGTTGGAAAACTGGGCAGCAAACTGGAAAATGAGGTTCAATGTGGATAAATGCAAGGTAATGCACTTTGGCAAAAATGAGAAGGATCTTGGGGGTTTTGTAGATAACACTTTCTACTTCTGGGCAGTATCATTCTGTGGCTACTAAAGCAAATAAAGTTCTGTCTTGCATAAAAAAAGGGCATTAACTCAAGGGATGAAAACATAATTATGCCGCTTTATAGGTCCGTGGTAAGGCCTCATCTGGAGTATGCAGTGCAGTTTTGGACTCCAGTCCTTAAGAGGGATATAAATGAGCTGGAGAGAGTGCAGAGACGTGCAGCTAAACTGGTTAGAGGGATGGAAGACAAATTATGGGGGTAGACTGTCAAGATTGGGGTTGTTTTCTCTGGAAAAAAGGCGCTTGCGAGGGGACATGATTACACTTTACAAGTACATTAGAGGACATTATAGACAAATAGCAGGTGACCTTTTTACCCATAAAGTGGATCACCATACCAGAGGCCACCCCTTTAGACCAGAAGAAAATAATTTTTATTTGAAGCAACGTAGGGGGTTCTTCACAGTCAGGACAGTGAGGTTGTGGAATGCACTGCTGGGTGATGTTGTGATGGCTGATTTTGTTAATGCCTTTAAGAATGGCTTGGATGATTTTTTGGACAAACAGAATATCAAAGGCTATTGTGATACTAAACTCTATAGTTAGTATAGATATGGGTATATAGAATTTATGTATAAGTATGGAGGGGTGTGTGTATGGATATTGGGCTTTAATTTGTAGGGGTTGAACTTGATGGACTTTTTCACTGTCTTTTTTCAATACAATTTAACTATTTAACTCTATGTAACAGTCCCCCAACTTGAATATCATTCAAAATCTATGGGACGATTTGGATCAGGCTGTCCATGCTCGGCAGCCTTCAAATTTAACTCAACTGGAGAGATTTTGTATGGACGAATGGTCAAAAATACACCATCCAAAATCCAGACACTCATCAAAGGCTATAGGAGGCTGTTAAATTTGCAAAAGGCTCAACTAAGTATTGATGTAATATCTCTGTTGATGTGCCCAATTTTTTTGATGTGCCAAATTTATGCACCTGTCTAATTTTGTTATTATGCATATCGCATATTTTCTGTTAATCCAATAAATGTTATGTCACTGCTGAAATACTACTGTTTCCATAAGGCATGTTATATATTAAAAGAAAGTTGCTACTTTGAAAGATCAGCCTATGTAAAACAAAACTTTTTCATATGACTGTATATGTGTGTGTGTGTGTGCGCGTGTGTATGTATGTGCGCGCGTGTGTGTGTGTATGTATGTATGTATGTGAGCGTATGTGTGCGCGTATGTGTGCACACGTGTGTATGCGTGTGTGTGTATGCGTGTGTGTGTGTGTGTGTATGCGTGTGTGGAACAGGGATATTCATGTTAGCTGAGATCATGGCCATGGCACAGTTTAAGCACAAAATGGAGTGAGACACCACCTTTAAAAGTTCAATGTAGCTTGGCTGGCTTTTATTTTAAAAAACAATCACAGCTTTAACACATGTTCTTTACAGAAACACAATATTTCCAACACTTGGACGTCACAAGCAAGGAGGTCTTCAGGGGGCATCGAGGTGTAGTTCCACACCTCTTTTAAACTGCAGATGACGTGCAGCCTAATCAGGCTGCTACCTATGGCTGAGCAGCTAAAAACCATAAATTGAGTATGGAACTGAAGGCCTACCCTGCTCTCCTCCATTTACTCCAGGGACCCATTCATTCAGCTTTGTCTGACTGGTACACAAACACAGCCATGCTTGCTGCAACACTATACATATTTCCCTGGAGTTAAAAGTTTTCCAGGTTCAACACTGGTGAAAATTAAACGTAATCCTGATCTTTTCCAGCACTCCTCTTACAATATGTATATATTTATGTGTGTGAGTGCTATTTCTGCCACAGAACTGAAATGGTGATTGCAAGAAATCATTCTAAATAGGCATACAATTTGTATGCACATAATCCATGCAACCTCAGCAACACTGAGCCATGGAAAAGGGATTATTTACAAATTAGAAGAGAAAAAGGCAGCCTTGAGCTATTGCAGTTGGACTCATTTACTCCTTTCCCTAAGCAAAGAGAAAATACAAAAAAGCATATCTTCTGCAATTGTGCAGCTACTTTAACATGTTCTAGCATACTTTATGCTATTATTTTTTTTTTAAATTAAAAACATACAGGCCTAAAACCAATGTACAAGTCCTGAGGTGGTTCCAGTTTAATACATTTATATCCCATTTATATCTACTTAAAGGGGCTATTTATCAAAGGTCAGATTTTAGACTTTTTTTATACCTCTAATGAACGCACAACTCGAATGGTTTCTAATTTAAGAAAAAAAACTCGAATGGAAAAACTTGAATCAGCGAGTTCGTGGTTAACAACCCAAAACTCGAATTGGGTTGTTAACCTGGAAAAACGAATCACTCGGATTGATCAAGTTTTCAGAAAAAAAAAATCAAACATCATGAAGACTATTAGCATCTTCAAATGGTTCAAGGGACCTCTGTCATTGACTGCTACATGACCTCGGCAGGTTTTAGATGGTGTAATTTCAGATTAAAGCTATTTCCAAGGTCGGGGTAGATTAAATGTTGCAAAATTTGAGTTTATTAAAAATTCATGTTTTTAACCTGAAAAATAGATTTTTGACTCCAAAATAACCACAAAAACTCAATTTTTTGTGGAAAACACAACTCGAACTTTAGTAAATCTGGCGCACTCTCGTGTCTTCAACACTAGAGTAAAGGTCTGTTGTAGTTATTACATGTGTGCATATATAAATATTGCTTGAAATATTGATCTGAAACTGTATGTGAACATCTATTAAATTTACCATTATTTCCAGTTTTTTACAGACAGATCTATTTTTATAGCCTCTGTTCTGGGAAAACGTCTGGCTTGTAACTTGGTAATTTTTTAAAATGTTGCCAAATTAGAATTTATTTTTGTTTTGGAAATAGCAACCTTATAATCAGATCATTGCTTCATCCCAATACCATCCCACAGATGCAGAGGGAAGGTTGACCAGTGAAAACTTGCTTATTCTACCAAATATATACATAATATCTGAATATTTTTAATACAAAACAGCTTATTAGCTTGATACTGGAGTAAGCATTTGTTGAAATTACAAAGAACAGAAAAACTACTATTGGGAAAAATAAAACGACGGTACATTTTTGCTACTGCTAGGTCTGCCCATTGTTGCAGCCACCCTTCACAGCACCAAAGACCTTACAGATATCAGTCTCATCATCTGAAAATGTCAATAGTTGTTCGTAATGCTCACTGTATTGAAACTTGTACCAAATACTCAAATCTTCTTTATAAATGGCATCTCAGAAGTTATCCATTCAAATTGTAAGCCCTGCAATTAAAGCCACTTAAGGATTATTTAAAGGGGTGGTTCACATATAAGCAAACTTTAAAATATGTTAAAGAATGGCCACTTTCAAGCAACTTTTTAATTGGTCTTCATTTTCTATAGTTTCTGACTGCACGTAAAAATCAAAAGCTCTATAAGGCTCCACATTTATTGTTATTGCTACCCTAAAAACCAGATTGCTAAAATTGCCAACTGGAGAGCTGCTGAATCAAAAGCTATAATAACAAAAAACACAAATAATAAAAAGTGAAAATCAGTAGCAAATTGTCTCAAAATATCACTCTCTACATCATATTAAAAGTTCTTTACAAGACGACCAACCCCTTTAAGTCCCTCTTGGGATTATCCTGGTTGCAAGATGTAAATGTCCTCCCTTTAAGGAACTGTAGCCGTATCAATTTCTTTCAATGCAATCACAGTTGAACCAGCTGTTTAAGTTTTAAAAATTTGCCAAGGGGTTGTATCCATTGCTATTCCAAGAAACTGGAATCTAGTTCGGGGGGAGGGGGAGGAAAAAGCTTCTATCCTGTAAACGTTTGAATCCAGATAAAATGCTTGAGAAATAAAACAAATCCATTGGCCCTACAAACAAAAAAATCTAGCGTTGGTCCAGTTTCATACTCCAAAAATGCTGCATTTGTTTGTGAAAATATAAATTTCCCTCAAAATGAAGTCAGCAACCAGTAATGTGACTTTTTGCTAATAGTGCCAGTCAATCAGTTAGAGAACACTAGCTGCCAGCATAGCAGCAGAAAGCTGCAAGAGGACACGGCACCTGTCAGGTACCTATGTTTTTCTGCATTATTTATAGCCCATGCTTAACTACCCACCAATGACCGTAAACTAATAACCACCAGAAGAACTTTAGACTGACCAATCACCTACAAGCGTGTGCAGAAAGACACTGACTGATCCCTTTGAGGATTCAGCTGATTCCCCTGCTTATTTGAAAGAATCAGATAGCCAATCAAAACTTTCATGTAACACTACAGAATGTAATATTTCCAATATGACAGCACTGCCAAACTGGGAGAATGGAGACTGCATTTGTATCCAAATAGTTCAGACAAAGCAAATAGCATTTTTGTTATCAATTCAATTACAAAATGTTGTATAGCATTTGTTCAGTATATATTAAACATTCTGCCTAGGCCAGTATATCCCCACCTCTAATAACATAATACTAAAAAAAAAAAATTTTATTTAATCATACAATTAGTATACAAAGCAGGAAATACTCACATCTAAGTGAGTACGTTACCAACTCTAATTCTTTGTCAACTGTTTGGTTGCATATATAGTAGCTAGCTTTGGACCAATTAACATTTACTTACCATGAAGGAACACTGTGGACAGAATTTAAATGTAATGTTCCCAAAAAGCAGTAAAATTCTACCATCATTAGTGAGCAGTCTGCTAGTTTAGCACTCCTGTTTAACATAGGTAAGGAGAAATGGGCTAACCAATAAAAATAGTATATAAAATGTTGTAGCCTGTATCTTTTTAAAAGCATTGATAACGTAGCACTTTTTTCTATTTGCAAATTAGGGATGCACCGAATCCAGGATTCAGTTTGGGATTCGGCCTTTTTCAGCAGGGTTCAGATTCAGCCGAATCCTTGTGCCTTGCCGAACTGAATCCTAATTTGCATATGTATAACTGTGGGGAGGGTGGGCTTTCACATGACTTTTTGTTACAAAACAAGGACGTAAACCAATTTTTTCCACTTTTTCCTTTCCTGCCCCTAATTTGCATATGCAAATTAGGATTCAGATTCGGTTCTGTATTGCCGAATCTTCCAAGATGGATTCGGGGATTCAGCCAAATCCAAAATAGTGGATTCGGTGCATCCCTAATTCAAATATAGAACTACTCTTCCCTCGGAGAGGAACATATAGGGCTGCTTGTAATATATGGACTAGGCCAAAATGTCAACACTTAATTAAAAAACTTTAATTGAATTAAACCAATTGTAATTATTAATTAATTATTCTATACTATTTACCTCCTCTATAAAAAAATAAATAAAATGTTTCTCTTTATCTTAGTACAAGTTCATTATGTCATCTCGATCATAACCCAAATTGAGTAAAATTGCCAGCAGATCAAGGTTTTTTTGTTTTCCTATGACTGCAGTAAGCCTGTATTTGGCATTGCCCTGAGGTCTATGCAATCCTGTTTGAGATGTTACCTTGCCCTATTGAAGCAGTTGTCCTAGGGTACTGCAATCTATAACAGTTGATGTGTTGCATGGGTAGCTGCAATCAGCAGTAGATGGAAAAATAAAAAGTGAGAGCAGCAGCAAAACCCGTTTCATCTCAGCCTATAAAGTGGGCAAGTTGGGAAAATGTCTAGTTTAGACACTCTCCAGAAAAATCCAAGTAGATTTGCTCATTGGATCCTGCTAAGAATCTAAAGAGAATCCTGCTTTTTTGGAGATTTTCTTTTTGACAGCATCTGTCACAGTTTTTGTATAGCAAAGCCATCTACATTACCCATTTAGTGCTAGAGGGGTTAAGCGACGTGCCTAACTTAGAAAATAGCTCCATAAAGGTCGTCAAAATAAAAATCAAATAGATGGAAAAAGGAAATCTGAAGAAAAATTGAGCATGAATTTATAACCATGCAAGGGAAACGCTAATTTATCACTGGGAGCCTTATTAGCATACTGAATGAATAATAAATAAAATATAAGACTTCATTCAAATTTCTAATTAAAGCTGCCTGAGCACAAAACAATAACTGAATAGAGAGCCAAACAACATTTATAAAATGTATCATCTCTCACACAAGCCAAGGAAACATGGGAAATTTATATTAGTTTCCAGTAAGAACTGTGACTTGAAAATTGGCAAGAACTACACAGATATAATCATATTAAACATTTGTTTAGGGGGACCATTACAACAGCAATGGATAGACAGCCAATACAGTAGTAAGGCAAGAAATAATTTCTTTCCTAGAAATTGTAGTACATTATCCAGACACAAACCCAACACAGGCCCACTGTTTCTTAAAAGGGTACGTCACCTTAAAATTTACTTTTAATATTATGCAAAAAGTGCCACTTTGAGGCAGTTTTAGCCTGTTTTTTTTTTGTTTTTTTTAAAGGAGACATATGAAAAACAAAAAATATGCTAGTGAATTTTTGCAAGATTTGCAACATATTGGTCAATGAGCTCCATCTATACTGTAATTATATAAAACTTGAAACAAGCACAGCGTAAAACCAAAGATCATTTTGACCCACTGGGCCTTGGAATTGTTTAATTTGGGGAAGGCAAATATCCTACTGTACATTTTCTCAGCCAGCAAAGAAACACCAAATACAAACCAATAAAGCCACCAGCTTAATGGTAAGTGCTGCAATGTGTACAGATGGTTTTCAGCCCAAAACACACACTAGAGCAACAGCAAAATAATGTTGTAACAGTAGCCAAAGGAGGTGAAAAAAAGGTGTGCCATCAGACATGGCAACACAAACCTTGAGTTCTATCTATATTCTATAGTGAAAATGTTTACTTTAAATCATAACAAAGCAATTTGATATAGACACAGTGACATTTGTATATGTTAGTATAAATGTAACTAAGCTACATTTGCTTATCATTCAGCAAATAATTGTAATATAAACTTTAAATATTAAAAATTCTGTATCAGTGCTAATTCAGACACATGTACAGTGCTGGACTACAACTCCCAGTACACTATAGTGCATACCTCCCAACATTTTGGAAGTAAAAAGAGGGACAAAAAATTTTTTTTCAGCATGTAGCGCAGCAATTTTTGACCACACCCCTTTCTGTGGCCACACCCCCTAATTACCATGTTTGTTTTACAAAATCTGGCAGGTTATGAAAGTTTGAAAATATTTCTCCTTATCTAAACAGTGTTTTGTATCTTATTTGCACCTGTTAGCTGTTCTGGGCTCTCTGCTAAAAGCCAATTAAGTGAGAACTTTCTTTTTCTGGCTGTTCAGTGCAGAGAAAAGAGGGACTTTCCAGTACAAATGAGGGACTGCAGGTTGAGCTGTCAAAAGAGGGACTGTCCCTCCAAAAAAGGGACAGTTGGGAGGTATGCTATACTGTCTTAATAAAGGTAGCAAAAACCAAGGGGTGTGTTTTGTCAGATTAAAACAGAAAAAAACATCTTTAGTAGATACAAGTCCATCCTTGAGGCCCAGACTAAACACATTAGATGAGCCATTTTTCCTGCATTATTGACATAGGTTATGTAGTGTATGCCACACAATCCAATTTTTATTTTAGTCCAAACACACTTTAGTCATTTGCACGGTCAAAATTACATATTGGTTGCACTATAAGAATACAAAAGGATAGAATTAAGTGATTTTATAAGATTTACCATCAAAGTCTGCAAGCCTGGTTATATTTTCTCCAAGTTCTGCAGTTATTGGCAAAGCCTGACGGACCTTCAAATTAGTCTCTCTGAAAAATAATATGCGTGTTATAAGTTATAAGGAAATATTAGGATTAAGTAATAATTATAACAATGGATTAATGTTATTAGGACAAAGTAATAACTCTGCCATGCTTCAATCTTTGTAATGTTATGCATACAGATGTGTCTGTGTTTTTATTTGCCAATTGACCAAGTTAAACATTTAATTTAATTTGCTTAAAGGGGTAGTTCACTTCTAAATTAACTTTTCATTTTATTATTATTGGATGTCCTATTCTTAGCAAACTTTTAGCTGGTTTTACAGTTTTTGAATTATTTGCCTTCCTTGTCTACCTTTATCCAGAGGGGGGCCAAGGACCATGGCAGCCGAAGAACCTGCTGGGTGAGGTTAAAATTTAATGTTATTATCAATCTTTATTTTGTTAAGACCCTCTCCCATTCAAAGTCCAGTCTCTCATTTAATGGACTGCATGCTTGCTATGGTTAAATATGGCTAAATCAGATGAATAATGAAATTCCAAAATTAAGTAGTGCTGAGGGGGTTCTTCACAGTCAGGACAGTGAGGTTGTGGAATGCACTGCCGGGTGATGTTGTGATGGCTGATTCAGTTAATGCCTTTAAGAATGGCTTGGATGATTTTTTGGACAGACATAATATCAAAGGCTATTGTGATACTAAGCTCTATAGTTAGTATGGGTATATAGAATTTAATTAAAAGTAGAGGGGTGTATGTATGGATGCTGGGTTTTCATTTGGAGGGGTTGAACTTGATGGACTTTGTCTTTTTTCAACCCAATTTAACTATGTAACTATGCAACTATGAGCAAAAACCTAAATAATCTGAAAAATAAAGACCAGTGTAAATTGTGACTAACAGTACTCTACATCATACTAAAAACTAATTCAAAAGTTAACTACCCCTTTTAATTTTATAACTTAAACAAGAGAAATTTGGGTTTTTAAGGGCTAGATAAATATCCAAATACATTTAAGGCCAAATAAATGGATAAACTGCACAAAGACAGAGCAGAAATTGACTAAGTCCAGAGCCTGGAAGGACCCAGCACCAAGTGCAACTGATTAGCAGATTTTGTTTGAACAAGAGACAGATATAAATTGGTCAGAAAGGTAAGGGGAGAACTACCAAGCAACATGAATACAATCATAAGAAGGCCATTGCGGACATTCCTAAATGAATAAGGATAAACCCAGAAAAGTTAGTTAGATTTGGATATGGCAACCTGGTAGCCATTAGGAACTTTATATAAAGTTGTCTCCAAACAGTGCTTTTACACAGTGCTTTTTAAACAGGGGTTTAGAGGCTCACAGTATAAAGAATGTCTGGCCTTTTTAAAATTAGGCTTGATACAAGCTTTTTTAAATGAAGTAAGGATGCTCCAATTGCTTTAGAGGAAGTGCAGATTATGTTAAGGTCTGAAGTAAAAAAAAAAGGAGAAAAACAAAAAAGGTGCCATAGAAGTAAGGGAGCAAGGTACATACCAAATATTTCTTCTAAAATAGGGGAAAAGAATTGTGTTGTCTTTTCTAATTAACTCTATTTACAATATGCACAAATAAAAGAATCTTTAATCTGATAAATTGCTTCTCTCAGTAAATCACAGAGCTAAAAATATAGAATTTTCGGATCTTCCAAAGCCATGCCTAATGCTTCCAGTCTTGCCTATACCAACCCTAACTTCCATCCTACCTAGAAGGCTACATTTTAATTATGCTGATATGGGAAACAGGGCTGGCCTGCAAAAACCCATTGGATTAGTTTGTGTGCATGTACATGTGTTTATTGGTGATGCATATAAGCCATTCCATGGTTTGCTTTATTCTACAGTACAAATGTAACCAGTTAAATAGAACTTAACACAACATTACTTGAAGCTAATCCAAAATGATGATTATAGAAATAAATTATACTATAGGAGAAAAGAAGAAAAGTATCCCCGTCTTCTTAATCAGAATAAATACAAAAAGTTATATATTATCACTGTGTGATTTGTTTTCAGTTAAACCATTAGGTCTTGTGATCCAGTATCTATGAGTTCCCCCCTTAATAATTTATCCCACAAAGTACTAGTGCTTAACCTCAATAAATTAGCATTAAATAGGGTAAAACTAAGACACAATTAATTTTCCTTTTAAATATTGTGTATATTTGGTAATTTCTAACTCACACACAATTCATTTAACATTAATTAATGAATTACTAACAACCAGCTAAAACACCAATAAGGATGGTAGAGTGCCACCAATTGCGATCAATTCACATATAAATTACTTAAAATGCAATTATAAATATCTCTGATTCCAAGAAAAGGAAGGAAAAGGAAATTGGTAGAAGTCAGATCCCCTCTTTTTAGTCAATTTTATATATCTGAAGTTAGATCATTCCTTTTTTATAGAAATAAATTATACATTAAATTCACCAGAGAACAGAAAATGGTAACTGCATCAATGTGATTTCTTGAGCCATGCAAGGAATTTTCTTCTAGTCCATTGTAATAGATCTCGAACTTGCTGAAGGAACAAAATGTACTTTGTATAATGTTTGCATGTTTTATAGTAATGCAGTTATGGATTTCTTCAGTATTTCATTTCACTGGCCTTGATTTATGAGAAAAAAAAATAAATCTACAGGCATATTGGCAGAATAGTATTGGGCGAATATGTCCCAATTCCTTCTTGATTTGTTTACCTTAGCTTCTCAAGGTCTTACTGACCAAGTATGAAGTTTCAGTCCAGTATATGCAGCCTTTGTTTTTAGCCCGCAAGCTCCTTAGCTTTCAAACTATGGACGTGCCACTCCCCCCCTCTCTTGGGGGGTCTGGGGTACTGGCTAGTGGGGGTCATTTCTTATTACTGGAATTGACTATATAAACCACACTTATTATTAACACAGGTGCCAATACCTCATACAATGACACCCCGGGAAATTTGTGGCAACAGTTTTGAGGAAATGCCCTTTCCAGCTTCAGCACAATAATGTCCCTATGTACAGAATTGATTTGCTAAGATGGGAGTGGAAAAACTTGATTGACCTGCACAGAATCCTGATCAACCCAAAATAACATTTGCGATATTAACCGGAGAGCCAGGCCTTATTACCAAAGATCAGTGCCCGGCCTCTTATGTATAATGGTATTAAATCCCACCAACAATGTTTCAACATCAAGTGGAAAGATTTCCCAGAAGTATGCAGGAGTAAAGGCAATTTCAGCAGCAAAGAGAGGACCTACAAAAACAGGCAAATTCAGAGGACAGAAATGTTTCATGTAAACATACATATAAAAGGAGATACTCTTTATACACTCTCCAAAAATAATATTATATTTAGAGGAAAGGTATAGTAACAAAAATTCAAGAAAACATTATACCAACATATAAACAAATATCAAAAGATGAAGAGTCAGTTGACTTGTAATAAATCAACTCCATAGCCAACATTTGACATGCAATATAGGAATCAAAAGTACGCTGGGTGTTTTTTTTTTCTCATGCTGAAACATCAACTAAGCATTGTATTTAAAAGAGGGTATATTAAGTGATGGGCCTGTAAATCACATTGCCTGTAGTAATTATTATACAAAGGATTGTGTCATGGATGCCTGCTGCTCCTTGTATTGAGTACAACGTATTTCCCCAGTCTTGAGTGGGTGCAACACTTCAGTTCCTAAATAATAAAGATTTTTATTGTATTTTACATTGCATTACTCTTAATTGGTATCATTAAAGGGGTTGTTCACCTTTGAATTAACTTTTAGTACGATGTAGAGCGTGATATTCTGAGAAAATTTGCAATTGGTTTTAGTTTTTTATCATTTGTTTTTTTTTCTCTATTATTTAGCTTTTTTATTCAGTAATTTCAGCAATCTGGTTGCCAAGGTCCAAATTACCTTAGCAGCCATGCACTGATTTGAATAAGATATGAATAGGAGAGGCCTGAATAGAAAGATGAGTTATAAAAAAAATAGCAATACCAATAAATATGTAGCCTTACAGAGCATTTGTTTTTAGATGGATTCAGTGACCCCCCATTTGGAAGCTTGAAAGAGTCAGAAAAAGAAGACGCATAATTAAAAAACTATACACAATTTAGACCATTTGAAAAGGTATTTAGAATTACCATTCTATAACATACTAAAAGTTAACTTGAAGGTGAACCACTTAGGAAAACAAACTGTGGTTGCCCTTTAGCATTGTTAGGGCTCAGAATAAAATTATGTGAATATGCATTTCTATAGCATATCAATTTGTGTAAAACATGCAACAGACATCTGTTATCACATCTCAAGGAGTACTTGTTAAGAAACCATTGTGGAAATCAGATTGCATATAGATAAGCACAATGATTCTTTTAGCGCTCATTATGGTTCTGGCACACAAAACTATATTAGTTCCCAGGGTTAGAGACAGTAGCTTTGGTTTAATTAAAATCATATCACCATTACAGTTGGTCAGGTGGAAGGAAAAAAAAACACACTTAGGGCTCCATCATGTTAAGCAGAGACAGTGGCAATGGGCCTTTGGTGCTAGGCATTCATAAAATATATAATACAGTTAGCTGTATCTTTAATGTGCATCTCTCCCATGATCATGCAAAAATATAGGGAGCCCAAACCAAAACCTTTTTTTTTTATTCTGCATTATCCCGTTCTCCTACAGATTTATTGTAAATCTACTGAGCAATTTCTCATATTGGCAGATAAATGGATGGTGATTTATATGACGCAGGTCAGCAGGGCATTTTGTACACTATTCAGATGCTGATGTTACAAATACCAGTATCACTTTGCAATCCTTGTTTTTCACTTGTTCTGCATATTTGGTTTTCTGACTGATATTTCCGATAAATGTGCAGTGTTTGACTTTCCCTGTTTATGCTGGCATAGCTCTATGTCTTTTGGATTTTCCACTGTTTATTTATTGATGCTTGCCTTTTGCCCAGCACTAGGTCTATGGAAGATTTTTCAGAGCAGATGGCAGGTTTCTGTAGTTGTTCACAATATAAATATTTGTCAGATCATAACTCTGGTTATGCTGTAAAGTGTTCAAAACATTTCATAATGTAAAATATAGTTATAATAAACCTCATGTAAAAAAAAGTTTCCATTCTTCTAAAATATATAATATATAAGTAAACACTATTTAAAACAGTCAAAGAACCCATGGACTGCTCTGGTTTCCTACAAAACCCAAAATCAATGCAGAAGTAGATGGGTATTTCCTCTCTACTTATTCAGTCAACTGAGCCAAGATTAATGGGTTAAACTTACTTCTATTGCAGAGAACTTTTAACATAAATAATGCTCAAACCTAGGAAAATATTATAGTGCCAATAGACACTAAGGTATTTTCTTCATTAAAATAGCAATAACCTTTTTCCAACCAAATTCTCACTAGGCTCAATCCAAATCATTCTAGCAAGGTAAAAAAAAAATCCCATGAATCTGAGGCAATTTGCTGGTTCTTTGTCTGATTGGATTATCAGTCTGAGAGGTAAAGGGTCAATCAGATTCTACCTACTACATGGTGGCCATAAGGTGAGCTGATGAAAAAGGTGCACTATAATTTTTATACATAAATTCAATATTAAAAGCCAATTGTAGGAAGGAAAAGGAAGGTTTAGTTCTTCATCTTTCTTTGAATGGTAGGTGGAGTATTCCCTCTATCGTAAGGAAACTGACTGCAATACATTGCTGCATGCAACTAGTTATCATGTACCAGCTTTAAAATGTTCTATCACTTTGTCATAGTTCTAAAGGGATTTTGGGAAACAATTCTTATCTGTCAATTTGCGAGACATAATTGCTGGAAATAAAGTAGAAATTCTTACGACGGGGATATAGGGAAATAGATTTAGATCAGTCACTCTATAAAGCAAAGCAAAAAGTTTAATCACAATTGATTAAAAAAAACAGGGGAACTGTCCTCTGATGCTACTTGTTTTAGTAACTTGTCAACTTCTATAGGACAACCCATTCAGGCCAACTGGAAAATTATAACAGCAGGTGAACATTTGGATTGTTTATGTCCAGATCCGCCTATGATTGGTTTTAGTCGGAGCCAACATTTTCAGGATCTCTTGGTGGTTGGGGACCCAGTGAATTGCTATGAGATAATTCAGTGACATCAGTTTGAAAAGTAAACATAATTTCAAGCAACTTCGCAATATACATCAATTAAAAAATTTGCAGAATTTATGATTTTTAATGGTTTGGAACAGTTCCCTAAGCCTAGCCCCCTGCTCTCCTGCTGATCTGTTGGACTACTTTGCTGAGCTGGCTGACTACTGTTACTTTGTATCAACAGCCAGCTGTCCTCAGCCTGCATCCTCCAAACCCCACAATTCACTGCACACGTGATTTCAAACAGGAACAGAACATCATAGTGCAATGCATTGTGGGTTATGTAGTTCCTGCATGCTGTCTGTAAGCTGTGGAGAAGTTGTTACAATTTGTACCATTGTGTTTAGTCCCTACTTCCCTACCAGGATTTCAAACAATGCTGAAAGAGAAGAACTGTTAAACAGCTCTATTTCAGCATAGAAAATGGTATTTACTTAAACTTTTTGAAGAAACAGGTAACTGTGATGGGTATATTAGGGGTTTCTGTGTTATGTGGGCCTCTTTATCAAGCTCCTCTTTAACTTTTTTATATTGATATGTCTTTGTATGGTAATGCATCTTGAAAAAGGGTTTAGACCAGTGCTGTCCAACTGGTGGCCCGCAAGTCCCCCTTGTGTGCCCCCCACATGAAAGTCTGCCTGCTGTGACTGCTTACCTTGTGTACGTTTAAAAGGTATCGCAAAAGAGATAAATTGGCCCCTGCTCCTCAAGTTCAGACTGTAACCTCCTGCATTGTTCACACATGTGAGACCTCTTTTGTTCTCTGGCACATGTACAGCTAAGGTATGGCAAACCGTTTCAGGTGCTTTGGCAACACATTTTTGAGCAACTTAAAGCTTAATTTACAGCTATTTTAAGTCATTTTTGTGGTTCTTTAATAAAGACCAGGTTGTTTGATGCCTTTAGTGCTAAAGCATTTACTGTATATGTACTTAGTGTGTGTGATATGTAACATTCCAAATTTTGGGGCTTTATGTGTGCACCATGTGGAATTGATCAAAAATGTGTCTGCTTCCTGCTAAAATATAATGGGTTGCCCCAAAAACAGAAATATTTGAACTTTAAGGGAAATCTTTCCCAATATTTTGTAAAGTCCTCTATGAAACATGAAATTTGGATTTCTTTGGATGTAAAAAAAACTGCTGTAGCTAGGGAACTTTGTGTCATTGTTAAAATCTGGCTGTCCCTTATGGCAACTAATACTGTACCTGTCAGCCTAAAGACTAATTTTCTCCAATGGGCCTGTAAATTACAAACACAAAAAGGTGTAATTTCCTGTTAAGATCAGGTACTCTAGCCAGGTCACTGAGTAAAAGGATCTTTACCATAATCTGTCAGACTTGAATGTGTGGCCCGAAAACACAGAAAAATTCACTCACTTTCAATTCATCCCTATGGGATTTTTAGAATTGTGTTAATCAATGAGTGAAAGTTCACCGTTTGATAAATACAATTCTAAAAATCTCATATAAATGAATAGAAAGTGAGAATGTTTTGTGGTGAGCTCGAATCTCACATTTTGATAAATCTGCCTGTTTATCAACCATAGGTAAAAACATTATACAATCATGGGCTGTTTGAATGTAGATGACTCTTTGGTGTTACTAGCAATTACTGTGGAGTCCTGCATAGTATGATAGTATTTATAATAATGCTTATTTAGTATATTAAATTGATATGGCAATAGATATGCCCTAATATATATGTACAGGTGCTTTATAATCACAAAGGTTTAAAGTACATGTGTTTACTTACCCATCCAGCTCAGCTGTTTCAACATAGCACAAACCATGTGGCTCACTACTAGAAAGGAGCAGCATATCAGCCTGTAAATCAGAATAAATTATATTGGAAAAACACTTTGTACATTTTTTTTGCTTGTTTCATCGATACAGCAGATTATTAAACATTTGAGCACCGGTGTATGATTAAGCTAGTATGCATCACCAATTAAAAAAGCAGAATACATATGTAATTTATGAGCTGGGTATGACATGCTTTTGAAATAATGACAAATGGCCCTGTTTTATAACAGTAAACATTTGGTGTTAATTTGAAATTACAAAATAAATACGGGCAAGAAAAATCTAGATTGTGTTTACAATTCAGGACCATAGCATACAAACGATTCTGATGAAAAGGAAGGAGAACTGTCGAGGATTGCTTTTCCATTGGGAAGAAAGGGAGAGTTGCACAAGAACAGCAACTAATGATTAAAATTATACCAGTGCACATTTTTGTGCGACAACTGCAGGTCTCATGGAAACACTGCATTGTCATTTGTAAATATAACCTTTTCTGTTATATAAGCAGGAATGCCATCAGAAATAATAGGGCCCTGTAGAAACAGCTAAAAAGGGAAACCCTGTGAGTCTGATAATACATCTGCATTTGTTTGATTTAACAAAGTCCTTGCAAGAGTCAAAATAGAGTGAAGCAACCAATAGCAACATCATTTTTTTAAATTTTATTTACGAGGAGCAACTGTTCAGAATATTGTACAAAAGACAGTATTGCTGAATGTTAAACATTCGGTTCTAAACTTATTTATAAATGTCATTGAAAGCACTCTGTACTTGATGATAACTAAGCTAACAAAAATCCATATATGGCATCAATTTTGTTAAATTATAGTAGCATTAAGGCATGGCGCTTAGAATTATAAAAAACATTTCCAGCTCCCAAGCATGCCAATAGATCCGATAACTGCACAGTATGTATTTCTACCCTTCTGTTCTCTGGTTCTGACGCTTTAAACAATGCAGAAGAAAACAGCTGGTTCTGAGAAATAGCTTGAAGAATCTGAACCAAAGAACAGAAACAGCCAGAGAAAAGGACAAATAACTTCAAAACAATTTAAATTAAGATATATTAGAAAGCATCACAAATTGACATTTTTCTTTGAAAAAACCCAAATAGCTTTTGAATGCACAATAAATACAAAAAAAAAGTTGAAACAGACTTGTTAAAACTATTCAGTTAAAGTAGAATTCAACCCTGTAGAAAAAGACCCGTACCCCCACCCCACGTAGACCCTCCCACCCCCCGGGGAAATACCCCATACTTTTTACTTACCCCTCCTTGCAGATTCTGGCAGCGAACTTCATGGCATCCATCTTTCAGGTCCTCGGTAAGCTGACTGGGAGATCGGTATGTCGGCACATGCGCAGTTGGAGCAGTTTGCCAGTTTACAACTGTGCATGCACCGAAATTGACGATCTCCCAGTCAGCTTACCGAAGACCCAGAAGATGGATGCCGTGAAGTCCGCTGCCAGAATCTGTGACGAGGGGTAATTATAAAGTATGGGGTATTTCCCCGAGGGAGGGGGTTTAGCCTGGGGGGAGAAGGGAGGGGGGGTCTACGCAGGGGTGGGGGAGTATGGGGTTTTTTTCTACAGGGTTTCCTTCTCCTTTAAAGGAGTAGTTCACCTTAAAATTAACTTTTATTATGACAGACATTCTGAGTCAATTAGTTTTTTTCTTTTTCTGGAATTTCAGCAGCTACCTGGTTGCTAGGGTCTGGCTTCCTTAGCAACGAGGCAGTGGTTTGAATGAGAGACTAAAATACTGAGGGAGAGGGACTGGATAGAAAGAGATAAAAAGTAACAACAACTGCTCACAGAGCAATAGCCTTTTGGCTGCATTTGAAAGTAGGAAAGATGTAGAAGAGGATGGCAAAAAAATTGAAAACCTATAAAAAATAAATAATGAAGACTAAATGCAAAGTTAATAGGACAATTTATAACATACTAAACCTTAAGTTAAAAGTAGGGAAGCACCAAATCCATATTTTGGTTTGGCGTTTGGCCAGGATTCGGCCTTTTTCAGCAGGATTCGGATTCAGCCTTTTTCAGCAGGATTCAGCCAAAACCTTGTGACTGGCTGAAAAAATCCTTACAATCATGCGACTTTTCACAAAACAAGAAAGTTCTCCTTTTCCCTCCATGATTTGCATATGCAAATTGGGGTTCAGATTTGGTTTGGTATTCAGCCAAATCTTTCTCATAGGATTTGGGGAGTCTCAGGCCAAACCCAAAATAGCGGATTCAGTGCATCCCAATGTTAAAGTGAACCACACCTTTAACAATGCATGAATATAAAATATTTTTGTCAAGATCCCATTCTACTATTAACATAATCATTAGTCAACACAACTTTGATTAATGTAAAGTTTGATAAACATAAATTTAAAAAGTTATGATACAGTTAAAGGGGTGGTTGACCTTTAAGTTAACTTTTAGTACGTTATAGAATGGCCAATTCTAAGTGAATTTCACTTTGTCTTCAGAATTGTTTATAGCTGCTTAATTATTTGCCTTCTTTCCTGCTTTCAAATGGGAGTAAATGACCCCATCTAAAAACCAATGCTCTATTAGGCATTGTTATTGCTACTTTTTATCATCTTTCTATTCAGGCCCTCTCCTATTCATATACTAGTCTCTTATTCAAATCAATGCATGGCTGCTTGGGAAATTTGGATTCTAGCAACCAAATTGTAAATTGGAGAGCTGCTGAATAAAAAGCTAAATAACTCAAAAACCACAAATAATAATAATAAAAAAGAAAACCAACTGCAAACTGTCTCAGAATCACACAAAGTTAACTCAAAGGTGAACAACCCCTATAATGTATTGACTATAACTTCTGATAAAATGTAATGCTACCTTGTTATTATAAAAACATTGGTGCGATTCCTTTTGAATATCAGTTAATACAGTATCTATGTAAATAATTTCATCTTTATAATAGATAAGCATAAGCTACAAATATGGATTCCATTGATGGGCCTTTTCCAGTACATAATTAACATGATTAAGGATG
The DNA here is from genome assembly GCA_038501925.1 of Xenopus petersii. NCBI lineage: Eukaryota > Metazoa > Chordata > Amphibia > Anura > Pipidae > Xenopus > Xenopus petersii. The sequence continues at coordinate 107,966,978 of CM076676.1, forward strand.
AGTTGAATTTGCCATCTGCTGGGGTCAATGTTATTTATGTAGTGCAACTAAACACATCAGTTAATATTTCCCGTAAAGTGGACCTGTCACCCAGACACAAAAAGCCGTATAATAAAAGTCCTTTTCAAATTAAACATGAAATAAAATTTCTATTTTTAATTAAAGCATTCATAGCTGTTGTAAACTCATTTAAACATCTCAGCTGTCAATCAAATATTGTCTGCCCCTCCTCTACGCACTGGGGATAGAGTCGGGGCAGACAATTACTTTCACTTTCCATTCAGCACTTCCTAGAAATCGATGCTCTACCCACATTCCCCCGTTCTCTTCACCGTTTAATTGTGTAGCCAGGACATGGGGATGGACATCTGGTCCCTCATTCTGGTGCACAAACAAGATTCTGAAATGATGCAAGGCTTGCCTTAATAACAGTGTCCACAAAATGGCTCCTGCCTGCTTGTTGTAATAATGAATTCCCAGACTGGAGGAAACAAGATTCAAATAATTTATATAGTGTAATTAAAGTTGATTTTGCTTGACTGATTTGATAAAATAGGATTATGAATATTTTTTTTGGGTGACGGGTCCCCTTTAAAAAGAAAAATCAATCCAAACCTGCCTAGGTACATATAGCTAGTATTTACTGATGCAAACTCTGAAAAAATAATAAATTGTGAAAAGATACGCACAACCACAAACTGATTGTTTTCCAGCTTTATGATGTCGCCCGCTCTTACATTCATCCACTTCTCATTCTGCAATCTGCAAAAGAGGGAAAAAAAAAAAAAACAGACTTTATGCTTCTTTTTCCAAAATTCCATTTGTCAATTACAACCAGCTTGAAGCATCAGTAAATCTATTGCACTGGAGCACAAGTAGAGTGCTTACACACACACACACACACACACACACACACACACACTACCACAGAAAATCTATTGAGGGCGCAAAGTGCAAATGAGGATGAATGACTTTTCTGTACAGCTATACACACAATTTGCTTAGGAATAATTTCAAAATAGGATCAGCTTCGATTTATGGAAGAGGGAAAAAAAAGGAGTTAAAAGGATATTTTCCCCATAATTTCCAAAACATTTCTGACATCTCACAACCCTGTGCACTGATTAATGTTCATTTACAAAAAGCCATCTGAGCTTTAGAATGATTTAAACATATTGTATGATGTGCGGGGAAGGATTTATTATCCTTGCTTTATGAATTATGTACACTCCTTAATTAACAACACTAGTTTCTGCAAAACCTATTCTTAGGCCCTCGAGATGTTTTAGTTAAAATATGCCTTGTTTATATGTACAATTTAGCTACCATTTATTTTCCATTAAACAGATAATCCAGGGCAGACATCGGGGTAGACACCCTCTCCCTCCTCCCCCCTAGCCTACCTGCCCCCTGGGCAAATGCCACTAATTTTTTTATTCACCCCTCCTTGCAGATTCTGGCCTCGGAGTTCACGGCAGCGATCTTCTTCTCTGGTAATCTTCGTGTCTTTACGGCATTTTTGGCGCATGCGCAGTTGAAGTAAATTTCCGGTCCCAAACAACTGCGCATGCTCTGAAAGTCATGAAAATTTCCAAATAATATAATCGTGAAGTTCAGCACTGGTTCGGGACCGGAAACTTACTCCAACTGCGCATGCACCAAAACTTCTGAAAAAGACAGAAGAAAGAAGATGGCTACTGTGAACTCAGAGGCCAGAATCTGCACAGAGGGGTGAGTAAAAAATTAGGGGCATTTGCCTGGGGGCAGGTAGGCTGGGGGGGGAAGGAGGGAGGGGTGTCTACCCAGGGTAGGGTTTTTTATTACAGGTTGAATTCTCCTTTAATGTTGCAATTGTGCTGGGCCCCAGAGGGAGAAGCAGATACATGATTGTGTCCCTAAAAAAGACTGCATTAAAATAAAAGTACAATGGAAGTTTCTTGGGAGACAAAGTGCAGGCCAGGATACTGAACTTTGCACCACAGATACCCAGATAGAGAAGAAACAAAGAATGTTTTAAGTCTGCCAACCATACCCTTATGAAAAACAGTATTTTGAAATGAAGACTTTCAATTTATTCTATCTTACCAGCTAGCCTGCTCAACTCTTCTAAAATGTGCCAAATCAAAGTGCATAAATCAGCAAGGAAGCACAACAAATATGAAATTCTGTTTAATAAAAGTGAAAGTCAATGTTTTGAATACTCCTATTGATTATGAAAAATGTTTCCATAGAAAAATCAAGAACCTCCAAAAACTTAAAGGGATACTGTCATGGGAAAAAAAATCCATTTCTCAAAAGAGCAAACATCTGACATGGGGCTAGACATTTTGTCAATTTCCCAGCTGCTCCTGGTCATGTGACGTGCCTGTACTTTAGGAGAGAAATGCTTTCTGGCAGGCTGCTGTTTTTCCTTCTCAATGTAACTGAATGTGTCTCAGTGGGACATGGGTTTTTACTATTGAGTGCTGTTCTTAGATCTACCAGGCAGCTGTTATCTTGTGGGGGGGGAAAGGGAGGGGGTGATATCACTCCAACTTGCAGTACAGCAGTAAAGAGTGATTGACGTTTATCAGAGCACAAGTCACATGACTTGGGGCAGCTGGGAAATTGACAATATGTCTAGCCCCATGTCAGATTTCGAAATTGAATATAAAAAAAATTCTGTTTGCTCTTTTGAGAAATGGATTTCAGTGCAGAAGTCTGCTGGAACAACACTATTAACTGATTCATTTTGGAAAAAAAAAATTTCCCATGACAGTATCCCTTTAACATCAGCTGCTCTCATTTAATTTTTTCGGTCAACTCCCTCCCCAGATGAGAACAGCTGACACCTGACACCAGCCATTAAAATTGCTACAGTTAGGAGAAACAGGTCTGATTTGTAGGATGACAATCGATGCTTCCAGCTCATAGTTTTGCACTAACCAGGACCAAACAGGAAGAAGGTATCCGGGTGAGGATACCTCTTTAGGGCAATCATGGCTGCACCCACATATATAAACACAAATAAACAGATAAATTGTTTGGCAGTACACAGATTTTTTTATGCAACCAAAACTTTCCTCCAAGCCAGGAATTAAAAAAAAAAAAAAAAAAAAAAAAAAAGCACCTGCTCTTCTGGGAGCAACATCCAAGGGATTGGTGAGCAACATGTTGCCAGAGTCGTGCCAAGCCAACCGGGCGCCCTAGGCAACCTGCCCAGCCATCGTGCTCCCCCTCGACTAATACTTCATGCGCATGTGCAAAGCACGCGTCTGCGCAGAGCATGGGAGGGGGCGCTGGAGGGGAGAGTGTACCGGAGGAGAGGGAGACGGGGAAAGCAGAGAACATGACTAGAGGTAGGCAGAAGACAGGTACCTGCCCAGTTTTTGTTGCGCCCTAGGCAGGTGCCTCGTCTGCCTACCCCTAGTAATGTTCCTAGTTCCGGCTCTGATGTTGCTCATGAGCCACTGGTTGGGAAACACTACACTAGAGAAATGTGACATTACGCATGCCGGCAGACAACACACTGTTCCAAAAATGGAATTATAGTCCCAGTATCTGAAAGGTTCATAGTAAAGGCAATAACATATTTCGTCATTCATGTCAATGGCAATCATCTAGAACCAAAGTTCAACAGTAAGTCAGATGACTGTTGCTGGAAAGTCCAGAATTCCACCTTTTCATGCGACAACTGAAAATTCTGACAATTTCCAATTAAAATGAATGAGGGGGTAATCTGCAGCATTACTCAGCTGCCAAATGATGTGGAAATTGCTTGGGCAACCAAAACTTGAATTACCCGGTTTGCCACTGCTCTAAAATAACATGATGACAGAAATATTATTTATGAAAAGCATTTAAGCAATGCATTGCAGAAATCAAGATTCACATTACTGAAGAATTAAAGTATGTGTGAGTTCCACAGCAGGCAACTCTCCATCCATATATAAATCAATGGCTTGATGTAGACAAAATAAGTATATTTGGAGGCAGATTGGGAGTGGACATGTAAACCAAAGTGTAGGATACCTTTTATGGACAGTTCAATTGCTAGTTATTGAGCTAAGCTTATGAGACCACACATAGCCTTCCAATCAGTTCCCCACATCATTTACATTGGGCATATTGGGCTTGGATTAATTACTCTTTTGTGCAGTAAATCATTCTGTCTTTGTCAAGCATATTTACTTTTTTATTATTATTATTATCTTTCTACTTCTTTTTAAAGGTTAGTTTTGAATTTGGTAAGCCCAAACTCAACAAAAACATAAAAGGTCAAGGTTATAAATCAATCTGGCATGAGAATGTCATTTGAACAATGCAAGTGGCTGAGGAAAGAAATTATTTAAAAGATACTCTGTAGCAGTGGAATAAGTGTAGTAAAGAAAGTGAATTTGTATTTAATTTCTGCAGAGAGAAAGCTAGCAAATAAGTTAATACATGCATAAATTGAATGGTAGTTTATTGTTCATAGAACCTAAACCTAGTAGAGCAAGCTTCCTATAACTTTCACACAGAGAATATGCATTTATGTTTTGGAGATATGGAGAAAAGCCATATAAACAAGGAGAATACACAAACACCTTGAAAAAATGCCCAGTTTGCAAAGAAAGAAACTGATCTTAAAAACTATATCCATCCCCCAAACAATGTATAAAAAAGATATTGCATAAAACAGCTAATATGTAAAAATCTACTTCATGTAAATGAACCATTATCATAATAATATACTTTTTTAGTAGTATGTGCCATTGGGTAATCATAAATACAAAATTGCCATTTTAAAAAATAAGGGCCACCCCCTGATATCGTAAGATTCACTGTGCACACATACAAACCACATGTAAGGTCACATGAGCCAATTAACAGACAGTTCTGCCTTTTGCTTCCTCACTTCTTCCTGTTACAGTTAGTGTTGTAGTGTTTCTGGTCAGGTGATCTCTGAGGCAGCACAGATAGAGTCACGAAATGGTGGTTCAAGGCAAGAGATGTAAAAGGGCAATATTTATGTAAATATATATTCCAGTTTGGTAAGATTCTTTAATATGTCATTCAATTTGATATAAATCTGTTGCTTAAGTATTCATTTTGGGGGTATAGTTTTCCTTTAAGTTGCAAGTCAGCAAATCTAACCACTGAGCCTCTGTTTTGCCATACCTGAAGACCCAAGCTGCAAACAGAAATACTGCCCAAAAGGCCAAACAATTAAAATCAGTGCATAATACATAATACAGTGTCCATGTATGGCTAAACTTAATTGAAGGGCACTATTGTAAGCATTCCTCTACTGAACTAGCAAATAGCAGAGGACCACAGCTTGAAATGATAAATTTAAATCAGCTCTATTATACTGTATAGCCCATCAAATCTACCCTGTTTAATATCAAAGAAAAGGTAAGTTTCTCATCTCATATTGCCAACATTAAAAACCATACCATTTTACTTATAACTGAATTGCATTATGTTAGCTCTGTGTGAATCTACACTAACTACAGAATTCCATACAAAAATCCAGACGACTAGAAAAGAATGTCATAAATAGATGTTTCCCCTCCAACTCTAAAAAGAATCCCAAAATGACATGCTAGGTTTATTCATACATGCCAGGAAAATTACAGCTTGGATTCTTTGTACAACATTTGATAATGTCAAGCATTGCCTCAAGGTTTATTTTGCTTGGTCAACAATATCTTGCTTGGACGATGTTTTGTAGGCGTTTTAAGTATAACTTAGAAGCCACACATCTTGAAAATGCAACGGACACCAAAAGAACCATGTGTAGACTATAGATAAATCTCCATGTTGAATGTATCAAGCATACCATTTCCTTACAACTGTTAAAATGCTTGATAACATTTTATAAAACACAATTGCCAAACAACTTGCTCATTATAACACAAGCAAACATTTGAAAAATTCTTTGAATATGCACGGATTTAGGAATTTGGACATGACCTAAAGCAAGGTAAGCAATTAGGAGACCTGTAGCTTGTACTGGATTACTGCAGACCATTGTCTGAACAAGGGTAAAATAACCTTTTAGATTATTTTGGGCAGGGCCCTCTTTACCAGTATGTAACTTTGTGCATTACATATCGATTGATATGTTAATTGTGTGAATAATTTGCAGTGAACATACAGAAAGCGCATTATCTACCCTTCCACAAAGTATGCAAACCCTTCTCTACACATACATACTGACAAACACGCCAGATTTTCTGAAGGAAGGACTAAATCGGCATGCAATTTTAGAGTAGGTAAGCAGTCTGGTTACAAGTTTCCTTATCACTTCCCATTAAACTCCTGTAGTTTTATCCATACAAAAGCTAGCAGACCGATTTGCTGTGTGGTGTAACATCACTGGTGAAGTGGTCAGCCATAGAAGCCTATAAATGGACCATTCCATAGCAGGGACAATTCAAGCCTACAGCCGACAACTGTTGGGCAACCCTTGCCAAATTACACATTTAGCACATCATATATACTGTTCGATTACTGCGTGTCAAGAAAAAGAGGTCACTGTTCAGGTGTGCCAGTTTCTTCCATCAGTTCTTTAGTTCCATATAGGTGCAGTACATTGCGGTAACTTCTCTTTCCATAGTTTTAAGATGTTATACAGTGTTAGCCATTGCAAGCTTTCGGAGCACACTGTGTTTCCATAGCAAATATACCAGTTTTACTAGTGGAGGGCAGCAGTAAATGATATTGTCAGTCCTTTAAAATACTTTTTTGGTGTTTCTGTTCCTTTATCAACTGGCAAGGTTTTTTTTTTCCATCAAATACTGCTTTCCATTAAAAGCAGGGAGTCATATTGCTGCCAGGCGACCTTCATTTTCATTTCTGAAAAAAAAAAAGTTGACAAAGCTACAAGCAGCAAGGCCAAAACAATATACATAAATACACAAGAGCCATGATATTCCACTGATTGAAAGGGAATCATGTTTGTTTATCTCTGTGCTCTCTGAGGGAAGTTCTACATCCTACAGAGTGATGCACCCTGTTCCTCACCTTGTTCTATTGTGAAGTTATGAATTCTTAGGCTTGGCTTCCCTGTTCTTTACATGATGGGTGGTGCTTTGAAGTTTATAAATCCATATTTATGAAGATAATTTAGCTAGAGGACCCTGGCATTTAGCAAAACACTTTCTATGATGCCAAAGAACTATGCATGATATTAAAGGGATCCTGTCATCGGAAAACATGTTTTTTTTCAAAACGCTTCAGTTAATAGTGCTACTCCAGCAGAATTCTGCACTGAAATCCATTTCTCAAAAGAGCAACCAGATTTTTTTATATTCAATTTTGAAATCTGACATGGGGCTAGACGTTGTCAATTTCCCAGCTGCCCCAGGTCATGTGACTTGTGCCTGCACTTTAGGAGAGAAATGTTTTCTGGCAGGCTGCTGTTTTTCCTTCTCAATATAACTGAATGTGTCTCAGTGAGACATAGGTTTTTACTATTGAGTGTTGTTCTTAGATCTACCAGGCAGCTGTTATCTTGTGTTAGGGAGCTGTTATCTTGTTACCTTCCCATTGTTCTTTTGTTTGGCTGCTGGGGGGAAAAGGGAGGGGGGTGATATCACTCTTGCAGTACAGCAGTAAAGAATGATTGAAGTTTATCAGAGCACAGGTCACATGACTTGGGGCAGTTGGGAAATTGACAATATGTCTAGCCCCATGTCAGATTTCAAAATTGAATATAAAAAAATCTGTTTGCTCTTTTGAGAAATGGATTTCACTGCAGAATTCTGCTGGATCAGCACTATTTACCGATTCATTTTGAAAAAAAAATGTTTTCCCATGACAGTATCCCTTTAAAGTTAACAAAGCTTCAAGTTTGCTGGTAGCACTGATAGCTTTCCCTTTAAGCTGCTTTTATTAGCTTCAAAATGTGTCCACGCAGAGAAGATTTGAAGCATCTGGCATGTGCAAAGCAGTCAAAAGGATTTGCTAAGAACTGCTGCTAACAAACTTTTCAAAGCCAAGGATTTATTTGGTTTATACATGTCACAATATACCAGTTAAGGATCAGATCTGCAAGGAAACAGAAAGGGCAGAGTGCTGCAGAGATAGATGATAATTATTGCAGACTCAATATGCCTCTTGTAAACAGTCACCAAAATAGCAAATCTGGCTTTTGGATTTAATGCAGAGGGATTAAATAATGCACCCAGAATCATATAGAACTTTAAAATGTCTATTTAAGGTGAAGCACTTTTGAATATGGTATTAACAAAGTAATGATGGTTTAAAACTTCAAATAATCTTCCTGGTTTATTTTAAGGCTATATATATATATGTGTGTATATATATATATATATATATATATATATATATATATATATATATATATATATATATATATATATATATCTATCTATATATCTATGTATATTATTATATGCACATCTATAGACACCATTTATAAATTACATTAAGGTTAAATTTATAAATTACCTTCGGGTTAAATGAACATATAATACATACACAAAATGTTTCTAGGAGTAATCTTATAATCTTGCAATTTATTTAATGCAAATTTGATAAATTACATTAGAGTTAAATGTATAAGCAGGCCATTTAAAGTTATTTCAGGCAAAACAGTGTCAGACAGTTGCACACCCTTTGGTTTTCCTTTTCTTGTACGTATTTGTTACTATGAAAAATGCCAAGTTATACACAACATGAAACGGCATATCAATAAATTGCTAACTTCTAAAGGAATCCAGCCTCTATCACACTGCACCTCCAGCAAAGCTGAGATTTCAATCGTGATAAATGTTCCCATTTATAGGGCTGTCCAGCTAGAGGGCAGAGGCTGGATGTGGCCATCCAAAATAATGTTTACACCCCACATGCCAAAGATCTCCCTGGATGTCTTTGTATGGCATTGTTGTTTTATAATAATCAGGCCCCCAAACATCTGAAATAGTGGGTAATTGGCCCACAGTTTGGAAAAACTTGGACAGCACTGTTTTAAATAAATGCTTTTTTGGGTTAGTGAAAGATGATGTGTGGTCCAGTTGTTCATCTGTCAGTTTCAGATGACTGGAGCCAGCCTAATATTAACAACTTGATATTCTGTTTTATAAACGAATGTGATGTAAGTATCCCTATACCAGGAAGGGTGTTTCTGCTAAAATTGGATTAAGAATGCTAGAAATCAGAATTACCAACGGATCAGGTTTTGGATAGCCCAGAAAGAACACTGTTCATAATTCCATGGATCAGTGCATATTTTTTTCCAATCACTGAATCTAAATGAAAAGCAATTTCTCTTTTTTGGTCTGTTTTCTAATCTAAAGAAACAGTCGGCGAAGGTCAGCACGACCTGTCCTGCAGTAACGCAAGATTGAGAAAAAACATAGGTCTTTTCTCATTTCTTATTTTCTTCTACAAAATGTAGCCAAGCTGCACTGGCATTATAAGACTTTGTGATAAAGGTAAATGATGCCTGAATGCACCCCTTTTAGAGAGCCAGTCTGGAATTTTTTTTTGAAAAGGAAAAAAAAAAAAGTCTACCTTTACACAAGCACGGACCTTCTTTTACACAAGAACATCCTCATTCTCTTTAAAGATATAAATAAAATAAAGGTTTTTTTATTTTTAGTATGAGGTATTGAATCAAACTCAGTTTTGCTATTTCATGTAGCTTGAAGTTATTCTATTGAGGGCAAAGAACAAAACTTTCTGCAAATTAACGGAGGTTAGCTAAACTTGCAAAAATGTTCTGTTTTTCCCCTACTTAGCTCCCCTAATCCAGGGGTGGGATGCCAGTCTCTTTCAGGAGATGTTAATCTACTATATATCACTAACTTTTCCTTTTGCTGTATAGATCTGCTGCTACATGTCTTGCCATCAACTTCTTGTTACCTGTAGTGCAAAAGGGCAGTAAGCTGTTTCAACTCAAAATGGCAGGAATATCTGGTCCTAGTTCAATTTAAAATCATTCTGCACATCCCAATCTGAAGGTTTAAAGCACATGCCTTATCAACAAATATAATATGCTCTAAAATGTACAAAGAAACGTAAAATACCCTGTATTGGAAGAGGAAAAATAGTATTGACATACAAAAGACACTTTATTAGGAAAGGTTGAGGTTTAAAACTGAGAAACGAAGTAACACCCCACCATCACATAAACACACCATTGGCAATCCACAACACGTATGTAATTAATGGACTCATCTATTTCATTCTGGCAAAACGTTTTGTTTTTAAATTTTGAGAAGGCTTGAAGTCCATATGGTCACCAGATATTCTCTATGACTGCACTCGGGAACTTCACAATACGAACAGTTCATTTTCAACATCAGTTAAATAATTAGCTGGAATTCCAAGCTAATAATTACCAAGGTAAAAAGAATGAGACCAACTTTAATCGGACACAATTTGTGCCATATTTGTGCCATATCTGTCCTGGGGTAATAAGAAGTGAAAAGTTCAGAGATGTTAAATTAAATACACAAAGCAAATCTCCACTCTGAAAACATTTATGTTGCAGCTTTGGGAATTTAATAAAAGCGGTTAATGTAAAAATTAATCACAATGTGAAAAAGGTTTTCTTTGTGTGAACAATTTTTAAGTATACTGTAAACCTTAGCTGCATATTGCTTCATCTGCCAGTGGGGAAATAAAGATTGTGCATTTTATAGTTTATGCACGTAACATGTTTACTCAAATTTATATGTAAAAGGAAAAAAAAATAAGTTACCTTAAAGTAGGCCTTAAACAATGTGTTGCGTGCTACTACAATGTGTTCTAAGATTTGTTTTTTTTCCTTTTATAACTTTTATTACATTTCCCCATGTGTTTATATACAATGCAATATAGCAAACAATCTATGATGGCACATACATTAGTCAAAGCATAAGCAGAAATAAATATTTTAACATGAAACTGACACGGTCCTATAAAAATCAATAGGAATGTGCCAGTATTACTAGAAAGGTAGAGGCACAATACACTTTCTGTACATGAGAGCTCCCAATAGCAGTCCAGCGAGACTCATCATAGCCAAGATGGCACGATTCGTCAAAAAGCTGCAGTCTTGTTTTCATCTACACTCCATCCTATGGAGGGATTGTATTACCTGAAGCGCAACAGAAGTAAGCAGTGGTCTCTTCAGATACAATGACAATAGGTGGCTTGGGGCACTTCTGTACAAATAGAATATCAAGCCTTTACTTGTCTAGCAATACTGACATAATCCTATCCATATTCAGTGTAAGTATTCCTTTAACAGAACATAACATGTATAAAATGTAAAAAAATGCAGACAACGGTCACATGGACAGAGAACAGACATATGCTTTCTTAATAAACTTAATTTATCCAAGAACAGTAATGCTTCTCAACTGCAACATCCTTGTTGAAAAGCAAATAATATCCTGCTCAGCCCAGTCCATACATCGACCCCACAATAGGCCACAAATAACACACTTATAATTTTATATTAAACATGTACATTTTTTAGCACCAGAAGCCTGGGCTCCTAGTACTTTAGGAATACTATAGCAAGGAAGGCAGTGTGGCAGATGCAATTTGCACACTGCCTTGTTGTATTGCCACAGGTATCTGCACAGTTTCAGAGCTCAGAGACCTATGACTTTGCCCACTGAATATTCAAGAGGTCACATAAGCATCCCTCCTCTCAATGACTAACATTGGCATTATTTGCAAGTTAGAAAGCAGCAGGGTACGCAGGCCGCAGCAGGGCAAGCAGGTTGCAGCAGGGCACTGCACTAAGGGCAGAACAAGCTTGCAACCACTAACCCAGATTGTCTTGTTCCAGTTTCTTTTTTCCAGCCAAGTTAGACATTAAATGCATCCATTCAGAGGAAAGCACTTCCAGCAAGGCCTCAAAAATGTTGTATAAAAACGGACAGATTGGAAGAGCTACAGAATGCAAGCTAAAAACTTAGAAAGTAATACAACACAGTACATGAAGGAATGTTACATACTGAAAACAGATGTGGGAATAAAGAGTTTTAACCATATGAAAGGTAAGTAACTATTCTTTTTTTCCAGTCCATAGTCATTTGCTACAAAGAACCATGTGATGCGGGATAAGAATACTAGAAGAAAAAAGAGCTGAACTACGGTTTAAGGTCACTGGGAGATGGAGAATGGGACCCCTTTAGCCACATCCAAAGTCACAGGCAACTGAGAGCGTGGGGTTCATGGTATGTCATCATATCTACCAAAATTGTGTTTAATATAGGTAAATACCTCTACAGGGGCTAATAAAGGGTTATCTTTCATTGTACATGTGTGGGGAAAAACAAAAAACTACGAAGATGCCCCCTATTTTGAAAAGTAGCATATTCAGTACTGCTTGACTGACTAAAGCCAGAATTGCATATATTACAACTAGAAAGACAGCCAATACATAGGTAATACGTGGTCATTTTGTGCTTTGTTGCTCTTCTCAAGTGCACCTGTTGCAGACATATTATAAAATCATGTTTTATGTTTTTTGGAAGCGCCACCTGGCAAGCTAGTAGGCTCAATATGCATCATGGGCATATAACTCCAACTCCCAAGCATACACGCTCTAGCTCCCCCCACCCCAAGACCTGGAGTGGGGCAACTCATGTCCATCTTGAAAGAAGAAACTGTTCTGCATACAAAGGTTTGGCTACAAATATTGTGTGAATCTGTGCACAGTTGGTTTCACAATATATGAAAATCTCATTTCAAACTAACAAGCCCTAAAAGTCACAAAGCTAGATGAGAGAGAGAAATTTATATTAATCTGGTACTGATTTAAGGTGAGATCCTTTCTCAAGCTTTTTTTGCCAAATGAAACGCTACGATTTCCTGATTTATCAAGGCTTCTATTGCAACATGCTATAAGGTTCCCTTTTTTTTTTTTTGACTGGGCAAAGCAGGCTTCAGACACATTTATTTGAAGCTTACCAGGAAAAACAGAACAGAATACTTTCTGACCTTGGTCACGGACCAAACATTTTTCTGCTTGAGGGGAAAAAAAGTCAGGTATTACAAGCAATGAATCTCTCCTGCAGTTTAAAAGTGATCTGAAGAGAGGAAGATGAGGAATAAATCTGCAGAAAAGCTACTTATATTAATGGGCCAAGTCTCCCTTAATAAACAGCAAACAGCAGATGTGAGAAGCACAGATACATTCTGCTACAGCACAATATGCACAAGGCCTCCAACCTGACGTTAGGCTACATTTTAAATGAATGTAAGTAGTTTTTGTTTTTTTGCACAAGATACAGAAAAAGCCCTGAGGTGAAATTCAGAGGTTATTTCAACCACACTGAAAAACTGTATGTGAAGCCAGAATCACTCAGATATAATACAGTGGCCAAAAGAAAATGGTAAGTTTAGCAGCCTACATTAAAATTTGTCTCAATACAAGCCAAAACTAGCATTGGCCAATGCCCCCACTATTTGTAACTGCCGCTCCCCCACCTTTGTCTATGTGAGACCACACAAAACTACCCTTTTGAAAACATATTTTTTAAAAACTTGAGTAAAATGATCTAATCAATAAAGGTAAAGATGTCTAAATAATGGAAGTCTATCTTAAGACTACATTGATCATAACTTTCCATGTAAAATTAATAAAACGATTCTATGGTCTTTTAGACAAAGTTTGTGGAGTGACAGCTGTCTCTTCAAAAGATCTACCACCCTGTGGAGATGGTGAACTGCAGAGAAAATAATGTATGGAGTACAGTGAAATATAATCCAACATGGAAATATCTGGTTTAATCCACTCATCATGCTTCAGTAAAAAGACATTAAATTTGTCCAGATCTATACATGATTCATAAACATGAAGTACCACAATCACAGATACTTGGGGGGAAAGGTAGAGGGTTTTTTTCTCTGGCAATATTACACTTTTAGAGCTTCTTTTCCAGACATTTAAGAAAACCGGTTTTCCCCTGCACCATTACGATACCAACTGCTGTGATAAGCCGACATTCAAGAATCTATTTTGTGAGTAGATCCGATGTTTCCTTAACCCCTGTAAAGAAGCACGATACACTATATTTAGTTATCTTTTATTTAGGTACCAGAAATTAACCTTTTCAATCGTGAGCGCACCGATCTTTAATAACTTTCTGTTTCACTTCATGGATGAGTGAATCCACATTTACCTCCGGTGCTGCCAATTATTCCCTTGATTAGACTCTGTGCAGAACTCTAACTTAACCCGTGTTCAAATTTAAACTGGCCTGCAGTATTCGCCTGTGACGCTATCCAAACAGTTTTATATAGCAAGTATATAGTATAGGCTTATACTCGAGTCAATATGTATTCCCAGTTTTCCTAAGTAAAATTAGGTACCTCGGGTCGGTATATATTTTTTGTACAATGTCTGGAATGACATTCATATATACTGTCATGATGCATTAACACCACCTGTACGTGTGGTCTGTCTCTCCCTTAGGCTCAGCAGTTTATTTCTGGACAACAAAGCTCGGTAGTTTACTTCTGGAAAACAAAGCATGTATATTACAGAATTAAATCCCATTTCAGTGCTAATTACGATAAACAATTGGGTTAGAGAATGTGTCTGCATCAGAGCAGGAAACATGTGCTTGCAAGTATGATGCGGTCACAACTGAGACACATGCAAAGGCATTTTGAGGAATAAAGTGTTACACTGGATGATTAACTTGCACTATAAACACTCTTTGCTAACCTTTATCGCTGTACAGTCTGTTTCTCCTTAGACAACCATTTGCCTTTATATAACATTATGTACGAATACCTAAACAGCAACTCTTAAGCTACCACCACAAAGAAAGAACAATTCTTAAACCTCAAAGTGGTAAGCTTAAAGAGTTGCTTTAGTTACAGTCACATATTGTTCATGCACAACATAGCCTGTATATCTATATAAAGGTTTTATAGTGACATACAGTCTACAATAAAACACAGATGAGCACTGTAAAAATATAACTTCACTATGAAACAGCAGGTGAACATAAAACCGCATTATTGATGCTGGTAAGTCTGTATCACATTGCCAAGCCATTGATCACTATGTAGCTTCTTAGCTTCTGACAATAGTCAGAAAAGATTTTACTTTCAGCGAGGCTTAAAATGTCTCCAAGCATCTAGAGCAGGGATCCCCAACCTTTTGAACCCAGTGAGCAACATTCAGAAGTAAAAGGAGTTGGAGAACAACAAAAGCATGAAAAATGTTCTTGGGTGCCAAATAAGTGCTGTGATTGGCCATTTGGTAGCCCCTATGTGGATTGGCAGCCTACAGGAGGCTCTGTTTGGCAGTACACCTGGATTTTATACAACCAAAACTTGCCTCCAAGCCTAAAATTCAAAAATTAGCATCTGCTTTGAGGCCACTGAGAGCAACATCCAAGGGATTGAAGAGCAACATGTTGCTCATGAGCTACTGGTTAGGGATCACTGATAAGAGTATCTATAGTTTCATAAGAAACATCTAGAATGGGCCATGAAAGAGAAGGAAGGGCATATGTGGAATGAGAAGGAATAGACCAAATTGCATCAGTCTAATAAAGCAAATTGTATCAATAAGTTTGTAGATCATTACAGTGGCTATAGAAATATTTGGTTTACAGCAAGTACAATGCACGTGGTTTACAGTCTTTACAGTGATTATGCACCAATTAAAGATGCATTTTCTGAACGAAAACATATTTTACAAGAATACATCAGTATCATGGACATGCACTTAATTAATTACCTGTATTGGTCTGTGATGCCTCAGTAGCAATTGCTACTAAAGTGTTACTGGCACATTCTTGTGAAAACCAGGACTGCCGGATCTTTCTGGGTCAACTAAAACCCACATCTTACTGAAAGGGTTACTCAATGTACACGCAGCACCTTTAAAGCAGCTTTTAATAAGAGCTCAATGATTCTCACTACTAATGGCCCTGGAACACACTACGGCACTACAAAGGAGTCCAAATGGAAAGCCAAACTATTGGCTTCACTTGGAAACGATAACAGTATCTTGATGCAATTAAATATGTTTCTCAATGCTGAGTTACTCTCCAGTGCTGGAGTATAAAAATGAGAGATAGGATGTGAGCATTCTGAATAACAGGTCTCATACCTGTAATATTTTTGCTCCATAAAACTTAGGATAATAGGCCCTTTGCATATAATAAAACGTCTTAAAATCACTTCTAAATCTGGAAGGTAAGACTCTAGTCCACTACTAAGCATTGGACGAATTAGATGGGTGCCCCAGTTGTGGTTGAACTGAAAATTCCATAATTGATTGACATCAGCAGGCTGTGAGTTGCAGGTCAGCTACAGCATTATGGTGGGCATCCCTGATCTACAGTGAATTCCAAGGAATAAAGGGGTTCTTTGAAGGGCAGAGATAAATCTGAACTAAACCTCAGGAAAATAATTTTGTCTAAATGTGCTTGGTTTTGGCAGCCAATGCAACTTCTGATTATAAGTGATGTGGAAAACAGACTTTTTTTTTTTTAAAATCTTTCATTTTAACATAACGTAATCCTTGCCCTTTATATTTTAATCACCAGAAACGGAACTAGAGGGGGGCGGGCCCTGGCGCAGGACGCGCAGCCGGGCCCCCGCCCCCCTCCGTACACCCGGAACTGGCCGGGGAACATGCGGCGGGCGGTCTGCCGGGGGGCCCTGAGGGTGTGCGGGCCCTGGCCCGCTCGCACCCCCTGCTCCCCGGTAGTTCCGCCACTGTTAATCACTCGCAGGACAGTTCAGCAAATATATATGTACGTGGCTTCCAGCTGCAGGGGGAAATATGAAGCCACCCACCTCAATAACATGCAATAAAATAAAGAAAATATATTGATCCTCTTACTTGCCACCAAGAAGCACCTGCGACTGTCGATTGTTCACTTGTTTGTCAGTTTTGTGTCGAAACTGCAAATTTAAACATAGAACAAACATGAAATAGCCAGGAACATCGCAAACTAAAATGTAAAGAGCAACAATCCAATTGCAATCCGAAAGAAAAATCAATAAATCTGTAGCCGCCTTTATTTAGGTTAGCTGCTGTATGTAACAGAATAAAATGCAGCCCCATGACATGAGTTTGTTTTTGCATAACAAAAAAAACGCAAACGTTAAGCAAATTCTATTATTCAATCATTAAAAATTTTAAATTACGTTTTACATTTGTAAATGTAATTGATACTGAAGGCAGTGTCTATTTATCTCTGGTTAAAGGGGTTGTTCACCTTTAAGTTAACTTTTAGTATGTTACAGAATTGTCGATTGTAAGCAACTTTTCAATTGGTCTTTTGGTGAATATTTTTTTATTATTATTATTTTCCATCTTCTTCTGACTCTTTCCAACTTTTAAATGGGGGTGAAAAAAACAATTACATTTACAATTAGCTCTGAAACCACTGGAAGTCAGTACTAAATGTGCACTGGAAAGTTGCTTAGAATTACTTTTCCATTACAGGACACGCCAATCCCAAAATAAAGATTTGCCTAACAAAAGAAAAAATAATTCTCAACAACTTTCTAATATACATTTAATTTAAAAAAATCAGTGCTTTTAAAGTTATTAGTAAAAAATTGCTACTGAAAGCAGCATATGCTTAACTCCTGGTTGTTACTTTTTAAACAATGTTGCAAAAGTCTTGGTTGCCCAGCTGCCTTGTCTTCCATTGTATCAAAAGTCTCAGCCACCAGGGCAGATAAGACGGACAGACAAACTCTGCCTTCAATAGCAATACGTAAACTTAACTTAAAAACCATAAAAAAAATGTATAAATGCATGTACAGTATATTGCAAAGTTGTTTTGTTTTCTTTAAGGCAAAAACATATTTTTTTGGGTTGACTTGTGACTTTATTTGATTTGACATTAAATCACAGCAGTGGGGGATCAGCTTTCTTAGCATCCCACAAATCGTATGCTGTTTCATGGCAAGATTATCTAAAATCTGATCAAAATCTCTCATGGAGTTTAGCCCTGAAACACATTTTTGGGCACACCTAAACACACAATAGAAGGACTTGTTTGTGGTTTGTGCTTTTAGTGGGTGAGAATAATTTGACATTGGGGAGTGCATACACTTTATATAAAAAATAATAACCTGAAATCTCTGATTTAATGCTAGGCAGGACAGCTACAGATGGCTATAATGCACATTTGGCATCACAATCTTTTTTAATGAACCGTGCTTTTTGAACCTAATCTGATGAACAAGG